>VZTJ01004191.1:190902-264293 GCA_013397795.1 Orthonyx spaldingii
AAAAAAAAAAAAAGGGATTTGTTATGTTAAATGCTTGTTCTTGGGAATTACCAAACAAATATAAATGACAATGTGAGCTTGGCAGTGGTTAAACCCTCCCGGGGAGTCCTCCATCCTTGCCATTTGGATCCTGAAAAGCAAGCCTATAGACAGGAGAGCAAATGAACAGGCTTGTAATAGAGGAGGGGAGAGGTGATGTGAGGCTCGGTGGCTGCCACAGAATGGCTGGAAAATTGGCCTCCAACTATGCCAGGAGCTGCTGCGTGCCCCAGAAAAAGGAGAATATTGCTCAGTAATTAAGAAGTGGCTCTCATTCCACATGTAGGGTTTGGACTGGTGGGGGAAGCTCTTTTGAGTCCCTCTGGCAATAAAGTGGCCCAAAAGAAGAGATTCTGCAATCCCTTGTTGGAGAGGACTGTTCTTTGGGATTTTTCCCTCTGTCCAACAAGGTGTTGAGTCCCATTCTACACCTTTTGCCATCCAACAACTCTGTGTTTAGTGAAATCAACTCAACTGTGTGCTTGCTGTCTGCATCCCTCCTTCCACGAGCAGCAGCCTCCCAGCTCCTTCCTCAGACACCACTGATGTTTCTACTCCCCCCCAATAGCTGTCATCTGCCAAATCCATTCAGAGATGCTGAGAAATCAAATGTGTCCCCTCCAAATTGCGCTTTCACTACTGAAAATGGCCCTGAAGCTTCTATTTTCCCCAAAAAACTACTACCCTTTAGAAAGGTTTTCGACCAGGCATTTAACTGCCTCTTCAAAATAAATATTTTGTTTTCCTCAGTCCTTCTCCTTTCATGGAGAAGGGGGGGTTGAAAATGAAAACTTCAGTTCCCTTTGTTAAACATATGGGTCATGAAGGAAACAGACAATAAGGTAGGGTTTTTTTCTCTGCAGGGGAAGGAAGTGGAGGAGCAGAAGGAAAAAAAAAAGGAGAGGAAGTAGACAAGTGAGCAAAGATGAAAATAAAGCTATTTTGCATGATTTTACATTAATTTTCCTTTAATAGGCAAACACAGCATTTCAAAGTAAGTTTTCCTTCAGAAGCCTTTCATTAAGAACAGTCCTGTTTCTGTTTCTAATAGACTACATGTAAATAGGGGTTTTTTTCTCATCCAATGGTTTATAGCTAGTTTATTTATTTGTGATATAGCAATTTAGCTTGCTATGCTTGATTAAACTGGCTTATGGCTTCATTCTTTTGTGCTTTATAGCTCTAGCATTAACTGATCTAAAAAGCAAATTACAACATGAGAGCAAAAGAAGCAAGTTATCCTAAAAAGAAACGGAATAAATTATTTGATATGCACCCATAAATACAAGAATATCCTTCCACCCCTGCTATAAAATGGCAATACTGCCTATTACCAGCTATTAAAGGTGCACTTTGGATTCAGGCTTCCTGCTTTTGTGAAGGATGAGCAGGAGAGCATCCTTTGCTTCCCCACATCCACTTGTGTACCAGGCCTCTGGGAAAGCTCTCATTTTTCTGCTCCAGAAAGAGTTTCCCAGCATAATTACAAGATGTTCTGCATTAGAAATGTATTTTGTGTGACCAGTTCCAGATATTTTGGTCTGTCCTTTCGTGCATAAACAGGCACAGCTACACCAACTGCAGTGATGAATCGCCTTCCTCACCGCTGCTTTCTAAGAGTCACAGGCAGGTGTTTTAGGCCATGACCAGCTGGAAAATAAATGAAGGCACATGGGGAGAGGTCTGACGGGTCAATGCGTGCTGCGCTGCTTCTGTTGTGGTTGAATTTTGGGTACCTTTGACTGGCACTTTCCTAGAGGGAATCATTAATCCCGAACTGAACTCTCTCTTTCGGGGTTTTTATTGCTCACAGTTGACATCCAATTGCCTCCCAGAAAAATAGCAGCAGCAATAAGCAAGGTCTGTCTGTGGGGCCATCCATGAAGTGTTGGGCACTGTCTTCTTCCCTGGGCATGGTCAGAATGAGGCAAAGAAAGTAACCTTAATATACATTTCCCTCTCACAGAGTGCTTCATTGTAACATGTCTTTGCCTATTTTAATCAGCTAGAGTTTGGCAGAAGAAAGGAATATCAGCCCTGACATCATTTTGATGTCATGGCAAAGAGGTCAGGAAACACAGTCAGATACCGCTGTATTAAGTGCATTGAAAATATTCCTATAGGATAGGAACTGCAATAGAAAAAAAACTATCCTGCTTTGGCAACACCTGGCTAACATGGTTAAATAATTGTTTCATTACATAGTTGGTTCCTGGAAAAAAAAAGTGCTGAAAACAGGGCCCAGCTTAAGGCAGTCAGTACCTTTAGGAGTCTTTAAATAGGCAGTAACTTGATTAAATTACAAGTGTCCTTCCTGGGTAATAAAGTGCAAAACTCTTGCAGCTGAATCTTCTCTCTCCTTCAGCTCTAGGGAGGCAAAGTGGCAGAGCATCTTCCAGCAGTCTAAAGAAGGAAGATATCCGTGGAAAAGCAACAGTAACACACACTCCTGCCCTAAGATTAGGGACAGGTCTAAGAAGAGCCAGTTCTTGTCAAGCCACCTTTTGCTGACCCAAAGCACAAACTGATGGCAAAATCTTAGGGCTGGTAACAGGATCTGGGAACCTGGAACGAAAACACCTGGAGCAAGTGATGATTCCTCCTTTAAAATACTGGCAGAGGCATGAAGACAGCACCTGCTTCAGCCCCACAAAAACTCTGGGAGAAGTTCACAACAGCAGCAATGTCAGAGATGCCCCTTTTCACATCTCCACTCTTCTCCCCTGCCCCAGACTCGCCCAAGCACCAGAGAGGGAAGGACAAGGCAAAGCCAGGCAAAATGTAAAGATCTGCAGCCAGATTCTGCATCTTGCAGTATTTACTGACATGGTGTAGGATTAGATGCAAAGCTTAAAGGTGGGGTGGGGGGTGAGGAGAACAAAACCCAGAAGCAAGGAGAAAAATTGCATACAAATAACTGATAATGGCATTAGAATCTGAGCGGCAAAGAAAGGTTAGCAGTTCCACAATTCTTTTTATTTTTCTTTTCTTTTTTTTCTTTTTTTTTTTTTTTAATAGCAAGGCAGTAAAGTATCCTTTGAAAGCAGATAAGCCTGGATATTTCTATTAGGAATTATAGAGAGCATGCCCTTAATGGTATTATTTTTCTAGACCCATTATCTGAGATTTTCTCTCACCTACTTGAGGCAGTCATCGAAGAATTAAAAAATACAACTTAGTCACTGCTTCAAAGGCTTTTTTATGGCTTTTTTCTTTTTTTTCCCAAGGGAATACAAAGGTACTCCTATCACCATGGCTCTTCCCATGGTAATTATCAGGAATATACTTCAGACACTGGAATCTGGAAAACAGAGAAAAAAGCTGGAAGTGTGACCACTGTGCCTTAAAAAAAATAATCTTCATAAGGTGGCTGTCTTAGGTGTCTTGCTTAGACTTCACAGGATTTCCAGCCTTATGGTTTTCCCAGGTTTGGAAACATTTAAAGCAGGATGCAAAGGTTTCAGCTTCTGCCTGTATTACATATTACAGAAGTGCCTTAATTTCTTGTTTTCAGGGGGTTGTTTTCATAGCTGACCTCTATTGGTTTTGACAGATTCGTGGTCTCATGTCCCATTGCACAGCCACACCATCATTGCCAGGCAGGAGATTATACCCAAGCAGGGACATCCTCCAAGTGTTCTAGTGCAGAGCAGCTCTGGTAGAGGAGCTGGTTTACATCAGTGCTTTTTTCTTTCCCTTTGCAAATTAAAGGATATCTCTGCCTTGATTTGTAATCACAGAGAAATGCAGATTTGCAACTAACTATAGCCTTTCTGGCAAACCCCAACCCTCATGGAAAGTTCTTTAATTTAGCATGTGTTTGTTCAGATTTTCACTTCTCATATCACAAAATGATTCCTGAAATGTCTCATTTACTGGGTTATTCAACATTTAGTCATTATGTCCATTTGGGCACTTGGAAAAGGAATTTTGTACAGATTTTCTCATGCAGGAAGGCCGATGAGTGCATACACACACACCCTCCACACACATGGTCAGAAACTACAGAGAGCTGAGAAACAGCATTATAAAATGAAAAGTAACAGGGCCTAAAAAAACCTGAAAGACAGGTTATGCAGCAGCCATCTCCCCAGAGCCCCCTTCCCTCTGCAGGAGCAGTGCCTGCCCCTGCCACGGGGTTGTGCTGGGATGTTTTCCTGTAGAGACCATCCTTGGCCACCCCTGCCGGCAGCACACGGCACGAGGAACACCTCACCCTGGCTTTCCTTGCTATGAAATCAATCTAGTTTGCAAAGCACCTTCCTTTTTTTTTTTTTTTTTTATAAAAAACTTTCATTAGAAGGCAGAAAGCTAAAGCAAGCATTAAAACATATCCTCACAGAAAGATAAATATTAAATTAAACACATAGCAATTGGATTATTAGAGCTGTCAAATCACAGAAAGAATAATTTCAGAGAGGAGCATACCTCCAGGTATTAGTTAATTTTCCAGTACACTAATTCAGGCTATTTGCTGATGGATTTTGCCATGTCTGATTACCAATCAGTTAAAAACCAAACCCTTTGCTTGGAAACTACTGGTTGTCCACAGCCATTTCTCCAAAGATAATGTAAGCAGGATTTCCATAATCTGTTTGCTTCAGCTCCCCGACAGACAATTAATTCTTAAACCACTAATGCTGGATTTGCTTCCGTGCCTGGATGAGAGGAAAGCAGAGATATTGGAAAGTAATAAGGAAATATCTTCGTTCATGGTCCAACACTTTTTGCTACATGCAAATATGGCTCAGTATGCAGAGAGGCTGGCACTGAACACTCAGCACAATTATCTGCAGCTAATCAAAAATAACTTATGAGCAAAACTGGAGTGAGCATTTCATGCTGCTACTAGCATTGCAAAGGAGCGTTTCTTGATGGGACTGGCTCCAAGCCAGCTACAAAAGGATTTTCTGGAGCCACTAAGTTTGGGATAGATTTTGTTCCAGAGGAAAGTTGTGAGGAGGAGGAGGTGGGATCGCCTCCAGCCGCGTGTCTGTGGCTCTCCCTGTGACAGGTGAGCAGCCAGCTGCCCACACCCCTCCCACCCTGCCTTCCATTTGCGTTCCACAGGTGGAGTCTGGCACCCTCACAGGCACACGGTGACGATCCTGCTTGGTCTAGGATCTGCTCTGGAAGGCATCCATGCAGCATCCCCACGATGGCAGACTATGTGTTTTGAAAAGGATTTTCCAACGTGCTCTAATTTGGTTTAACTCCCACTGAATTCACAGCTAAGTCGGTGGTGGGAGTCTTGAAAAAAGAACACCCACGGGCCACAGAAAGCACCAGTTTTGGACAGTGTCAATGCCTCCTCTGGGTAGAGGAGGTAGGAGGAAAGGCATTGCCTGCCTGGCACACGTTCCACCCCTCCTTGCACACAGTCACTCCTGAGAGACCTTTATTCTTCTGCCCTTGCTCCTGTGTGGTCACTTCTGCCTGTGTATTACCACCAGTGCTGGCAGCACTTCATACCCAGTTTTGTAGGAATAACCTCACAAGGAACAAGACAGTGAGAAGTCAGAGAACAGAGAATTTTCCAGCATGCCTAGTGAGGTTGTTTGCTGATGGATTTTGATATGCTTGATTGCCAAGCCATTATAAAATCTCGTTGGAAGTACTGTCTGCCCGCCAGCATTTCCCCAGTGGCTATTGTCCTGAGCATTTATGTGACAGCTTATTTGCAGTTGGGCTCCAGCAAAGACCCAGCACACCTGTCTCAGGCTCTGCAGCAGCAGAAGCAGCACAAGCTGGGACCTCAGAGCTGGCATTAAAGTACACTGCGTTCAGCCTGCTGGTCACTGAGCCCTTTCCTCTGAGGGACACAGACCTGCAGGTTCCCAGCCATCCATCACCATTGTGTTTTCTCGCCTGCGTTACTGTGTCCTTCTGTTGTCAGCATCTTCTTGGAATGTAAGATTAAAATAGCTGTGAGGTTGATGAGAAAATACAAACCTTTCCTGTGCACCCTCCAGCTGTCCCCCCACTACCAGCCAAGTTTCTTCCTCCTCCAGGCTACCCGTGCCTGCTTGCTCTTGTCCTTCAGCTAAAACTCAAATCCACTTCCCTCCCTGCCCTGCCACGATTCACAACAGTCGTGGGGTCTTTGCTACTCCTCGTCACAGGTCCCTTCCTCAGAGATGCTGTCACCTCCCTTCACCCGTGGAGCTGGAGGCTCTGGGCAGGTTTTGCTCTCCCCAGGAGATGGCAAATGACTGTGGAAAAAGAGGTAGGGAAAATGATAGTCCCCTCACCCCATTTGGGACTCTGGCAGCTCCACTGCCAAGAACAAGACAGGCTGAGCAATAGAAAACTGACAAATCCTGATTAATAATAAAGTCATAATAAAACCATGCCAGCTGGCAGCAGCATCGTCTGTCAGCAGGGCTGGATTTGCACGGAGGGAGCCTGCTGTCGTCTGGGTCTGGAAAAACACGGAGCCCCACAGGAATTGTGAAGAGTGAGGAGGCCACATCCTCTCCCCAGCCTCGTCCTTGTCAACAAAAATCCCACCCTGCACCTACAGAGCAGTCACGGCACCTGACACAGTGCTGGCCGTGCTGGCCACCCATTTGGGCAAGGCAGTCACCGGACTGATGGTCTCCAGAAGGAAAAAAACCTGGTTTTTAGGGCTCACACCAAAGAACTCAGTGATCTTACTGACTCCCACCCTCTGAGCTGGGCACAGGTGGGTTCACAGAAGACACACCTTGGCAAATGGATTTCATGTGCAAGATGTGCAACAAGGCACTGGCATGTGACACGTGCACAGTGATTCAGAGCTACAGATATGATATTTATTAGAGAAAAAGCACTACTTTTGTTTATTGTATCTGGTGACAGCTGGTACCACACCTAATAGCCTATTCTGTATAGATGTTAAAAGTTTGCAAAATCTCCTTTTTTTTTTTTTTTTTTTTTTTTGCAATAAAGCCTGTTATTTTTATGTTTTCCTGATTCTAAAATAAAGGGAGGAATTATTTCAAAGGGCATATTAAAAGAGAATGAAAAAAAATGTTGTACCAGCTGGAGGGAGATTGTGGCTTCAGAATATGAATCAATTTTCTGGATTTCATTTTCTACTCACACACTGGAGCTGCCTTTTCCCACCTCCGCTCAAGAGAACAAGTAGGGACACAACTTCTACTTTATTTTTTTTATTATTATTTAAAAAACTTTTGGACAGCAGATGCCATAAAATGTGTTAGCTGCCCACTTCTGCAGAGATGCACAGTGAACTTCGGTAACATGCCATGAGCTGAATTAAATTGTCTGCCAAAAGCAAGCAAACTTTTCTAGACAATCTGTTATTTGACACACTGCAACCAGTAAAGCCTGTTGGACCATCTGCTCTGCATAAAGTGCAGGGTACGTGTTTTACACGGTTCTAAACTTAGCAGCAAGTCAGAGTCAACATTTCCACAGTGGGGATCCCCTACAAGATATTCTGTCAACAGCTCTTGCCCTGTTGGCTTCGTGTCCGAGATCCAGGAAAATCCCTTTCCCCAGCCTATTTCCACCTGTACACTGCCAACCTGACACACCCAGGGGAAGCTACACTGCTGTCCACACAAGTCCCACCAGTGGGCATCCAGAAATCCCATGTGCAACCACAAAAAGATCCCAGGACACAACAGCTGCCCCAGAGGATGCTGACCTGCTGGAGTTCTCAAAGACTCCAAAAATTTCAAACCCTTTCTATTGAACATTTTCCTGCCCAAAAGGGAACACAGCCAGGAAAACTACACACAGACAGACACACACACATCCCAGCTGCCTTGCATCAAAAGGTAAAAGGGGGAAGGAAAATTAGCTCATTACTGGATCTGGCTGTACTTCTGCATCCCTAGCACACTGGCTCAGTCAAAATGTTATCCCCTACCTTTGATATTTTTTTAATGTTGGAGGAAGGATAAAGAAATTCTTCTTGCACCACTGAGAAACATTTTAAATTCTTATACATAGCAGCCAGCTGGTGTTTCCAGAGATTTTACACAGCTTTTTTGCATTTCAAATACGGCTTCTCTACCAGATACCTTCCCAGTGAAACCCTGGCAGCTCTGAGCATGGAGAGGGGAAGGAGCTGTTGGACCACCTGTGTCAGCAGCACAAGGCGGGTACAAAAGGGAGGAAAATTGGGGAGGACAGGGAGTCAGAATGCCAAAATACTGAAATAGGTAGGGGGAAGCACACATAGAAAAATCAGATGCTAGAATGAGGCTGTAAAGTGAGGTTTATTCATTTCTTCCATAATTTTAGTTGGTGTGTGTGCAGAATACCTGACAAAATACAAATAGCTGACTCCACTAGGAGTCTTTATCTTACTGTGACAGTATCATAACTTAATGCGGCCCAAACTATCCAGACTGTTTCCTATTTTATAACAGGATTGTGTTTTTTAGATGTGTTTAGGGTCAGATCACGCACCTGCAATAGTATTTCTAGTAAAAACAACCACAACAAGAAATACTTTGGTACTTGTGGCTTTTTTATACTGTGCATTTTATTCTTCCTAGCTTTCGTTCCTTGAAAACCTCACTAGTGCTGTGTTTACAGACTTTACAATATTCACTATGTTCTCTTGGGGCTGGCAAATGGACTATGTGACAGGTGGTCTTGAAAGACATCTAACCCCAGGGACAAACCAGACCTCATCACTTTCCACCGGGGAAATTTTTTTTTTAAGAAAAAGGGGGAAAAAAGGAAAAAGAACATATTTTCATTACACCACTGGCATTTCAGACCATATATTTCAACTTCCCATTTACCAGCATGGGCACAACTCTGTAGCTGGGCTCCATTTCACAAAGGAAACCAAAGCATCTGACTGCCATGGGGTGTGTGTTCCCTGCAGCCCAACGATGAGCTCAGTGCAGACTGCAGCTCTCTGGGGCAGGTAAACCCCAATGGCACCTGGAATACAGTGCAGGGAACAGCATGAAGCACCCTGACTGCAATTCCCCAGCGTTTCATGACAGTAGATTTAGGGAGCTCCCATCTAAGCATCCAGTTACTGTTCTACAGATAAAACTAATCAGTTTCTGACCAAGCTCCTCCATTCTTCTCTAATATTTAGCTGCTGTTTCATATTATTTTGTTGGCTTCTTGCTCAGGTGTGTGAAATTTGTTACATACAGCCTGAGAAAGGGCATCAATGGAAAAAATCCTTAGTAACTTGACTTGTAGCCAGTGGCTGGAGCAGAATGACTTAGGGGACTCTGGCTGTAAAGGAATGACATGGGGGAAAAGACTTAGAAAACTAAGGGGAGAAGTGAATAGCAAAGGTACCCTGAAGCACTTTGTTCAAATCAAAATGCAAAAAACCCAGGGGCTGTTTTTTGTGTTTGGGGTTTTTTCCCTCATTTTCAATTTCTAGACAGTACAGCTGACTGATGGAGAAGATGGGACAGTAGAGATGTGCCAGTCCACAGTACTGCTGTCTTGATGTCATTATCACTTGTTTCAAAACTCATCTCTCCATATCTCAGTCTTTACATCCTGTTCACAGTCTCACCATCCTAGAAAATTTTGAATGGCAGAGGAAACCCATCCATCTCCACAGTGAGCAGAAATGCTCATACACACTAATTTGTTTCCTCCAAAGTAACACTTTCACCTAGTATTTATTAAAATATTAATTGACTCAAATTAAAAAAAAGACTTGTGGAAAAACTGACAACAGCTTTTATTCTTTGAGGAAATTTTAGCAGCCTGTAAGAGAAAGAACAGCAAGGTCCCTTCATACAGACACAAACACAGCTCAGAGAGGGCTCATGGAGAGGAGGAATTTGAACAAGCTGCTTCCATGGTTTGAAAGCCTAATTGCCGAAGAGACTTCCAGAAGCCATTGTGGGGATAGCTCCCTGCAAGAAGCAACACAATAGAAACCACCGGAAAAGAATAAGGGAAAGGCAAAAATGAGAAGGAAGGAAAGGATAAACACTAAGAACAGGCGCTCCCACCCATCAAGCAGGTGGAAGCTGCCAGCATCTTCCATCTGGATTTCCCATGCCCGTTTGCACAGCAGCAAGGGCCTGGCTACAGGGCTGCAACCCCGTGAAAGTTTGACAAAAATGTCAGTGTAATCTTGATCCCAAGGAGGAGAAGAGGGTTTGACAGCAGGGACAGCTCTCCAATTCCCTTTCTCAGGCTTTACAGGCAGTGCCAATCTCAGTCAGTGGATTGATCCTGCTAATGAAAACTTCTGTGCATCTGCATTCCCTTTAAGTCACCCTGGTATCTCTGCCCCTTCCACCTGCACTTCTCTCCACACAGCCCTGCCACTCCACCTCCAGAAATATGGAGATGGTCTTTTTATTGATGAGTCTGGGTGTTTTGGAAAGACTGGATGACAGAAATCACAGCAAGCAGGAGTTGGGAACTCTTCAGATCTGTTCCACTTCCCAGCTACTGCCGTGACCCAAAGCCTCCATGCCACGTACCTGTGGGACAGGGAGAGCAACAGAAGCTCCTGGAGGACTTTGAAAGGGACTTTAAAGATCATCCAGTTCTCACACCCCTGCTGTGGGCAGGGACACCTTCCACTAAACCAGCTGTTGGAATATTCTTTTTAGTTCTGTCCCTTTTTATGTATTATTAAAACTGTGCCAAGACTGTGGCTACGTCTCAAATGTAAATAGTGCACTTGTGTACTACACCAGTTTATGGAGTGGGTGTCTGAGTGATGGATTAGTAAAATTCCACAGCGTGTTTTAGGAACCAAACACAGACTCTTTATCAAAGTGTTCAGACACATCAAGTGTATTATAAATTAGCTCTCAGCATAAAAAGCAGATTAAAACATTAATATTTGGTCTCACCATGTTTTTGATTCAAGCACATTAACCATCCTTTTTTTCCCTGTATGTTTTCAAAAGAATGACTTCTTTATAAGAGGTTTAGGCAAAGCTGGTGTTGGAAAGGGAATATGACCCTTTCTTTTATTAAATATCAAGATCTAGACTTCCCCTGCTGGAAGTACAAGTATTGGATTTATTTATGCCAGAGGAGTAACAGAGAGAAAAATCCAGCCATTTCCTAATACTGAAATAACCATCTAACCAGGGCAGCACTGGCTAATCCTCCCAGCACTGGAGGCTTTTTCCTAGCCCAGGTCACATGTCTGGAGTCACACACACTGGAACTGACTTCTGATCACCAGCACAGGGCAGGAGGCTCAGCTTGGCTTCCCAGGAGGAAAAGGCCACTCTGCTACCACATCACTGCCCAGCCCCTCCTGGGCCCCTCACCCCTGCTCTCCACAAGCCACATCCCGGATCTATCTGCTCAACAACAATTTATTCTACACTCCACGTGCCGTGTTACAACAACGTAAAATTCTGTGAAGCAAGAACCAACTTCTCAGGTCTCCCAGTCAGTTCTTAATAGCCCATTGAGGAATCAAGCAAGGTGCCTACGGGGACTTGCAAATGAAAAAACCAAGTTTCTTTACTTAAATTATCCAGAACAGCACACACAACTAACATTTGCTGGGGCATCAAGTGATCTTGGTAGCTCATTGGCACCACACAGGTATCTTTCTCTGCAAAAACGTCACGAGCTAATTCTTGGTGCTGAAGGGATTGGGCTCAGGGCAGTTTGCACAGCTCCATCTCCCAGCAGCTGTGCAGTATTACCATTTTCAGAAGATTTATCTGCATTGCTATCTAAGAATCTTCCCTGGGCTGTGTGATCCAGAGGTAGACACAACAAATTCTCCTCTGTAAATGTCAGCACTTGCACTCGGCGAGCTCTGGTTTCCCGTTAACACACAGATGGAGGATCAGACCAGAGATCAAATGTCAGAGTTACCGACGGCAGGAAATTAAATGAGTTTAGATGGAAGCAAAAAAAAAAAAAAAATACTGAAATTTTTCTTTTTTCCTAATTTTGTCTCTTGTTTTATGCAACATGACATAAGTTTGAGGTCAAGAGAGTAGATGGAGGTTTTGAAAGAAGTTCTGATTTAAATCCCCCAAGAAGACTGAGGGTGACTATTAATAAATCGTGGCTTCCTTGATGCATCCAGGGGAAACTGCTGGGAGGCTGAGGATGGAGGCTGGACAAATTCAGCTAGGAGAGCCTGAGGAATTTGAAACGACTCCGCTGTCAGAGGTGGCAGGAAGATTAATTCACTGCTCCCACCCGTGGTGGCCTCTACCTCCACCAGTTGCAGAGCCCAGGCAGCAGCTGCCCACCTCTTACTGCAGACAACATGCAGACATGTGACTCCCTCTCACAACATGCTTGGCACAGGGATTGGCATCTCTGCTAGCCAAAGTTTGTGTCAGGGCTGCAACTGGAGCTGGACATGGTTTGGCACTGGCTTAGCAAGGAAATAAGGGCATCTTTCCACAGCTGTGCAGGAGAACCCCCTGTTCCTGCACAGTCTCACACCAGCATATTGTGCTGAGTGCCTTTTCCATACTCGAGCAAATGAGCACTGAAACACCAAATACTTGCTAAGTTCAGATGTCATTTTTGCTACCTATTCATTTGGTGTCCAATTCATATCCTCTTGTCTGACAGCCACTGGTCACCTCTCTGAAGAGGGTTTTGAGCCTCACATGTGTCTCAACCTTCCCACTCTAGTGGGTCTTTCTCCTCTCTAATTTCCCAAATGACTTCCTGAAGCAGGAAAATGGGGAGGATGCAACAACTTTCAAATTCACCTTCAGGAGCAAAGAACACAGAGTCCAGAACAAACACACATTTAATTTCTTTGCAGCTTTAGAGGGGCTCAGAGAAAACAAAAGGCAGGGTCTGGAACAAGAGCTACAGCTACGGAATTACACAGTGCACTGGCTGTGGACACACATTTACAGCTGTTCAGGCTGTGTATGTGAAACCTTGCATGAACAACACATTTGATATGCAATGGTAACACAGCAAGCATCAAACACCACTGCATGCCCTGAAACAATGGCAAGCAGAACTGGGAATACAAAAATCACACCGTGGCCTGCTAGAGAAAAAAAAAAACCAAAAAAACAACCCCCAAAACAAAAGCAGCTCAAGCTCTTGGCCTTGTTCTTCATGCTTCTTTGGTCCCATGTTTGGAACACAAGGAATACAGGACCCACTTTGTATCTCCATTCACAATATCTGTGGATACAGAAACCAGAGACAACAAAACCAGATGGGAAGTATTAGCAATCCCAGGAACAGGATGAGACTGCACTTGCCAATTTCCCACCTTTCCCCAATTATAATGAGAACTTGGACAGGAGAATTGCGACAGGAAGCAAAATAGGAACTACTGAGGTAGAAATCAGTAATTTATTAAATTAACTTGAGTAAAAGAGACTTTTGCTGCACTCTGTTGCTGGAAGACAAATAAGGGCAAATAATGCAGAGTATGCAATAATTATTCACTAGCAAAGAACAGAGTAGATAATTTAATAGAGCTTTATATCTTGAGATTTTTTTACGATTATTCTATGTCAGGAATCATGTTGGAATTACCTGACATTTTATTTTTTTGTTGCAATATTTCCATCATGTTTTGCTGCCATTGGCTGCATTGTTTTTTGGTTTGGTTTGGTTTTTCGGGTTTTTTTTTCATTTAGTTTTCAGCTTCTTTCTTCTTGGCTACATAAACTGCTCTTGTATTTAAAAATTGCAGTGGAAGAGGGTAATGGATTCAGAGGGTTTACTGTTCTTATGGTGCTGTAAATCAGTGGGAGAAAGACTAACAAAGAAATGCTAGTAAAGTGAGATCCTTGAACAGTTTAAGTAGTGTAGCTGTAGCAAGGACCCCTAAATCATGTAAAATTCACTCACTAGCTGAGGATTTCCCCAGTGACGCTAAAGGACTTGCAGATGTTGGCACCAGTATTTCTTACACTGATCAGCTCTGTGTTTGAGGCAGTGCAGAACAGCCAGAGGGGAGGAAAGAAAGCACAGATTTATCTCTTTTCACACAAAAGGTGGATCTCAGCATGGAGACCTGAGCCCACACCAATTACTCTGTTAATGTTTACATAAATAAAAGCTCTTTAGCTTTCCAGGCTCCTAGCTCTGTCCAGCACAGCAAAAAGCCCACAATTCATGAATGCCCAGCATGCAAACTGCTGACATCACCAAAGCATTAGTGGGAAAAGAGAACAAAGGAAAAACAAAGGAAGCCCTAAATCCTCTCTTTCCCTCTCCAGGATGCCATGTGTTACATACCCAACACATGCACCCACTCACAAATAACTAACAGGGAGCTAGAACTGGAATATTCTATTTTTAATAAAGATTTGACTTCCTTATTCAGCAACAAGCTTGTAGAGGAATGCTGGGATTATGTGCCCTGCCAGAGGTCAGACTATGCAACCACAGCACCATCCATTGATTAATCACATCCCTCGTCCCACCAGAAGCTGGCACCAAATTTTTCTGTGGAGTCTTTTAATTGGAAAATTGGGCTCCTCCAAGTGAAGCTATTTTGTTTGGTTTTGTGGTGGAGAAAGAGAGAGGAGCATGCATCTACATTGATTCAGAGATGGAAGCATTTGCTTGGATGAAGGAGATCAAGGTCCAGGTCTGAACCAGGCATAACAGCAACTCAAAGCCTGTGATTTTCATATTCAGGAGACTGACCCACCACTCTTCTGGCTTTGAATAGAGCGATTGGTGTTTCTGATTTTTCAGACATATTCTTCAAGGTATCTTCCCACAGAAACAAGCTTGCTTTTAATGCACTGAAAGTTTTTATGAGACTGGAAAACAGCTTTGCCTCCAGCTCAGCTGCTATAATTTCCCTAGGAGCTGTCATTGGTTTAAATCTTTAATACTGAATTACTAAACAGTTTAAGTTTAGTGTAAAGTTACTAAACTTATAACAATGCAACCCTTTTAATATAGAAATAATGATTTTTCAAAAAAAATCTTATTACCTCTACTATTCATTCTGCATGAAGAGCTGTAGGGCAGCCATATAATGAAATGTATCAGTGACATTTCCAGAATCTGCTTCCTGCAATTACCCAAACTTTTGCTAAACTGGAATATTAGCAATTCTATTCCAGGTAAGTCTGCATGTCACGACTCACCTTCAGAGTTCACAGGAAAATTCAGAAAGCCTGGCTCTGCCAGCATCTCCAGTGCCACGTTAACATTGTGAAGCTGTTGGAGAGAGAGAAAGAGAGATTAATATAGCTGACAATATTTTCTAACCAACAGGAAGTTTTAAAAAGTAATTTCTCTAGTAGCTGAAGATACTGATTCATAAATATGTACTCATATTCCTCTCTTCAGTTTTGATGGAGTGCTCTTCAGAATTTCTACCAATTATCATACAAAATTAGATGTAAAATCCATCTCCAGCAAAACATATCCCATGAGGTGGGCAGAAGAATCCATTTATTTAAAAATAGACCTTGTCTGTGAAAGACTTGTGTTAATGGATATTTCCATGGGGAAAACAGGCTGGATTCCTAACTGGATCTAATAGATGCATGGTGTTTATTTCTGCGTATTTTTTAACAATGCCCCTATGCTTACCACGCTTGCAACAAACAAAAAGGAAAAAGTTCTCTATTTTTCATTCAGAATTGCAAAGATCAGATATATTTGTGAGCTAGAAGTTTCTGCTGGACTTCTAAAGGTGTCTCTTCACATTAACCATAGTGATGATATCCTTAAAAACAGTCATCAGAAATTAAACACACGTCTGTGAATGAAGGTTGAGGGGTTTTTCTTGTTTTTCCTCACTGCTTTTTCTCTTCCTTTCCCATATAAAAGCAACATTACACACATAAGCAGCAGTTATAATCGATTTTTTAAAAGCAGTATCTCCTTCTAACAGCCTAAGGGCAGTTGTTTACTTGGCTGGTAATTAGTAAATTCCATTCCTCTAAAGCAGTAACAAGACCTGAATGAACTCCAGATTGTCTCTTCCTGCCTTCCCTGGGCAATTTATCCTTTGGGGAGCTGCTGTTCCCTGTTAGGTTCTGCCAACAAGCACGGGAGCCCCCCATACATAGGCCAGGCAAAACCCCTGTGCTCTGAAGTGAAACAACAGATTTAAGATTCACCTGGTTCTTGTTTACAAGTAACTGAGACTGCCTATTTGGATTCACGTTTGTTTTCTTCCTCTGATAGTCAGCAGCCAGGAGAGCTTAGGACCATACAGTTCTACACAATTTGTTGGTCAGAATGAATAAATCAAATGTTTCCTTAGCGGACTAGCACAGGCAAAAAGGGCACGTTTCCCTCTCTGTAATGCATTGGAGATTTTCAAGGAATGACAACGTGCACATTTCAAAAAGCATCTTCACACAGAAATACCAATAATTACCCAAGAAAGGGAAGCCTTGAAAAGTAAGTGTTTTGTCCAGCTGTGCTTCCAGACTCAAAAGCGCTGGACAGCTTTCTAGGATTTACAACTGGACAGCAGCCAGGACATTCGGGGTGTTTCAGCTCTGGGTGTGTTTTGGCAAAATTACCGAGTTCACACAGTTTTGATAAGCACACAAGGCTTCCTTCATCATCATCATCTTCATCTCCTGACTGCACAGATTTCATGTCTAATTTCAGCCTGAGCTATTCTGTGATCGTATTCTTTGTCACGGAATACGCACACCTTTCTACACTCACGAGCACCCACAGCTGCACTACTTCACAGTTGCTTGTAAACACCTTTTTTTTGGCAACAAGTACCCCAAACAAACCCTGCAGGAAACCCACCCACGTGCACTGTTGTCTTCTTGCACCTCAGAATTATCACCTCCTGAATTTCAGCTGTGGAATGGTTTTGGTTAGAAGGGACTGTAAGGTGGATGCACCGCACTGATCCCAACGGTGCCTGTGGTTGTCACCATTCGAACAACAAATGAGATCTTCAAAATCCCAACAAAGGTTACATCTTTACACTTTACTGCGCCAATTAATGTCTAAAATGATAGGGAGTTAGGAAGCACAGGGGAGTTGAAAGACGTTTTGTGCACAAATGACAGCTGAACTATAGTCGATCAGTATTTTTAGTTGTGGTGTCATCCCACTTTTCATCTTGTAATGAGCATCAGAGGTGAAACAAATGGAAAATACCACTTTGGCAAACTGTTCAACAGTAAGTTCAGTCCTTGGGAGTAACTTTGCTCAAATGAAATTACTACAGTGTAAAGAATTGTACTGAAGCAGTACCCAACCCCACTGTATTCTTCTCTGATGCCAGTGACAGCCAGGGTAAGAACTAGGAAGTCTGAACTTAGATTTGTACCAAAATTTTAGGACTATCTCATTTCCACAAAGAAATCTGTGAGGCTACAATAGAGCTGAACAAAAAAGAAAATGGTTATTTATGAAGTTTTAAATAAGAAAATATTCAGTGACTTCCTCCGAATAAAGCTAATAGAAACGTTAAAAACTTCTGTCCAACTCAATGGAATCAGACCAAACAATTTTCAAAAGTGAGTGGAAGAGAAGGGGAAGAAAAACAACTCTAGGGAAATACTTTGATTATGTCTGAATAAACTCTTCAAAATATATTTCCCCTGTTATTAGATTAAAAAAAAAAAGCCCCTGTTTTTTCCTAGTATTTTAAACAGTTACCAACTGACAGCAATGAAATTTTGACAACATTTGAACCTAGGTCTCAAACAATTGTGCTTTTAAGCTTTGTGATGAAAAGTTCCATGGGAATATTTATTTGTTAATATAGGCCCTCTGAGAATTTTCATTACAAATAATTATTGCCCAGGGGTATTAACTGTGCTAAGATTGGGAATACGACGAAAGATTCATCTGTGTGGGGAAGCTGTAATGCAAACCATGCCAGAGGAGAGATTTTCTTCTCTGGCAGCTCTCAAGCAAAAAAGATCTGACACATTTCACTTTCAGAGATATGTGCATAAACCAGGAAAAATAGCTACATTTCTAGATTTTCAGAGCTACTCAGTGACCCAAATGAAAAAAGCCTACCCACACCAGAGACAATCTGAAAATACCTCAAATATCTCAAAATATATCAACATTCCAGACCTGTGGAGGAGGCAGCCCAGCACACACTTCCTTCTGGCTGGTGACAGCTTTTACTTTTAAAGCACAGATGAAATCTGCCTGGTAGAGGTTCAAAAAGGTACCAAGCAGGTCTGGCTGAGTATGTTACAGCCCCCAGCCTCGGGGGAGGAAAGGATGTAAACCCCCAAGAGCTTCCCAAACACAGAAGGGGCCTTCAAAATGTTCTGGCCATGTCTCAGTTAAGGGATATTTTTAGGGAGTCATAAAGATACCCACAGGGATCCAGTTCTGCTACACAAGAGGTGTCATCTTTTTCAAATCCTTGTTTGCAGGACAGACTGGTGGAAGAGAACACACCCATTCCCCACCACACAGAGCCCTGGATTTCACCAGAAGGCTGCAGAAGCATGGCCATGCCAAACAAATACAAGTAAGAGGTGCTAGCATCCCATGAGATGCTAATTTTGAAGAGGACACCGACCTGTTCCGAGGTATTTTGACAGCACCAAGCGCCTGTGTCGGCACTGTCCCAAACTCCATCCTGCAAACACTGTGAGCACGAGACTTCACACACAGAGGCAGCACTGGAAGCAAGAGGCAGAACATGCAGTTTGATGGCTCAAGCTCTAAATAATTACATAAAAACCTACAGTCTCCATGGGGCTGTTTAGAGGCAGGAAGACATCAATGAAAAGTAGAGAGTAACCCTCGAGTTTTTCAATCAAGGAAATTAAGATGACCCCATCTGAAAACTAGATAAGAACTACCTAAAAATTATTTGGCTTTAGTAAACTATTCCAATAAATGCCATTCTAGCAACAAAGGAATTTAAATGTTGCTCTGGCAAGCACACAGCCTAATGACTCAGCTCCCTCAACCTCTTCCACCGTGAACTTTGTATTTAGTTAGATAAGGCTCCCAAATTCCTACTTGTGAAAATACAACCTTGTAAAAGGACAGCTATTAAAACAAACTATTCCAAATATGCAAACATTTCAGACGAGCACAAATGCATAACTATATGTCAAAGAAAATTGTGCCTGGTGATGTACAACAAAACACTTGAAAGCCTTCTTCCCTTACACTGAGAAAACCCAGAAGAGCACCCCATTCACCAGAGCCCAGAAAGGTGATCCGGAGGTGCCTATTGAGCACTTCTCTTGCAATTTCTTATTCTAACGAAGCTCTACGTTCAGAGGATGAGATTTGGAAATGTGATGAAAATAAGGCCTTCACACCATGAAGCAAATGCAGCATTAACAATCACTAAGTACAGCAATCAACTTGGCTTTCAGTTTAATGTGCAGGACACCTTTTTATTTCCATCCTGACAAAGAGAGCACCCTTAGGAGTTGGGCAGGCTCTGGAAATTACTCCCTGTAGCATTACAAGGGCAGCATTCAATACAAAGGCAGTATTTTTGCATTAATTATTAGCTTCAGAAACTTCAGAGACTGAAGCTTGATATCTTAACCTAAACCTGGAAATCATTATGTTGCCAAATTTCAAATTACTATAATAAAAAGGAGGATTCCTCATGGCGAGAGGAAATACCCAAATGGCTGACAAAACATGGCTAACATGCAGCTTGGAGCACACTACCTGAGATTCCATGTCTTTCACATTTAATTCTAATTTTCCAACATGCTGCTTGACAAATAGCAAAACTGCCTACAGCAAAAAAGAAAATGAAGAAAGGGGGAAAGAAAAAAATAACTTTTTCAGTATTTAAGTTCGGCTTAACAGATTTTGATGTCTACTAAAGAAGCAAATTACCTTTCTTACAGCATCCAGTTTCTCTGGAGCACAGCTAAATAATTCATCAAAGGCATCATCTTCTGTATCAAAACAACATTAATTGGCTTTGTTTTGAATATCTGGCAGATCAGAGCTTTAAGGTGGCTCCAGAAGGAGAAAGGTATTGGCAACTTACAAGCCAAGGAGGAAAAGAGTAGCAGAGAGGCAGAGAAAGGTGCTGCTTTTGTATTTATCAAAGGACAGGATGACAGGCTTCCCTTCAGCCTGACCACATCAGAGGAAACAATTTACTTCATTCAGCTCTGTCATTTTCACCTGCAGAGGTTCTCAGTTTGTGCTGCCACCAGTCTGAGCACTGGCCAAGTTTCACATCACTATGGTTTATCTCTTTTCACCTACATTTTCTTAACCCTGAACCTCTGGGATAAAATACAGGAAGCAGGGAAGAGCTGTATGTTTTAGTGCTCTCCCCAAACAGAAAGGTCAGTTGCACCAAATTTGCCGGAAAAGCCAGCCTTCTTCCTTGAAAAAAAACCACAGGCAAGATACGGAGACACTGCCCTTCCTCTGAAAATTTAGAGACCTCAAAAATGGCCAATTCTGCCATCCAGTTTAAGGTGGGTAACAAGCAGGTGCCAGCAGAGTTGGGCCAGAGAATTAGCAGGAGTCTAAAGATTTCCAAGGAAATGAGATCCAGCCAAGTCCCACTCTCACCTCCCCTTTCTGCCCAGGTGCAGCAAAAGCAGGGTCCATCTGCTCACCCAGCCACAACACAGCTCTGGCTCAAGATGAGCAAAGTGTTTGAAACATCCTGAGCAACGAAAGGCACCCTGGCAGCACAATTAAATGGAGAAACAGTTTCTGCACAGCAGGAAAGCAAAGGCAGCTTTGCTCAAAGGAAATTCCTCCCCAAAGACAGTGACAGAGAAGCTTCCACTGTGAAAGGGTTTCCTCAGGTTTCTCTGTTCTGCCTGTGTGGGGGTTGCTGCAGGAGCAATGTCAGGGAATAGGTGAATCCATCAAACAAATCACAGAGAGCCCTCTTCTGGAGCCACGCTTTGGGATTTCTCTCTTTGCTAAGAAAGCTGTGTCAAAAATAGAGAGAGAGCATCTTGAAGAGTGAATTGCAGATTTCTCTTCCCAGCAGAATCAACCAACTGAAAGAAACACCTAATTATGGGTTGGGTGGTTTTTTGTTGTTTGGTTGGTTGGTTTTTCGGGGGTTTTTTTGGTTTTTTGGAGGGGGCAGGGAGTGAGTGTTGGAGTTTTTTTTCATGATTTCAGCCCACACTAGAGAACACTCAGTGGAATAAGTGATAAATATATATTAAATGATACGGTTTGCACCTCTGCAAAGGATGAAAATGCCAAAATAAAGGGCACAGCAGAGAATTCAAACAGTTGCCTTGGTTCTCTGGGGATGCAAGGTGCTCCTTTGCAGCAGGGAAGAGCAGCTCACAGTGAAGCCCGAGCAGTGCCCAGACCTTGGGCAGGCTTTGCACACATGGACATTTTTCACCTCAAATGTTTCCCAGCCCTTGAAAGCTCTAAAGGTAAAAACTCTAGGGACGTTGGTTTGGCTGAGCTGCCGTCCACAACCGAGTACCAGTGGATTTCAAAATCTCATTTGCAAACTGTGGGAAGGAACGTACATTAAACCGGTAACAACGAGAACCACAATTCTGAAGCCTTTATAAATAGTTCCAACAGTGAATATGGTCCATGCACAAATCCAAGCTGCATTTTACCCCCAGCCAAGTTTCTTTTCTGGGTCATCAACCCACCTTGATGTCCTGTCTCCTCTCCCATCTGTTGCCTGTAGTCCACAGGCAAAGTGACCACCCAGTTTCCAAGCTCTGTTGTGTTGGTATGAACAGGCATTAACAGAAGACATTTGGAGAAAAACACCAGGAAAAAATCCATGAATCTCCATTAACTTTAGTGGGAGCATACTGATCTTATCATGAGGTAAAAATGGATCAGGACATGGTGTATAAAAGCACATAATGAAACACTGAACTTGGCAATGCCGGCACTTACTTGACTGCGCTTCTATATTCTCTCTAAAAGTGCAATAAAAAGCAAGAATTAGAAAAATGATTCAGCAGAGCTGATCTTATTCATAAGCTTTGCTTATCTGCTGTCTTGTAAAGCAGGAGATGGAGTTCAAAGTGCCATTAACTTTATGCCAGAGTGACTTTCCAATAGACATTTTTAAGGATACTGTGTATCTGTGTAGGGTCTTGGAAGCATATGAGATTTTAACCGGCCCACACACCAATGAACACTTATTTTATAAGCACAGTCCTCAATATCCTCTTCCAATAAGCTGCTCATGATATTAGAGCTTGAAGATGTTCTGGCATATAAAAAATGATAGTAGGAAAATCTGTTTCTAGTTCTTAGAATGATGTCCATATTTTTTCAGTATATAAATGGTATCCTACTACTTAATTCCTTTAATAATGAGAGTACCTCACACACTCAGCAAGGAAGCATTTCTTTCACAGCAAAATAAGAAAAGAACTGCCTCCTTTCTCTTTATTTAAAGACACAACAGCAACAAATTAAAAGCAGATTTAAACCTTTGTGGCTTTAGAAAATTTCCAGTTTAGTCTGGCGCAGGTAAATATGCAGTACTGGAATTTTATTACTACATTTGCTATGAAATTCCATGGCAATGACAAATGTTAAGCTTCAGAAATAATCATACATATTGGTTTAGAGAAGTTCATATATAGAATAAATAAAGGTATTGCACCATAACGCCAAACACAAAGAGGGGGAAAAAAAGAGGAAAGAAACCAGAGAGAAAACTCAGATGCATATGCATGCCTGTGCTTACACCTTTTTCAGCATCATGATCCCAGCTATTTTTTTGTAAGGGGAAACACACCCACAATATTTCTTTTCTGATTGACAGTGCAAACACCAGATCTATGCCCTCTTACTTGTTTCCTGTTATATATCCTACCACATTTGATACCTTTAATCCTCCAGAGGTGGTCTTCTGAAAGGACGATAAAAAATGTTGGGTTTTTAAAAAAAGATTCCATAAGGAAGACTTCATGACCTATTTGTTGCCTTAAGTGATTATCAGAGGGCATTTATTCAATAACTCCACTACATTTAGTACAGGTACTTTGAGAGGTTTCTGCTTCCTTCTGCTGTCTTCAGTCTGCAAAAGGAAATCTCTTACTTCCCCGTCAGAGTAAGTTCTTGGTGTTTGCTGCTCTTCCCTTTCGGGCAGTGAAAAACATTTTCTGTTTACGTACTGGTGGTGCTAATTTTTACAATTATATCCCAAATTGTGAGATATTTGATATTCTCCTATAGTCTCAGAATTTACTTTAAGAAACAAAATAGAGGAAGAAAGCACATCTCTGCTTGTAGAGAAAAATACCAAAATGTGACCCCAACAGAAGGGGAGTAAAAGCTTCCGTCACCTAAAGAAAGAAATCTTCAGCATTAAACCAGTTCTATGATTTATAAATACAGCATTCTATTTTAAAACATTTAGAGATAGTACCAGCAGAATTTCTTCATTTTCTTCTTTACAGAAATCAACAGCTGCTTTCAGTTTGGATAATTCCTTTGTTTGACTGAGGAAGAAAAACAGCAGAAAAACAGTTCCTGCCCTTTTAAAGGCAGAGTATCCAAACTGAAAACTCAATCTAGTCCAACAAACTCAGAAACTGAAAGGTGTGGTTCACAGAAAACACAAGTATCTCTTTCACAGCTGCACACACATTTCTCCTAAATCTAAGCAGGTGAGCCTTGTGAAAAGATTCCAGTATTTGCTGTAACAAATACTGAAACTACAAATACCTCAAGGGTGATTGTTTCCGCTTGAACATTTGGAGGCAGAGCCAGGCTGGGTTTGAAGCGCTTTCCTCTTGCAACCAGAAGATGCAGTGTGCTCAGTAAGTCCTTTGCCAAGACAGCTGCTGGCAGTAAGGAAGAAAACAATGCTCAGTGTGCAGAACATGTGAACTTCACTCCAGCATCATGAATTCTCCCTGTGCAAAGGACCCCAGAGTTGTGGAGGAGTCCCACCATAATGCAGGTGAGACAAGAGATTGGTGTTTATGTAATAATATAACTTAGCAATAGCACAGCTTAAAAGTGAGACATACAGGGATGCTGAGGGCTCTGAAGTGATCCACAAGCCACACACTTAGAGAAGGTAGACCCAGGCAGCGTCAAATATTTCTGTCTCATTTTTGATTCAACTAGTAATTGAAAACAGGTTGTTTAATTACTGTTCTGGTAGCACGTTGCCTCACAGCAGCCTTATGGCACAGGAAGACTATGATGGATAATTTTCGTCCATTTCACTTCAGCACCTACATTCCACACTCCATTTCAGCTGACTTTCTTCCAGTTGCAAATATTTGGCCACAGCTTCCATAATCAAGGTGAGTTTCGTCGCTGGTTTTTTTTTTTTGTTAATGCAATCTTGTCAACATCCAGCTTGAGAGATTCTAAGCTTTACAGAGGGTCCATAGGAAGTAGAAGGATGTATTTTAACATTAATGTAGGGAAAAAGAAAATAATTAGAAACATAAAATGACAGCGTAGAACATGAAGTCTTGTTTTAAATGTGCAATACCATTTCATAGCTCTGTAAAAGGGAGAGGACTCAAATCAGTCCTTGTAGCATCATCCCCCAGCCCTAGCACTTTACATTCCTTCTACAGAAATCCAAGGAGTGAATCTTTCCTGTAGGTAGTGTACAAAGTCAATATCAACTCATATACAGAAGAAATCCCATCTCATTTCTCAGACAAGGAAACTATGAAAATCACCCAATCCTGTTCATGATGCTGCTCTCAGCCTTGGTGGAAAGGAGATAGATTTGAAAGATGTCCCCCAAGAGAGTGAAAAGGGAATGAAAAATTTAGTAGGGACAGGAAAGATGGAGAAATAGATAACAGGTTGCTCCAGGAGGTCACATCTTTCTACAAGCACCACAGTGCCAAAACCCTCTTAGATTTTTACCAGTTCCAGTACCAGACCAGTTCTTTAGACCCAGACATTTTTAATTTTTTTTTTCTTTTATTTTTTTAAGGCAGGAAAACGTATATTATAGTGCTGATTCCATTCAATGTTGTGGTAGCACCACAAGCCACTTTTGTGCTCTTGGCTAACTAAACCCTCCTTCCTTTCAGAAGCACTGAATTTCACACTTCATAGTTAACCTTTGGATTAGGTCAACTAGCAGGTAATAAGTATTTCCTAGAAGTAAAATAGCCATGCAAAACAATAGCAGGAATTCTGAGAATTGTCCAGGATTGTTAGCACAGCTGGTGCCCGTGCAGTGAGAAGTGATGGCAGGTCCCTGCTACTGTGACTCCTGAGGTTTATTCTCTGATTTGAAAGTTTCTCCATGAGGTGTCTGCAAGAACTAAACTCAAAGGAGCAGCTTGCCCAGGAGATGATGAAGTACCAGCCCATCATACAGGTCTTCTTCCAGACTTTTAACTACTATGTGTTCCTCTTTCAGAGTTCTGTTAATCCACTCATTCAAGAACTGCAGGGGAAAACAAAGCAATAATATAATATTCCTGTTGTTTAAACGATACAGCACTCAGTACTATATTCTGTTTCACCTCTCTCTTCAGTCCCTTATCTCAGATCTTGCTTTGCTTTCAATCTCCAGTTCCTTTGTGCTTTTTGGTTGTTTTTCAAAGGGTAAGTTCTTGCTAATTTTCAAGTGAGATAGACATCTCACTAGTTATATTCTGAGGAATTCTGTTAGACAGCTGGGAAGAGACACCCTCTTCCCACTTCCACCAGGGAAAAGGCTGCACAGTTCACCTCCCATTCCCTGCCTTCATCACACATCACAGAATTCACACTAATTCAACTGCCAGGCAGAAGTTTGTAAGAAAAGAGCCTTTGCTCATTCTGTGGGTAGTTTCTTGTACCCATCCACACTACTAGCACTCCTCCCTCTCATCTCCTGTTTTTGTTTTCTTTTTCTTTCTGCAATAATTGTACCACTCAGTCCCCAAATACCTTCTTGGAACTTTCTTACATGGCAGTCCTCCCACTGGCCTTCCAATATCCTTCCTGCCTTTGCAAGGAGAAGCTGCTCAGGAAGCCACGGTCTGGCTACAAAAGGAAAGGAACCACATGTGCTCCTAGACAGGAGAACAAAGCAGCTCCTCAGCACTTCTCCAAGCATGTGTTTTATTCACATGTGCTGAGAGAAAGGCGAGATGACCTGGTGAAGCAGAACAGAAAAGCAGTAGCCCCAACGGGCTGCCAACATGAACATCACCTCTCATAAGAGGGAAGGGTGTTGCCTGTATTGCTGTGATTGCTATGAGTGAGTGTCTGGAGCAGATAATATCATTCTCACTTGCTGTAAATAGAGGAGAAAATTCACAGCAGACTCCTGTAAGCTCGCCAACATTAGCAAAAATGTTAAAAGGGTTTGGAAAGAAAAACCTCTGAGATGCTTGAAACTGCACAAGAAATAAAAGGCCTGAACAGAGAAGCTGTCAAACTGTAACACACACATCCTCTGCTAAGAAGTAACAAGAATCTTCCAGAGAAGAAAGCTGTGCTCTTCAGCTGATGCTTGGTGACGCTTTGGATATGCGAGGGGTAGAGCAGTACCCCAAACACACAAGTACAACCAGAGGGAAGTCAGAAAAGCAGCAAGCACTGCTGAGTACAGACCTGTGACATCCCCCCTTGGCTCTCCCGGCTGGAGACAGCCACATCCACAGCCTGCAGCTCACGCAGTTCTGCTTTCTGTCCAGTTGTGGGGGCCCCGCTCAGCTGCAGAGCAGAGCCTCATGTCTGAAAATGAGTACACAGGGAATGTAGAAAAGGAATAAATACTTCGAGAAGTTTGCTGCTGGCTTGCAAAGGTAACCATCTTCCATTTTACTCATAGCAACTACAGGGAGCCATTTCGTGTTTCTCAGTTCTCCAAAGCCACCTCAAAACGCAAATGCAGTGAAACTGTCTCTCTCCCAAGCGAGTTTCTTCGCTTCCCTTGTTCTTTCCTTGAAGATTCCTCCCTGTCCCTGTCTCCATCCCAACTGCTTCTCTAGAGAAGCCATCAAATCTTTAGATTAAGAAGGCAATCAAGGGGCACTGATGGGCACCCACAGGACTTTGCCTCCCTCAGGACACAATTTCCATCTCCTCATCACCCAAAGAAAAGAAATTAGACAATGATGACCATCGTTTCAAGAATCTCTGATGGGAAATGGAAGCTCACAGAAGCTCACAGAAATCTTCATAGCTGAGGAAAACTCTTCATTTCTGGCACTCTCAAAGTAACAAATTCAGTCTTTCTGTAGACAACATAATTGCATTTTGCAGCACCACCTTTCAAGACTTTCTCTTTTGTATAACATTGTGAAAGCCTGACACAAAATCAAATCTTTTTGATCAAATGTGCACAAATACCTAATATGGAAACACACCTACCTACATGTTTATAAATACTACAAAATACAAACAACAGTACGTATCTTAAGCTGCTTTTCATAATATTTATAACTATTTCAGCACCTCCGTAATGCAAGGAGCGCTGGTCTTGTAAGACATGTGCCATTTTTCTTCCAGGGAATTTCAGGACATAGACTGTGCCATTAGAGAAAGATAGTGATTGAACACACCGGGGAGATTTTCAACATTACATGGAAATAAAGTATTTGGCTATGGAATAGGATTCATCCTTCACAGTTACCTCAAGCAGGCAATGTACCATATAAGGCCCTGAAAGCTTTCATCCTGAATTCCTGGTGACTTGCATGCTCTTCATGCCATCCCCCTCTGCTCTCTGCTAACCTTGTCAGCTGATCTAGCTGCTGGTGAAGGCTGTTGCAAATAAGTAGAGCAATCCTAAAAGTTACCATGGGATCAGTGCAGCAAACCTGCACCTGTTTGCACATCTCTCTTTAGTCCTAGCAAATGCTGACATGGGGCTGCTTGCAGTCCCAGCCCAGTGTTTCAGCTGGATTCTCGTCACTGTTATGTTATCACCACAATGAAGGAGTAGCTGGGTACTTCTGGTGTGGCTCACCCACACAGCCCAGGTTTGGAGAGGTCATCAGAAACCACTCAGGTTTGTATCTGCACTCCACATTCAGCAGCGGTCACTGCACTGGAAGCTTGATTCTGCCTGGCCGCAGCCACCCTGAGGCTGTGCTTAAACAAAAGCTCCACTTCACTTGTGTGGAGACCAAATGCAAAAAGCAGAGCTCATTCTCATCTGCAGAGAGTGGAGGACTGGGGTCAAAGAGCTGGGCAGTTTACAGGGCTGAAAGAGGCTAAAGAACCAGGTACTTTGTTTCCTTTAACACTACAGGTTAAAAACACTCAAAGTGAAGTTAAAGGCTATGGTAAAAGAAGTGGTAGCAGTTTCAGTTCTTCCAGTTTGAGGTTGTTGCTTGAGGTTGAATTTCCTCTTCTGACCTATAAAAGGAAGCAAACGAGATGCATTACAATTGTCAGGTATGATTAAAGCAAGTTTGTAGCTAAATCTTCTGTCAGTTTGATATTCCAAATATGGCTAATTATCAAATGTAGATATAGCCACTTTTTAATTCCTTATGAGCAAGAAAGACTATTTTATCAAACTGTTAAGACTGCTGTTGAAAACTATGTTTCAGTGTAATTCGAATCAGTAAGATCCAGATGGACAATTCTGGAAAGAGGAACACGACCTTGGTCATATCCTTAAGTGTGAAACTTAAATTTCAGTTAAATAACCAGCTGGACTTTGTGTTGCTTCTTCATGATCTGCCCCCAAAGTGTCAGCAGCCAAATTAAACACACACACAGCTTAGTCATGTCTGATACAACCAGGGGGTCACTGCTGAAAAATACACAGTTCATTTGTACAGCACATTTTCTGTTTGGTCCTTCAGGTGGTTCTTTGCACTTTTTATGAATCTGTCCTGTGAAGAACAATGCTCCACAAAGTCCGAAGTTTAACAATTTATTAGCAAAAATAATTAACAATTAGGGATGCCCACAATACCAAGCACAGCGCTGTGTGCGTGGCTGGTCTGGCCAGCGGCACAGCTCCCAGAGCTTGTGCAGTCACTTTTATGCCCCTCTGGTGTCAATCAAAGGCCTTGATGCATTTGTTCAGTCAGAGGTCCTGGGATTCCTTTCCCCTCCCCTGATCCACCCACCTGAGGCGGGCTGTCCTGGTTCCCTCCCACAGAGCATGCCCAATTGTCACCATGGGTGGACCCTTATCCTGACTGACACCCTGACTGACACCTTATGGGGAACTTTCTGGAAGGTGGCCCTTGGTTCCTGGCAGCCATTTTGTCCCTATTCATCTTTATTACAAACTTTTATTAGTTTTTAAGACAACGAGAATGCCAATAGTTGTGAGATGGAGATTGGTCTCTGGTATGTATGTGGTGATGACCTTGGGGTAAACACTCGACAAGTCATGGTGCATGTTCAAGAATCCAAAACCTGAACTGTGGCCATGTAAGCAATTCAGAAGTGAAAGTTCCCCTTATTATGACAACATTATAACATACAACAAATATCATTAACCGGAGATTATAACACATTATTAACTCATTAACAAAAGTAATCAACTGATCAACTTATTAACTCTCATTAACAATTTGAATATATGAAAATCAAGTCTAAAATTTTATTCTCTATAACAGTCCTGATTCATAAAGTACATACCTTTAGCAATTACATCCTCAGCTGGGAATCAATCAAGTATAGAAGGCTGTGTGAATGCATTTAAGAAGTCTGGATGCATTGTCTTTAATCATTCCTGGTAAATTGGTAAAAAACATGGAGTGGAAGGGAACATTAGTAATGGCATGTAAAGATCAAAATTAGTGCTAAGAAGAAAACAAACAAATTGAAGGGGGTTTTATCAGTTACTATTTCATCACTAGTTGCTTTAAAAGCAAATCTGAAAATGTATTTAAATGAGTGCAAAGAAAAAAGTTAAAAACAATTTTTGTTTTTCTTCTGTGAATCATCAAAATATAAGAATAAAAGACCTGAAGTACTAAAACTTGCCCTAATTACATCTATTTTCCCTCTATTAGATAAGTAACATCCTATTTCAACTGAAGTGAAAAGAAGCTTTCAGTCCCTAGGTATTAATGGATACGTGCTAGAAAATGTAAAAATTACCAATACTAAAGGAGTATTAAATCAAGAACCCAGTAGTTCAATTACTGAGATAAGTTTATAAATATAAGCAACTTCCTTTATTAGACCAGCTGGTACAGCTGTGGGAGAGAAAAGGACATGGTTCAGGGTAGACAATCCCATCTTCATGGTAGGTTAAGTCGTGGCTTCTCACAGCTTTTTTAATATTAAACACAGGTTGGAGAAATTTCCTTCCCAACCCAGATATCCTCAGATGAAAGCAGAATGACATTACACAATCCAGTGGTGTAAATACCTCATCAACAAGCACAAAACTGCAGGCAAGGCTTTCTATGATAGTTTGAAGTCATGTTGGAGGACCTCCCCCAGCCTCCCCCCTCCTGTCAGGGAGCTGTGCAGAGCCAGGANCTTCTCTGGACACGCTCCAGCCCCTCAGTGTCCATCTCGCTGTGAGGGGCCCAGCACTGCCCCAGGATGTGAGGTGTGGCCTCAGCAGTGCCCAGCCCAGGGGACAGTCACTGCCCTGGCCCTGCTGCCACCCCATGGCTGGCACAGCCCAGGGGCCATTGGCCTCTTGCCCCCCTGGGCACAGCTGGGCTCATGTCCAGCCGCTGTCCCCAGCACCCCCAGGGCCTTTCCCAGCTTTCAGCCCCTCTGCCCCAGCCTGGAGCTGCAGGGCTTGCTGTGACCCAGGACAGGACCCGGCACTCGGCCTTGCTGACCCTCAGACCATTGGCCTGGGCCCATGGATCCAGCCTGTCCAGGTCCCTCTGCAGAGCCTTCCTGCCCTCCAGCAGAGCCACACTCCCATCCATGGGTGTTGTCCATGAACTGACTGGGTGTGCACTCAATCCCCTGGTCCAGACCATCAGTAAAGATATTAAACAGGAATGGGCCCAATACTGAGCCCTGGAAGACACCACTTGTGACTGGACACCATCTGGATTTGACTTCATTCCCCACCGCTCTCTGGGTCCAGCCATTCAGGCATGCAAGAAGCAAGATGGTTCTTCATAAATTAAATGCACATTGATTTAAGTGCCAGAAACCAGAGTTACATACTGCAGCTGTACTGTGGCCTGCAGAGGTGAAGGAAATTGCAGGGGGATGAGGGCTCTGGACACTCATGGCAGCATATGGTTTGCACAGTATCTGTTCTAGTATAAGAGACCTCATCCTTCCCCACAGTCCAAAAATCTCTGAAAGTCAGAGCTGAGTAGATGTGATGACCAGGAAGACTTTTACACTGCTCTGAGTCATCAAATCCCAGCTGCTGCTGGGCACAGGGCACCCGGAGCTCAGCTCTCTGACTGGGAGTGTTGCTGTTTGTGAATGGGAAATGCTGTCTCAAGTTCAGTGCTGCTGGGCCACTCTAGCAGGGGGATGCTGACTTTTTTTTTTTGGTTTTGTGCTTTTTTAAACAGAAAATGAGATGCTCCATATTAGAGGTTCCCACAGGAGAGGACTCCCACTCTCTACCCAGGGTGCCCACATTGGGTGCCCTGTCTCCTAAGGCTTCCTGTGAAATGAGGGGGAACAGCACCTTTAAAGAGCAATCCAGAGCATTTAAATGAGCAGCTAATCCTGGTTTTAGGAATGGAGTCCCCTCCATTCTGTTACGAGAGACAGCCCTGGCTGCAAGTGCCTGAAGTGAGATGCTCCCATGACCCAGAGCAAGGCACCTGCTGAAAATGCTGTGGCACAGAACATCTCCAAAATAACATTCCTCTGCTTGATAGCTTTATACACCAAACAGCACTGTGCTGCTCTGGAGGCTCTCTCTCACATATTTTTTACAGTCTCCAGTCAAAATGTGTTACGAACATGTATTTAACACAGATTTTGCCAAAGCTGAGAATATTGGTAGAAAATAGCAATTGGATGTGTTTGTACATCAATCTTGTAAAACAAATTGGTACAAAATTGCCAGCCAGGCACTCAGAGAAAGAGCCACAAGAGAATTAATTCCGTTATGGTGGAGGCAAAGCTGAATGCTGTCTCTAAAAAGGTGCTTGATAAAAAAAATAGGCGAAATTGAGTGATGTAGTGCCCGAGGAACAACTGAACTATTTGAGATAAGACTGCCCAGATGAAATTAACTGAAAAAAGTTAATTAATAGAGAGCAACCTGAGGACTACTTACTTTTAAATTAGGTTTCTGACAGCTGTGATGCCTTAGGGAAGTCCTGCTCATAAAGGAAATGGTCTGTCTAAACCACAACTTACACTCACTCAGCTTTGCAGTATTCATCTCTTACTTCCTTCAGCTGTCAAAGTGGTATGTGCTGCCTGCTGGGAAAACACTTTGTACCACCTTTGGTCATCCTCAATGCTCTTTTCTGAGCTTTCTCCAGCACGATCACAGCCTTTTGGAAGTGCTAGGAACCAGACCTGCCCAGATTTAGAGAGGTGCACTGCAGCATTCACAGTGCTCTCTGTTCTTCTCCTCTAAGTCCTGTTTTCTTTTTTCACCACTGCTGACACTTTATTTGGAATTATCCATTAGATCTCCAAGATTTTATGCCTAAGTAGCAAGACACCAGAACCCATCATTTATTATGTTTCAGCTCACATTTGTCAATATTGATTTCCCACAGGCATTTCAGAGCAGAGAACTTCATTGCAGAGAACTGCAGTTCTTCGGCATTTAATAGACTCATTGCTTATTACTCAAAATTAGCATTCACAAGCAGTCCTTCATGTGGCATTGCAGCATATTGGTGAGGCTTGGTCCCAGGCAACAGCCTTTCAAAGAATAACATGCTGCAGGAACAACATAAAATGGAACATGCCAGGGTTGGGACACCTCCTTGGGCAAGCTGTTTAATGAGAAACGGGAAAGGTCAGAAGAGCTGGTTGTCACACACAAGTTTCCATATTTGCTGCAACCAGCCCCTGCCGCCCATCAGTTAAATTTGCTGCTCAGAGCTGTGACTGACATCCTGTTTTTTCCAGCCCCCATCCTCCTGCACAAGTTCTTTATCAGTACTTGGAGAGGAGAAGATTGTAAGAGACAACTGCTTGAATACTGACTGGCATTTCATTATGGCATCTTTAAATAAAACAGATGCTTCATTATGGGCTGTTCAAAGGAAACGGCATTCTCTGAATGAAATACTCATTCTCTGAGAATGCCATGAATGTATAGCCTTTGCTTTAAAGCCAAGAGGTGTTTGATTTCTTGTGTGCCACCTGAAGTGGCTGCCAAGAAGTGAAATGTTCTCAGGTCAGGAGCTAGGCTATTGCACAACGTTGCAATGTCACAACTGCTGATAAACAACTAATTCTCAAGTTGGGTCAGAGCAGCTCACTTTTCTCCCCTGAATCTTCACAGAGTCTGGCTCCTGGATATCCCCAAGGTACCACACAAAGCACTAATCAGAAGCGGCCTGTGGCCTACAAACCAGCTGTAGAATATTCACAAGGCACTTCCTAATACTACCAACCTGTTTCAACTGTTTTATTTCCTGTTTGGAAAGACAAAAGCCCTACTCTGCATTCCTCAAACACATTTCCTAGGACAGTAGATCACACAAAGGAGGGGGGGGAAAAACCTCAAGTGGGAATGTTAATAGTAATATTTCTGCCTTTGGAAAACCAGAATTTAAAAATAAGAAGAAAAGAGAATGTGAATTGTGCACACAGTTTAAAACTTACTTTCACTTCCCTGTTTAGTGCCAGACTTTTGCTCATTAGTACCAGAAGAGATGTTATCTTAGTAAGAACAACCCAGACAGACAATCTTCCCGTTAAGAACGATAATTATGAAAAAAAGCACCCAAAGGAGTCCCATTTTCCAAACTTACTATTCTCTCCTTCAGCAACTCTTCAGAAGCTCTTCCAAGACCTTGGCCCAGCAGTGAGCATGCAATTTCTGTGGGACAGGGCTGAGCCCAGGCTTGGAGGTCTCCCATGCAGGGCAGCAGGAAAAACGCAAACCATGGAAGGGGAAGTTGTGCTGCAGTGCTCTGCTCTCAAAATCCATGGTCCCACCTGGAACTTAATTGTGTGCTGGTCCCTGCCGCAGAGACTGAAATAAACAGGGATACAAATGCAGGAAACACGCAGCCCTGCAACTCCTGAAACACCAGAAAGATAAGATCATTCATGGATGGCACTGCCCCGCATGACTGGGCTACTACTCTGCCTCTGGGGCGACTCACAGAGCACTTTTGCTTTGTATATAATAATAAACCAGCCAAGAGCAGACAAGATTATGCTCCAATACACCTTTTCCTCATGCTCCTTCAAGCATTTTATAAAGCAGATCAGGACTACTCTACTTACCTGGCAGAAGGAGAAATCTAGGCAGAAAATTAATTCATTTGTCCTTAGAGAGGTAGTTTGCCACACCAGAGCCCAAAACCCTCACGTGAGATAACAGTTACCTCCACCAGGCAGTGCTGCTGCTCTTCCTTGTCTTTTACATCATTAATTAAAGAGGAAAAGCTTCCTACAGAAATCACCTTCCCTGGACATTTCCTTCAGGTACCAGTTGCATTTGTTAACTCTCCCAGCAAGCAAAGGCACCTCTGCAACCCCCCATGAACTCCATTAATGAGACAGCAGCCAGACAAATTAATTAAGCTGGTCTGGTTTAACAAGGGAGTAACTCCTGTGTTTAGCTACATGCCAAAGATAAGAATGGGCAGCTTAGCATGAGCTAAATGGGATAAAAGAAACTGGGTTGAAAACGGATTTTTAGCTGCCATGAATTCATAGTAACCAACAATGTACCCCTAAATCCTGAATCAAAGAGCAAACCTAACTACTTTCTCAGCAGGTAACAACCAAAACAACACAGAATTTAGAAAGAGATAGAATACCTTCCTTCTTACCTACTCAGAAGTGCATGCTGCAGTCTATATGTAAGTCAAAACCAAAACCAACATGTCATTGGAAATGTTATTGGGAACTTCGGACATTTCCAGTTTCGTAGCAGCACGCAGAGGGAGTAGGAAGAACTAAATGTTGGGAAATCTTTCTGTAATTACTAGGTCTCTGCCTACTTCAACAGGCAACACAAAGGACTTGGAAGTCTCATTCACAATTAGAGCATGTCAGTGTTAAAGTCTGAAACACACATGATGGACAAGCACCTATTTTCCTCCAAAACCTGATGTTGTGACCAATGCATGGAGTATCCAGACTTCCATAGAACAGCAGTAGTCAATCCTGTGTGAATTGCATTTTATTTCATGCCTATGATGCCTAAAGGTTTTTTGCTTTTTATACATTTTTCATGTATTTGTAGCTTTGCAGACTGTTAATACATGGTTATAGAGCTCCTAGTATTTTTCCTACCCTTTCTCTTAGATTTTAGAGTAATAAGCTAACCATTTTGACATGCCTGAAATTCTGTTGAGTCTTATTATCAAGAAGAGAACCTCTAACAAGGACATTTTGTTTCGCAGCCAGAATCTGAGGAGACATCACAAGAAAATAGGGCAAGGAAGGCCCTGGACCAGCTCCAAGGGACTCATTCAGGAGTGGGTGTTTCTGTACATTCTCAAAGCACATCTCATGCACACACCCTCACCACACACACCTGGCCTCCACACGAAAATAGCCACTGAAGGACAATTCAAGGATTCAACAGCAATCCCAGTCAATACCAAGTTCTGAAAATGCATCTTCCTGCTTCTCCACACGGCCCTGCTGTATTGGAGAGCTACTCCATGCTCTCTCCACACCAGAGCAAAGGGAAGCTCACCATTCAAAAGTCCTTCCCACAGATTTTTCCATTGAGAAAAAAAAAAAAAAGTAGTAGAAAACATAGTGATCATTATTTTTTTATTTGAATAAATAGTACAACTGTCAAAAACCATGCATAAACACTCCTGCTGTGAGTTTTAGCAAACATAGCATTGCATTGTAACTTGCTTACAGTACACAACTCTTATCACTCAGATGGATGTCTCCAGCATATGACAAGTCCAGAATTTTATCTGCAAGGCTGGTTTTTAGTAGTTAGAAATCCAGAGTAAACACTGTTAAAAACAATAGAAAAGACTCTTAAAAAATACATTAATACTGAAAGCACTGGGGTGTGAGGAAGAGGAGTAAGAAATCCTATAAGGTTTAAATTGATTTTTAAAAATCTGCCACTGTCAGTTTGTCATCTTGAAAAACAGAATGCAGCTGAGGACTATCTGAGCTTCTTCTGTGGTAATACAGCTCACTGTAACTGAGTGTGTCAAGTAGAGGCACCTAAAAGTCAAGTTGTATGGACTGGAAAAGACAGACATTCATTAAGTACTTACAAATGCGGGAGCTCTAATGCTGCAGAGCATTCAGCATTCCAGATGAACTCCACAGGATTCAGACTGGTACCCATATGTAAAACCCCAGTAACACAAAGACATGGTGAATAACGTTTTTAACACTGACTCAGCTTTCTGAGAGGCGAAGAATTATCGTGCACGTGTCACAGAAAGGCATGACAAAAGCAGGCGTTCAGAGAAGCTTTACCTACATGGCTCCTCCTGGAAACTGGGCTGACTGGGATGAAGCTACGCTTCAGTTCAATCTGCCCTGCTCACAACCTGACTAACAATAAATACAGTGTCTACAGGGCAGCAAGCTGGCTGGACAGCAAGGAGCCAAGGAATGAAAAAAGTATTTTCCCTGTGCAACATCTACCAACAAACAAGATCACAACAGAAAGGGCTGTGACACCTGCCCCCAACCTGATCCAGGCAGCAGTCCTGGCTCACAGGGATATTAGAGGGAATGCTAAAGGAGACCCATGGTTGTAGCAAGGGGACCAGAAACATGTAATTGAACAAAACAGACACTCTTTTATAACCGGCTCACCTCGGCTCACACGCCCTGAAGATGCCAGCTGTATGATCCCAGCTCAGAAACAGCCATTCTCCTTTTCCAAAGCCAAATCGCTCTCACCAATCTCTTCTTTTTCTCTTCTGTTTGCTTTTGATATTAACGCTGCTTGCAATTTCAAAAACTAGGCTCTCTGGAGGTCTTTCCCAGCAAATTGGAGAATATAAACAGAGCTGGCACTTCCACGTCACCTGAAGGGAGGGGTGTGGAATGACAACTCTTAAAGAGATTTGCTTCCCACAAATAACCCTGCATTAAACTAAAAGTCTGAGAGACCTTTCAGTTCAATGACCTTCCAGCCTCATGATACCTTTATTTCCCAGCACAAAAGTTAGACCAATTTCAATGACCTGCCAGGAGAGCTGTCCCACCAGGCCTTAGCACCTGTGCAAGCCTCCTCTGCTGGTGTTGTGGTGGTTTAGTGGCCCCATCTGAACTGCACACCCACTTGTTCCAGGCTCAGTATAAATAGTGAGAGGTCAGCTCCTTCCTGAAGTATAGGCAAGCAAAGATTCCCCAGAGAGCCTTGCAGAGCAGAGGAGATCTGAATTTTTCATGCAAAGAAAGGGCAACTTCCATCTTTTATTTAGAGGTGTGAAGGGAGGTGACCCAAGTAATCTAAATACTAGAACTCAAAACCCAAAAATAGAACCAAATAAACAGATGCTCATTTCTGTCCTTTGAGATGAAAAAATGTTTGAGAAGGGAAGGAGAAAATCACTATCGTAAAACTATACCATTCAAACAGCATGTTTCCTCTTGAACCTGAGCTCAAAGGCAAATAATGCTTGGTGTAAGAAATCTATTTTTGGGAAAAGAAGATGCCTACTTACAACAGGACTCAAGCGAGCCCATGGAGCAAGCAATTCTACCTGCTCTCCTTCAGGGCACTCTGCCTAGTGTTTCACCCAAAGGAATGGCTGCCCATAAACCAAAAAGTGGCTGCTGTGATGCATAAAAGCAGCAATCACATCTCTCCTCTATGAACTCGAAGGAAAAGAGTGGTATTGTACGCATATTCCACAAATCCGGAATTCCACTCCAGAAATGCCAATCCCATTTCCTCCACAAAGCTCTCCTCAAAAATCCTCTCAGAGGGCTCCTGTTCTAGCACAGCCCCCTGAACACAGAGCTGCACCAGCCACCTCAGCATGCAGGAGCAGTTCTGCACACGAGACCAAGCTCATCACATGCCCTGTTCTTTTCAGGAAGGACTGGGGGCAGATGGACTAATCCAGCCAGTGCCTGTGTGACCAGCTCCTGACTGACCTGACTGAAGCTGCCCGCTTAACGGGTGACAGTGGCCCTAGCAACCAAATTTCTCCTAGAAAAGAGATTAAATAAAAACTAGACATCAAATGATTAGTTGGCTGTCCCATTGCAAGACTTATTCTGTGTAAACACTGAATGGAAGTAACACTGAGTAGAACGAGGTGAACACAACAACTGAAGCTTTTGCCATTAGCTTCAGACAGTGCCTGTAATTCCCCTCAGCCCAACCCACCCAACGGAACACATGAAACCTTATTTAATAGAAAAGGCTTAGCTTCTAAATAAATTCCAATGCTGATTTTCTATCGTTAACACTTCAGCCTGGAAAATCATCAAATGCCAGTTGCAGCCAAGGAGTATGCAAAAGTCTTCTGCAGAAGCAAAGAGTCTCGAGCCATGAGGAAGGTCTCATGTTTTCCCTGCTTGTTAAAGTAGTTAGTGGTATATTTCCTTTCTCAAAAGAACATTCGTGGATTATAGCAAACAACAGATCCATCTGGTAAAAGTGTGAAATACCTACACGTTTTCAAGTGACCTAGAGAATACACATGCATCATTTTTAGTGGGATTGTCTTACAAAGAGCTACAGAGACAACACATCAACTGTAGGAAGAATGCATGAAGTATATAGCATAAGGCACAATGGGAGCATGCAGAGGGCGTGTTTATTGTAACTTCTGCCTGAGAAGGTTGAAGGAAGAAGAGACCTCAGCAGCTTCCAGGATCACTCAATGTTCTTGTACTTTGTGAACAGGTTGTACAGAACCCTGAGGGTAGACTTCAGGTCCAAGTTGACAACATCTGTGGAAGAAAAGGAGAAATCCTTAACTTGCATTTCGTTTTCCCTCATTTGTCATGACAGGAATAGAAGTCCCCACATCTCTGAGCTGGTGGAATTGGGAATAAAAAAAAAACCACAGAGTTCTGATCTCCCCAAGACAGGCCTTTCAAATGTCCTGCATGATGTGCAGGACAGCTTTACAATCATACAGTCAGAGCTAACTTCTCTCTGGGGAACAGAAGGTAATTCAGGTAAAACTGGTTACTGAGATGGTCTGCTTCTCTCAGAGACCTGGGCTAAGGGTTTTGGGAAATAGTACCAATGGTCACACACCTCATGAGGTACTGAACCACATCCACAGTTCTGCAGTGATACAGTCTGAATTAACAAAGCCTGAATTGTTAGCAGACTACAAGCTTTTTATTATTTACTATCTGCTCCCAGGGAACAAGGGACAGGACAAGAGGAAACGGCCTCAAGTTGTACCAGGGGAGGCTTAGATTGGGTATGGGGAAAATTTCATCAGCAAAAGTGTTGTCAAGCATCAAAACAGGCTGCCCAGGGAAGTGGTGCAGTCCTCATCCCTGGAGGAATTTAAAAGCTGTGTAGATGTAGCACTTGGGGATGTGCTTTAGTGGTGATGGTGTGGGGTCAATGGTTGAACTCAATGATCTTAGAGGTCTTTTCCAACCTTAACAAATCTATGATTCTAATCCAAGAGGCATTTACTACCCAATTCATGCTAAAGAGCGTGGATTCACCTGAGAGGTTTCCCGGCCTATTGATGAACAAAAAATGGATCAGTATGGCGTTAACTGAACATAACCGTACACAAAAATTTTTTGCAGAGCTTCAGATTCTCTGTCAAAATGAATTATTGTTCTGTGAAACATGTATTGCGTGACTGCCAAGATCTCACAAATGACACTACGGTGACAAGCCATTCCCAAGATGTGACTGTGCTCTCTGGGGGAGCAGTTTTTCCAAGAGCCACGGTCAGTTCTGCAGGCAGTTCCAGCCACACAGACACCACACGAGCACAGTCACTTCAACAGCTGGGAACGGCCACACACAGAGCAGAGGAAGGAAAACACACCAGAGGTTGTACATCCTGCAGCAGCAAAAAGCAATGTTGTATGAGCTAATTTGGCTCTCTAGTTTATGTTAATAATTAAATTTTCAATCAGTAAAACACTTAAAAGCATATTTTGCTGCTCATTGAATCCACACAAGCAAACAAAAGATCTGCTATAGTGTTTTACCATTCATGATAGTATAAAGATGCAAGAAAGCCATATGGAAAGGTAATATCTTCTTGTTTTCATCATTCTTTTCAGCATTCTTCAGGGGTACTTTTCATCCCCAAGCTTACAACAAAGTACTGACAGGATATATAGGCATTTAATACTGTCTTTTGCCTTTTTCCCCTCTATAACCAGCTCCACCGTTTGTTAATCTATTTACTAGCACCACTTTGTCTCATTTTAAGTCAGACCAAACATTTCTTGGGGGCTCGTCATTTTCCTTTGTTCTGAGGAAGCTTCTAATACATTCTTAGTTTGTAACACCAGGAATAAAAATTGCTCATTTAGCAGTCATAAAGTTTTAATTCCTCTTTTTATCCCTAGTGCAAGGAACAATGCAGACCTCATCAATAATTAATTTTAAAGTTCAGAGACTTTAAAGGGAAAACTCATTTTTTACACTTTTTAGTTCTGACTCCCACATCCACATAAATCAAGACGATCGTTTGCTACTGGTTCTCCAAAAAAACCCCTAAAGCCTCCCAGTTATCTGTCACTGACATCGGATCACGGGAGCCCAGACTAGCACCAGCTGTAAGAATTACAAGAATTAGATCATGAAAAGCTTTCTGCTTGGATTGTTTTTGAAAACACCAGCTGAATTTATAATGTAGCACTGAACAGCTCTTGAAGGACTCACTCAAGCTCGCCTTGGACACCTCAGTGAATCTGCTCCAGACAAGAAGCACAGGTAGGACACACTCCAGGCACAGACAGTGAATCCTTTGGAAAAGTGTCAAGGGGGCCATTCATAGCTCCACTTTGTGGTGCTACTGATCTTTTGAATGGAATTGCACTTGAAATACACCTGCTCTGATGACTTTATACACAGTTTAAAGCCACGTGGCATGTCCATACCTTCAGGGCGAGCTTTTGGTTTCTTCAGTCCTCCATCTTGCATCAGCTCAAAAGCAAAAGAAACATTGTGCACCTGCAAAGAGGTAAAGTGTTTAGAATCTCAGAGTTATAGAGGCATCAAAAACCCTTCACCAAATTTTTTTAGATGCTTTATTCTCTCCGTACTTGACACAGAAAATGATAACTCTATAATATTAAATATTTATGTGTTTAAGCATGGCAGAAAGTAAATATGAGCCACTAAGAAATGAAAGCCTGTATCATTATAGGGCAAATGTTCACTTTTTCATACAAAGTAATTTAAGATTTCCAGATATTCAAGTGTAGAAATGGGATTGGGTCCCATAGGGACCAAGAAACCCCATTAAAACCCAGTCTCAGCCTCTGTGGCAGAGGCCAGAGAGCTCCCAGTGACAATTAAAATAGAGCTGCATTTTTTTTCCTCCTGCCCATCCCCAAGATCAACAACAAGACATCACTGCCATCCAGGCAACAAGGAATGTAACAGAAACCAGCAGAGATGAAAAATACACCTGGGAAAGTAAGAAAGAAGAAATGAGGACACCACACAGAATTATTTTCAAACAACATTAGTCCTTTCTGCGTTATTTTCAGCTAGGCAGCAAGAAACATCAACATCATGTCAAGAATCCAGGCTGCTTGCTTTGTGCTAATCCCTTATTCTTGTGGTCCTTTTAGCTTTCTCTACTTGAAAACAGAGACAAAAATCAAATTTGGTTCGTCTAATGAAGCAAATGCTTTATAAAATTCTTGGTGGAGGCAGTTCCTGGGCAGGCTGTGCAGAGGACCAGCAATCCAAGCTATGCATAACTGCACATAAAGAGTCTCCTGAACAAGTCTCCACAGTTCACACAGGAGGATAAATTCAGAGGAAAGAAAGTGGACAAAAAGGGAAAGTGAAAGAAAGTAGATGTCTTCATTTAATCTCTCCTTTCAGGAACAAAAATTATGATTTAAAGAGATCTGAATAGCAGATTTCTTGTGTTCACTGAAATTTAGGCAAGGTAATTAGAATTATGAATTCTGTGCAGTTTCATTACTGCACATGACAGATCTGGAGATACATAGCTTATTACTCAGGACTTTATTAATCTCTTTGACCTGTTGCAGTTCCTCCTCATTCATTGTGACAAAACCAATCACTTTCAATGTGATATTTTTCCCCCCAAAACAGAGCCTACACCTCACCTTCTTCCGTTTACAAATCCCCATTCCTCAAGGCAGAGTCTCCACACAAAACCACAATGTGACTTCAGGAACACCAGATAATCTTTCTGAATTGCAACCATTAATAATCAAATTGTAACTGAATAGATGCTGGCTGCAATTCAGCATGCTGAGGACAAAGAATTTCAACAAGGACAAAAATTCAAGATACTGGGATAACAAAGCCAGAGAAATCTCTAAAGAATGTGCAAGATGTAACAGATAACCATCCCTCCCAGAGATGTACCTTTGCTGAGGGGCTGACAACAACAATCTGTGTGGAAGTGTTATGAAAACCCCACTTTAAACAGCGCTTGCCTCACAAAGCATTCCATCTTTTAACTTTAGCCTGTGTTTCCACTCCTGACCTAGTCCTTCTCCTGCTGCAGCTCAGCCAACACAAAACTCGTCCTCTGCACTGCAGAACCTGGCAGAATAAAAAGCAGGGGGCACGTGCAGTACTGCAGCAGTCAGGGTATTCTGGTATACCGAAACCAAACATACACAAGATGCATGTGCTGGTCTGGGAACAACTGCACACAGAGGCAAACTTCTGGTTATGACATTAAAACACAGCCTAAACACTTTTCTCATCATTAGCACAAGGAGGGACACAGGAAAATGGGGCAAGTGTGGGGCTGACAGCAAGAGACCTACACAGGAACACTTCAGGCAGTACTACAATCTGAAAAATTACTTTGATTATGGAAAGTACTATACAGTACAAAGCACTCATCATTCAATTTATTCCTCCTGGATATTCACAAGCTTTATGTGTTGCTTGGTGACAGTAACAGAATACCTTTCTTCCTTAACTATGGGGAATGTACCCATTCATTTCACAAACAACTTTTAGTGGTTTTAACCATCAAGTGCCACAGCCAGTGCCTCTTTGTTATACCTTCTGAAGAGAATATACCAGGTTCTGGTTCACCTGGCACAAGGAGAAAGGATGCAACAACTGGAAAATATCACATGATAATAATGCAAAAAGAACAGAACCTGGAGTTTCTACCCACCTTTTGATCAAAACTTTCAGGTGTTAAGTAGAAGTTGTGAAGTGGAACAAAATAGTCTTCAAGGAGACCCATGAGCAAAACCAAGTAAACACCATCTGCAAACTAAAGAGAAATACGAGAAGAAAACATCTGTTTGTAAATCAGCATTCATAAACAAAAAGAACAAAGAATGCTTGGCCCAAATTATGTGTTTTCATGGGGTTTTTTTGGCTAGCACAGAAGTGTGAGATGGTTCAGGAGTCTGTTCTTGCTTTCCTCACGTTCATATTATTTGCTTGAGAAATACTGCCAACTTCATTCATATTTTAAAAAACCCAAACTTCCTGAGAAACTTGTTTGCACATTAAATGCTCCCAGTCCTACTGCTACAGTACCTGGTCATTTCAATCACAATCCCTCTTAAATTGTGTGTGTTACACATTCGAATCTTTGTCCTTAATCAAGACTTGAATTTAGGTCTCCCCTGTCACATGTAGGAAGTTGAATTTCATAAAAGATTTTTTTTTCCCCCAAGATTGTTTACTGTTTCAGCAAATACTAAATAAAATCCTATATATTTTCAGCCATCTTATTCAGTGTTCCTACCAGACTCGATGGCTGCTGTCTGGCTAAGGGGGATAATGTTAGACAGTTCCAAGGCTTCTCCCTTGTGATCCTGATATGCCATATGTGGCATCCTCTAAAAAGTAAATTTTTAGGTGTCTCTAAGGTATTAAGCAACAATTCCTTGTGGCAGATCAGATCCAGTTACCTATTTATTACAGCAAAGCTATAAAATAGCAGTGGATGAATGACTGGTGTTATACTAGACCAGGCTCAAATGAATGACCCACACTCCTGGTATAATTGCCTGGATGCTGTGCTTATTTTTTTGCTGAGACAATAAGATAACCACCTCTCACAGCTCAGTAAGCTCTGGAAAGATGATCTGCTTCTGCTTAGCCAAGCCCACATCTGAAAATTTGCAATTTACAGAGATTAAATACAAGATAACAAAGCCTCCTACCTGGGTTTCCAACTCCGTTACTTCCAAATTCAGTTTATTCAAGTGTTTGTTCACAAAGGTGATCAGAGACTATTAAAAAAACCCCAGCAGAAACAGTGATGTCAGACACCACATAGTGAAAGGGTTAACATAACCTTTAAAGACTTTTTTAAAACATAATAAATATGCGTGTTTGCTGCCTGCTTTTGCACAAATAAGTAGACACAACTGCCGTTTTTGTTGCACCAGATGCCAGAACTCAGCAGATGGTGCTGTTACATGCAGCTTTCCTAGCACATTAAGCAAACTGTGGTGTCCTGGGAAAGCGCTGTGACGACACCGCTGCCCGAAGACGAAGCGAGCATTTGCTGCCCCCACTAATTCTTCCAGGTTCTTGAAGAAGGTGCCAACAGCACAGTGTTGTGCACACAACTCTGTTCCTGAAGGGATGTGTGCAGTCAGCACACAGATTACAGCCAGCATGTAGCCCAGGTCTGGGATTTCTATTTCAGATGCAAATCCTGCCACTACAAACCAGATCCGTGCTAACGGATTGGAGGACAGAAATCTGTCAGCCCACTTACACCACTTCCAGAAGGTACACAGAGCTGCACGTTATCACTTTTATCGTGTGGAAAGAGTTAAGTTAGTTCCTTACCCACTTAAAAACATTTTTCTAGAAGACACTTCAGAATGAAAAGATAAAAATCTTCCCGAAACTTCAAAACTCTATTTTAAATGCGCACATCCTCTATTTCATACAAGGGGAAGGGGCAATTTACAACACTGATCTTCACATACTACTCTTCTAATAAGCAGCTTAACAGCCAGGCTGGAAGTAGCTGATGGAAGTACATGGAGTCTCTTATACATTCCCCAAAACCAGCAAGAGCTGGCGGAGAGAGAGAAACAGCTACATTACTCCTCTGCTCTAACACAAAGAACCACATCAAAAATATGTCTGGATGGACGTGTTGTGCAGTGATGCTCGGCCTTGGAGGACAAACCAGGGAACCATAGGAATAACTGCTAAGCAGAAGAGCTCTGGACAAAAGCAGCTCTTCTATAAAAGCTCTATACTTAGCAAACTTCTTTATGGGTGAATCACATTTTCGGGTACTGTGGAAAACGTCACCTGGCTTTGAAACAGTGATCTTTGGGGATAAACACCCTTTTCACTACTTGAGATTCCTCTTCTGTTATTTGCTGGATGTTTCTGAATATCCTTCCAAAAGCACAGGAAAAAATGCAATGTGGAAAATAAAGCCAGGATTTTATTCTTTACCTTTTTGACTACGCTGAGTTTGTCTGGCGCGTGATCAAAAAGCGTGTCAAAGGCATCGCGCTCTGGTTTGGGGGAAAAAAAATTAAAATCAAAACACCTCCAACAGCCAAGTGTGGGAAGCAGGGTACCTGTGCAACGCTTAACGGTTTTTCCTCAGAAAAATCACATAACAGAGACCCAAGCTAAAAGTCAGCACCCTATTTTGGTGTCTGGCTACATGCTAGAGCAAACTGCCCTGAAAATTTTAGAGGTAACTGAAAATAAATATATTCACTGATTTCCCTTTTCTGTCATTCAAAATTGGTACACAAAATATGTGGGTGAAAGACAAACTAAAATGAAACACAAATTCTGACTATACCCCAGTCCCAACTTAAACAATAGCCATGGCTGCATCCACACTCAGCATCAAATTCAGATGTTAATTTGATTAATTTAAAATTACTGGTAGTACCCCCTAGCATCAGTAAAGCTTAGAACTGAACTCTAGTGAATTCTGATTCAGCAGTGTATGAAGAGCAAAGCCTACAGACAGTATAAAGATTTAAATTATCTTCCTGCCTTCAAAGCACTGTCTATCAATATCTAATCCTGTCTGTTTTCAACATAGTTTTAAACAGTTTTTCCATGATCAAATACTTTTTATTTACAGAACACATTTTAATAGTTTTCTACTGTTAAATAAACAAACATATTTATTATCTAAATTACTTTGGTATCTGAAGATTTATTGTTTAGCCACTGTAGTTCCCTGACATCATTTATTTTCCAAGTACCTTATTAATATTTAATGTAGATATGCTGCAAGAGGAGAAATGATAGAGTTCACATATTATAATGGGCAAATAAAGAAAATAAATTACTTGTTTTTCACCCTTTACAGGAGCATAGATTTTTAAAATGAGAAATTACTTAATGCCACCAAAAAAAATAAATGCAAGCCGGGAAATCTCCTGGCAGCAACACCAAAAGAAATGGGCTTTGTTTAGAAGACCAGACATACATTTGGTAAGGCCTAAACTCTAAAGTCTAGCAAATACAGAGATAAGATTCTCCATGCAAAGGAATTAAGAGAGAGCTGACTGTTTGCTGAAGGTGACAGCTAAACAGAGCTCTCGGACCTTGTGCCACAGCCCTTTGCTTCAAGCAGCTTTCATGTATAAATTAAATGGTTATAATATGAATAAGGTGTAATTCTTACTGCTGGGGATTGCAAAAATTTTTACTTGAAAGCCACCGGTCCTAGGAAAGACTGCCCTGTGCAGCATTTTAGCTCTGGAATCACAGAAACACTCAGGTTGGAAAGGATCTCTGGGATCATCGAGTCCAACCATTCCCCCAGCACTGCCAAGGCCAGCACTAACCTGTGTCTCCAAGTGGCTTTAAATCCTCCAGGGATGGGGACTCCATCACTGCCCTGATAACCCTTTCCCTAATTTTCCCTAATATCCAACCTGATACCCCCGGCACAGCTTGAGTCCATTTCCTCTTGTTCCCTGGGAGCAGAGTGTGACCCCCCCGGCTGCCCCCTCCTGTCAGGGAGTTGAGCAGAGCCAGAAGGCCCCTCTGAGCCTCCTTTTCTCCAGGCTGAGCCCCTTTCCCAGCTCCCTCAGCCCCTCCTGGTGCTCCAGACCCCTCCCCAGCTCTGTTCCCTTCCCTGGACACTCTCCAGCCCCTCTCAATGTCTTTCTTGTCATGGGGGGTTACTATTCATTACTTACAAATTAACCAAAACAACACAGACCAGTCTAAAGAGCTCAAAAAGTTCACTGGATGATCTGGTCCTACACATTATGCTCCACATCTGCATGGAGCAACCAAACCTGCCCCCTTGCAACACATTCCAACGTCATGGAATTGCTCAACCCATTTGTCTTGATCTGCTGAAAGAAAAAAGACCAGATTTCTGTGCCTGACACAAATAAAACAAAAAAAAAAAATTCAGAATCAACTTTGCTACTTACCAAATCTTCCCATCATCATCCTGCAAGTCAGAGCATTCAAAATCATTAAGTTAGTTCATGAATAATCAGTTTGGGAAGTCAGGACAATGTCCTTTTTCCTACAATATACAGAGGGTCAACCACCTGTACAAACTCAGGGGGCTGAGCACATCACAGATCAGACCCAACTGCAGGAATGTCCCCAGCAGAGCACTAGTGATGTCAGGGAAATCCATTTGCAATTAATAGAAATGCTTAATTACATTTTGCACATAATTATGACTTTTTATCCATACTTTTTATGATGAAGGGTGAATGACTAAATGTGCATTTTCCACAAATATAATCGAAATATAATCTAAACCACACAGCTTACAAGAAGCAAAGCCATCTATTTCACTTTAACATGTTTTCTCTGAAGAAAACATACATCAGATGTGAATATTATGCAAATGAAACTGCCACATATGAAATACATACATAGCCAGTGACATCATCAGACATATGCAGATGTTTATCAGCTGAGAATCAGGCCCTGATTTGCACAGAGGAATTTGAAAGCATTCAGTGAATGCTGGATTCCGCTGATCACTGCGTTTTCCATAGGTATACTTGAATCTGGATACACAAGACATTAAACAGCAAAACCCCTTCATATTTTGTGATATTAAATAGCTCCATAAAATCTATGCATAAACACACATGCAAATGTGCAAACATCTTTCCTGCTAAAATATGCCCAAGCCCCAGCCTGCAGATTGCATCTTGCAAACCACATCTGGAGGAGAGCACAAGCTGACTGCATTGTTCAAGGGCATAGGAGAGGGGGAAGGAATTGTGGCCCACAAACCTGAGCCAGAGCTCTGATCCTACAAAAACCACGATGATATCTTTAAAGTCCACACAGAAAGGTTATGATCTCATTCCTGAGCGTTTCCATGCGAAAGATCTTCCCCACCAAGCACCACGTGGTGCTTCATTTATCTTCAGTGCCATGGGAAGCTGAGCCAACTCTACAGGGAGCCAATACACTGATAAACTGAGGCAGGGGTCATGTGAGCCCCTCTCAGAAGAGCTGCCTTCAGGCCATGTGAAGGAAAACCTCAGCTTTCAGTTGAAGCCAAAATGCGTGTCTAGCCTTCTCCGTATAGAAAGGACTGTAAAAACATAAAGCAAAGTAATCTAGTGCAAAAACTGGAGAGGGAAGAGGTTTATACATTTTATTTTTACTGAGCTCTTCTCTCCTTACAGTTTTTACCATATCACTTCAGCTTTGAGAGGTATGTCAAAGAATTGCCTTTTGTCGAACTAATTCTTCCCCAAAATATCAACATTAGCCCTTCACTTGATAGAGTAAATAGTACTAAACAGAAAGCAGATATACATACAGCTACATCCAGTAGCTTTTTCCACGGGGGAAAAAAAGACCCACAAAAGTCACTTTCAGTTAAAAGCTTCTAAGATGCAAAAATTTCCAGAGGACGCTTCTCCCTTGCAGAGTATTTCCAGAGCTCGAGTCATTCCCATAGAGTTAAAAAAGCACCACATGAAAGGATTTCATTAATTTAGCAAGGATGGGGGGAGATTAAATTTCTCTCTCATCTTTAGAAATGGTCTCACACCCTGCACCGAAGCGTTTTGTTCTTACTCTGTCGTGGTCGTCAGCTCCTCTGAAACATGAGTGGTCTGAAGGAGGCCTTCACGTTTCTGGAAAGGAAGATGGACTTTAGCAAAGGAGAAGCTCATCAGGGGCTCATTCAGCACCATTCGGCATCTTTCAGAATGCCAGAGGACAGAACTGGATGAATTCGCTAAGTTTCCCAGAGGCAGAGGTGAAACAGCTGACAGGAGGGTTCACCCCTAGAACAGTGGCACAGATCAGGCTGACAGCCACAAGGATGTTTGGGAAAGGTGTATTTACACCTATATTTGCAGCCAACCACCTCCCTAACAATCCTCCTCAGAGCAGAGTCAACACCATGCCTGGGACACAATTTAGAGAGCGTTTGTCAGCCCCATCTCAGATCCCCCCAGGGCAGCTGGCCATGTCACGATGTCACCAGCAGCTTGCCACATCTGGCAGCCTGACTCTCCTGGGACTGAAATGACACGGAAGGATGGCTGTGCCCAGGCCAGGGCTACAGAGCACTGGCATAGCTCTCCTAGAGCAGGCATGGCACTGGGGCCACTGCCACACGCCTGACAGGGACACATCCTCCAAGGAAACACAGGGAGCAGAAAAAGCTCAGCTAATGATTTCACAATCAATAGGACTTCCCTGGTATCAGGTTGTCTCTCCTTGGCATAATTTTCTGCATGAATAAAGAGTCTCTACCCAAGAGAAATAGCATGTGTTGAGACTCAGTTTCAAAGCACCTCAGAGGCTGGGAGTGCTTTCACCTGAGTGAAAAACTTGCTTAACATCTCTGAGTTCCTTTCAAAACTATGCCTGAATGGAGGAATTTCTTTCCTCCCTTCTCTGTGCTCAAAAAGCTGACAGCAAGAGCTCAAATCTCAGCAGCCACCTAGGAACCCAGTCTGCCAGAATGACTTAGGGGAGGGTAAATGAAGCTTTCTAGCTCAGGTAAGCAGGGAAACCACCCCCTCTGGCACAAGCCCTGTACACCTTTACCATCTCAATCATTTTCAGCAGCTGAAGCCCAAGCACGAACTTATTAGGGAAAAACAGCTCTGAGGAGAAACACATCCTTCCCCAGCAGCAGTTTAAGAAATGAGAACTGAAATCTAAAAACCAGTAAGAGGAACTCCTGCCCCTCCACTCCCTGCTCAAGAAATGAAGGTAGGCAGAGGTGCTGGAAGGGAGGGAGCCTGGCTGGAGGCACAGGGGGAGCTGCCATAGCTCCATGCCCAACGGGGCCCTGGGCTGGCTGCTGCCAGCTGGCCATGTCTTCACAGCCCTCACTTCCCTATCACACTTCTATCTCATCCTGCACTCCCGAGGGAGCCGTGGGAATGGCGCCAGGAGGTTTGGGGGGAAAGCCAGGATGACAGCATGGATGGAAAAACGAGGAAGCATCCGGCAGGGCAGTTATTTTCTTGCATGCAAAACAATGCTGTCTTTATTCCATCCCACCACCTCTCTGCTTTATTAACACAAGGCTTGGGACCTTCCAGGCACCCTGTACCCCAGGGAGAAGATGCTGTAACCTGTGAACAAAACCTCAGTAAGTGATGACTAGTGAATAACGCCTCCAAATGCCTGATAAGAAAGAGGAATGGATTCCAACACTGTCTCCTCACCTGGTGGAAAAGGAAGCACTGCTCCCCCTGTAAGGCAGCTGAGCATGCTGCTCTCACAGTAAGGTCCCCTGACCTTGCAATCCAAAAGCAAATGTCATTCCTTGATAAAACTTTGATTCCTTCCACCACTGGCACCAGACACATTTATTCTTCATGCTGTCTTGCCTCTGACCTTTCAGCCTGCAACTCAGACTAAAAGGGAATTACTGTAAAAACACCCCAGATCTCCCAGCAACACCAAGGTGGGACATGCTGCAATTTTAAGAAAGAGGCTGAGACAAGCTAAGCATAAAAGATGATAATTTCTGAGCCTTGTAAAAATAACCAACACAGTGAGCCTTAAGGACAATTTTTACACCTAATCCTGAGAACTTCTTTGTTTTCCTGAACTAGGGTATTTCTTCACCGTGCAAGCTTACGTTTCAAATAGGAGGCAGTAGAATCAGCTGGAAAATCTCAGTATTTTGAGTTCTCACTGGAAGCACCACTGAAACCAACAGTTTCTCTCCTCCCTGCCCTCACTGAGGAGGCCTGGAATGACAGGCACGTGTTGAGTGACACCAAAGCATGTATCACCCTAGACACTCAACTCAGCACTCACAGGATTTTAACTAGAAGGCCCACCTAAACCCTTGCTCTGCTGGGACCCTTCCTGAATAACTTGGGCATATATTACACAATTTCCTATTTCACACAAAAACCGGCAAGGAAACTAATTCTGGAGGCTGATTTCAAAAAGGCTTTCAAGTTACTTCCAAGTAAGTAGGTTTCAGGAGCTCTGCTCTTGAGAGGGGCTACGTCATGGAGCCCATTATGAAATAATAAAAACAAAAGTGGTTTTCTGCTGGGTTGGTCTTGTAGTTGTTCCACATAATATTGAAAGACAGGTAGATAGATAGGTAAAGGTTCCTACTGCCTAGGAAGGTAAAACAGAAAGGCGTCTCCAAAGTGCTTGTGAGTTTCTGAGCAAACTGAACAGTGCAGGACCAAAAAAAAGGATAGTGCATTGCTTGACAGATCCAGATTGAGCTACAGATCTTTCTCAGTCTCTAAATCAACTATTTTTAATGTAAAAAAAAAAATACAGCACCTTGAGTCTTGGTTTGTCACCTCAAGATGCTAAAGGAAGACAAGGATTTAATGGAAGGGCAGAATCACAATGGAATTGTGGAGACCTGGATAAATACTTTCAATGCAGCACAGTGCTGTCATAATATTATCTCACTGTATGGATCAGGAGAGTAAAAGTAAGAGAAAAAAGAGCCCACAGCAATTACATAAGCTCATAAGGTGTTCTGCCTTGCTCTGGGATGGGCTGTGGAAATGCACACATCTTGGCTGAGCAGTAACTTGCTAAACCAGTTTATTTTCATGGTGTAAGCACAGTTCTTTTGGGGAAGAAGCACCTCAGGGGTCTGCACAGTGTGAAGAAAGCTCAACAAAGTTGATAAAGACAATCAAACTCATCCATGAAAATGAGACTTAGCTAGTTTTGAAAATTTCAGTGTGGGTGTGTTCTTGCACCATACCCCCATAGCACCTTGCAGGGTTTTCTTGCTGCAGGGTCAGTTCTCAAAGACTTGCACGGAAGTCACTTAAACTGTTTATTAACCTCCTCAAATGTATATCCAAGCAACAAGAGGCATTTAAATGAAAACCTCTCAGTTAACACCTTATGTTAACCGTGATCCGGTCTGACAGAACCCTAATCATTATTGGGATATGCAACAAGAGATCATTAAACAACAAAGTGGTAATAACAGCAATAATCTTCTTAATAGTAGTTTTCTTACGTGGATTAGGAACAGTATTAACCTCATTACCATTCTGTTTGCCATTAGTATAACAAAGGCTGAACAAAGTCCATTTAAAGAGATCTGTGTTACAGAACCAACATGGATTTTTAGACTAGATATGGATGCTGAACTACAAAAATTCAGTTTACCAAACTATAAGGCAAAAGTTCTTGTTCCAGAACAAACATGCTCTGTTTCATACCTTGCCTTGCTTTCCATTTAAATAAACAAAGCTGGAGAGTTGCAAGCTTTTCCTAGCAGTGGGTTAGGGGCTGAGACAAGCCTGCTCTTGCACAGGGCCAGTTGTGGCCATGACCATCTCCAGGACTCCAGGCTCTAAATCCAAGAGCAAGAGCCTCGAGGATTTAACTTAACTCCCACTGTACCTGATATTCAGGCACTCCCTTGGGGACACAGGTGTTGCTCTCTCTCTCTCTCTCTCTTCCCTAGTTTCTTGTCAGCGTTTATGCCATCCTGTCAACCTAGTCTCAAGATCCAGGGACTCTGGCGAAGCAGATGGTGTCTCCTCTTTATGCCTCCAACAGGAAAAGAAGTGAAAACCCTCTCCAAAGCCTTCTGTCTGCTGTAGAGGTGGAGGATTCAGAAGCTTGCACTACTGACAAGGAAAGGGAGGCTTTACCTCTCTATCTAATGTTTTTTTCTGACTTTGCAGTTACAGAAAACACTTAACTGTACTGGGTAAAAGGAGGTTTCTAGCATCAGGGTGTGAGTGAACTGCTGACCAACTTATATTTACATATTCCTCTTTATCTTTCCATGACAGATAAATTTAAAAAGAAATCGGTTTCCTATTTACATTCACGTTACTTTATAACTAACTCATTGTTCCTAACTTTAGTTCTGAAAGAACTAAAGCAGTTCAAAATCACCTCCTGTAGATGATACACACATTTATTGTGAACCAGGGAGTATCCATCAATTTCTCATTTACATCACACCCTGCACCTCTAGAGCATCCAGGCAGGCAGCCTGAAAAACACCATTACTTAGATATAAAGCAAAATGAGGCTCATCTAATCAACCACCTTGCATCTTGTAAGGGGATCCAGGTTTGCAAACCAGGGTGTGAAATCACTTTATCTTCTTTATTCTTGCAAGGAAACTCACTGCAGCCTGACAGCTGGAACAGTAAATGGCACTTGCAGAGTGAGTGCCACAGCAGGAGCAGAGTGCCAGCTGGAACACATCTGCCTGGGGTTCAGAAGCTGGGAGAAAACTGGGAGGGAAAACAGACATGGGAAGCTTTCACTGGGATAGAAGGCAAGGAAAAAGCAGAAGTACAGATGCTTGAAAGTAGAGTCTTTGTAGAGGGAAAGGAAATGCTCAACACCAAACAGAGAAAGGAATAGCTAGAGCAGTATCTAGGGCAGGGGGGAAGCAGTCAGGGTTCCTTAGGTCAGATCTCTTCTCCGTATCTTAGGAAAGCTAACAAAAACACGAGACTGTGAAAGAAATGATGAAAGTCTAGCAGGCCCGCCAAGGAAAACAACATGTCTAAGTCTGCACATGAAGTCATTGGGGAAAAACAACACTGCCAACAGGCATTCCAGACTAGGGAGATTCTATGTGCTGAAACTCCTTCCTGTGCTGTTTATGTTTCAATGGCTTCTCTACAAAAAATGTATAGCAAAAAAAAATGTACTGGAGTGACAGAAATGACAGGCCCAATGCTCTCCTACACAAAATACCACTGCATACTTTCAGCTTGCTACTGCAGTAGCAAAGGGTGGCTCCAAACCTACTAAAGATGTGCTGTTCTTAGGGTCACATTTAAGCATATGCAATCCAAAAATGCATTCCCAAGCATGGGACTCACTAAACAACTCGGGGACACATTTTCTAAACAGCAGGAGATGGGAGGCAATGGGTGGGAGCAGCCCAGCCATGGAAAAAGCCGTTCAGTTCCTCCCAGGAGCTCGTACTCACCCGCACAACCACCACTTGCACGGACACATGCTCAGGCAGCCGGATGGGAGCTCGGAAATGCATTGCCAAAGCCACCAGAAGGTGAAGAATGGAAATCAGATTCTTGCCGTGGATGGCTGCAGGGAACAAGGGAAAAGAAGCAAGTAAAAGGAAATCCTGAGGGTTACTTTAAACAAACGGCTCTGGGGGAAAAAGGCAGAGAAAATGCTTTTGGTCAACACAGCCTTTTTATCCTTTTTTCCTCTTTTTCCTGAGTTAGTAAGGCCTACAGTGTAACTTCACAAGTAGCAAGGCCTAGATTCAGCCCTTCCTTTAAGCTTAACTTGCAAGTCCAAACCCTCTCTGCTCAACACAGGCAGACCCAACCACTTGCTTTTCACTGCACTGGAGGATACTGGAGAAAAGTGCTCTTAGCAGACTTCCTAAGTGATAACACACTTTCTGAGACAGAAAACACAACAGAGTCCTTACAGTCAACATTCCACTTGATCGTCCAGCCATGGGGTCGGAGTAAATCGTGGACAGCTTCCAAGACCGTCTGCAACTTCTGCTTCTGACCAATTTCAGACTGTGTCACCTCTGCCACATTCAGTTTACGGTCAGCCAATTTTTCTGCATTTGAAAAACAAAATAAATAAATAAATAAATAAAGTAAAGAGACAGGCAAAACCAGATTAAAATATGTGGAAACGCCAAGCACAGATCACTGGAGTCCACTAGAACTTTTCTAAGAGAATTCTTTTCCTTGGAAGGAAAAACAGCTGAAAGTAAAACTTCCACCAAAGTGCGTCAGTTCCAATAAAAATGCGACAAAATTGGTAAAGTCTGGCTCAACATGCTCATCAATCAGGTGTCAAAATGTGTAACAACTTTCAGCTAGACATCAAGCCAGCAACAATATTAATTGTACCTCCCAATTTCTTTCAATGACAGAAAGCATTTGGCACAACACAGCCTTCACTGTACAAGGAATCTGCACGGGTGTAAAGGACTTTCTTAAAAAGTGAGTTTAGGACAAAAAATGGGAAATATTTTGTGTGAACACTTACTTCAGCTTGATAAGCTTTATTTCAGGTGAGCTGAAGGTATGAATTTAAGCTAAAGGACATTTTGCACCCTCAAGAGTCATAGATTCACATGACCGAGGGATTAGCTCAGTGGAACTAATTAAAGACAAAGCTGGTACAATATTGTCATGCTGTTGCCATTGTCACATCATAGTTGTTTACTTCCAAAATGAAATAATGCAAGAAAATCTGTCAAATTCCATTACTAAAATTTCAGTTCTGTTTACGTAATATAATTACTTGTGGCCAAAGCGGTAGAGAAGTCATTCTTCTCTTCCTCTGCATTGTGGCCCTTGCAAAAGAGACCGGAGCTAAAATCCTCTAAAAAAAGAAATAGCAAGGAGCCGAGGAAGGTGGGGTAGAGTCCTCCAGCCATCAGAGCAATGGGAACAGCTGATCTCTGCTCTCTCTCCACACCCAGGAAAATGTGGCCAAACTCACCGTGCTGATCTGTCCAGGAGGTCAGCACTAGTTGGCCATATTCCAATTATACACTATTTCACTCTTTAAAACAAAAAACATACTTCACCAAAACTGTTTTCACAAAATGAGGCTCTAAAGAATCTAAAGATTCTTTCAGAAATATTTCAGAGTTGTCAAAACCTATTATTCCAATAACGGATATATTTCTGCTCTCAAGTTCAAGAGTAGGCTTCTTCTGGATGTTTCATCTAGCTGAAGATATCTATTTATTAAGTGGCAGCAATACAAAAGTACTCTAGCAACCCAAAGAGAAAAGACTTTCAAGTTATCAACTAACAAATACTTTGAACATCTTAACTGTTTCTAGCAATCTAAAGTAGGAAATTTTTACCAATATTTGAATAATATTAATAAGAAAAACATTTTTTAGCCAAGATGCCTCTGAATCTTTTTAAAACAGGCTACTAAGACAAGCAAATTAATTTTTTGGTCCAATGTTAGGGCTCCTACCTATTCCCAACCCAGCTTATCTGCAGTCAGCAAACAAATTTATTTCCTTTCACGCTGACATCACGTGCACCAAGACATTCCAGCTTCTCTGAGTGGCACTGCTTGCACTTTGATAAAATTAACTAAACAAGGAGCTCCACCTCTATCAGTCATTTGTTACTATCTTATTTCAAATTGCTTCAGCATAAGCCCAGTGACAAACTGTTGTCTTTCACCCTTTTTTTTTTAGGCCTGGTCATCAAGACAAAACACCTCTCATACACAAGGAATGGTCAGGGTTAACTACTACTTGAAGTTTAATGACCACACCTCCTTAGTTTTTCCTGAAGGGTGAAGGAAGGTGAAGGAAGAAACAAAGACACCACTGAAGAACTGCACAAGACTGGGGCTGAGGTGTGGTAGCTTCAGGTTAGGGGAGATGCATCTGCTCTCCAGTCAGAGGCCCAAAATGAAGGAAATGAGTAAAAGCTGGTTCAGTTAAAGATCTCAGGATGCAAGATGTATGGGGCCATCTTTCCTCCTGTAAGATATGCTGAGTCTGATTATCTACATTGAGAACCATAGAACCATTTGGAAGGTTGAGAAAGAACCTTTAAGATCATTGAGATCATTAAGATCATGATCTGCACCACATTTGGAGGCTCCTGGCTGCAGGCTAACCAAAAAAAGTGCTAAAAGTACTCTTGCTTCATTCCTCGAGTTATTATTTTTGAGGGGTTTCAACTGCACACAAAGCTAATTGTCATTAACCAATTTTAAAAGCTGGTGAATGTTCCCCCAGATACCTGTCATTAAGGGGCATATGCAGAAAATCCAGCAAGCAGCACCTGTCAGCACCAGTGGAATCCGCAGCACTAGGACCCCCTGCCCCATTGAGACACACACACCCCATAGCCCAGCCCACTCTTGAAAACACATCAGAAGTGAGCTGAGGGCAGTCTGGCTAAGAAACAGCATGGATTCACATGGTACTGGCAGCCTCAAGCATCTTTGTTTGCTAAAAACATCCCCATAAATCACAAGATTATCACGAGTTTTCTGCACTGTGCTTCCTGCATCAACACACACATTGCAAAGATGGGAGGGGGCTGCAAAATCCCAACTCCTTGAGTGTATCCTGTCACGTGTCATTCACACAGAAGTGCATATTTTGAGCACGTGCCTGCTACCATGCATTCTCTTTTCCTCTTTTTCCCCCTCAAAAGTAATACTCTCAGGACCTCAAAACAGCTCTCAGCTTTCAAAGGCAAACTATACTGACAAAATTTTGGACAGCACAGCTTCTGCTTGGCACCATAAACACAAACCTCTTCACTCTTTTTCAACCCTGTATTTCAGCTGTCTGGACCATAGTTAGTCCATGGAACAGATACCTAGGAATCATCTGGATTTCCTCCCCTTTCAGCAGGCAGCCAGCCTGAGAACAGATGGAGAAGCTGAAGCTGCAGCTTTCAGTGAAATCAAGCATCTCCCTGAGATGTTGAGTTATTGCACAGACCTGCTGCTGTCTGCAGCAAGAGGTGAATTTTGGGTCCTTTTGGGTCCTTGGGGTCACCTTCTCTTGTGTGGACTCACCCAGAAGCTTTTGCAGCACCTGCCCGTCATACAGGTCCTCTTCAAGTTGTTTGACAATGATTCTCTCCTCCACCAGTACATCATTAATCCAGTCAATTAGAACCTGCAAGCACAGAAAAAGGAGGCAAATGTCTAAAACCAACTGAAGTATGTTCCTTTCATTCAAGGCAGTAATCAGGAATATAAACCAGATGAAGTGCAAGCATAGTTATGTATTTCCCAGTTGCAGAGATATGACCTGAATTCAAAAAAAAAAAAAAAAAAAAAAAATATATTAAAAACAACTCATTGTCTCCTATTGTTTTTAATTCAGGTCTTGACAACAGGACAAGGCATTTTATCCTCAGCTATTGCAGAATACAAAAGTCCAGAATTAAGATCTTGGTCAAATGAGTCTGATAATCATTTTACAATTTTAACAGTTCCCATATGCTGACTACCATAACTACAAAAAACATTCAGTCACCTGTAAAACAGGAATGAGCATAAAGAACCTTTAAAAAGAAAAGGAACTAAGTTTTCTAGGTGCCAAAGATAATTATTTCCAAACAGTTACAGGAAAACAAGCCTTGACTGTTTGAAGCTGGTAGTAGTGCTCTCCTCCAACTTATTACTTGGAAAATTAAATTGTTTTCGCAAAAATTAACACCATTCTGTGGGAAGAGAATGTTAATTTCTGCTACTTCTTTGGATCTATGAGAGGAGAAGAGTATTGCTAATCACAGACATGAAAAATCCATTAACTAGAGCCACCTAAACCAATAAGCTTCATTTAAAGATTCTGTGATCTTTAGTTTGCATCGCATAAATTTGTGGATTCTTTAAATTCACTTTCTGATTAGACCCCATATTTCTGCCTCTTCTTTGCAGTTGTGATGGCTTAGAAAGTTCTGGGGTTTTAATATACAAGAGATTGTGAAACAAAGCAAATAAACAAAATATATGCAGGCTTGCAGTGGAAAACATCCACTTCGAGAATCCTGGGGAACACGAGCATTTGAATATGATGGTCATGAGGACATTTAAGTTTTTCAGCCTAAAAACCTTAAATAAATTTGGCTAGGCTTAGTGACCATGAAAAAGTTTACAATCCAAACCTGAAATACTAATGCTTCATGTACCTCTAACCCATATCTTCAGTACTTCCAAAGCATGTTGAAAACATGCAGGGCTGAAAGTCAGCTGTAAAAACAGCAACAGTATGTAAGTGGAAATTTTAGCTGGGTGATTTGGCAATTGCTCAAATCCATGGAAAGCAAGGATCAGCATCAATGCTCACCTATGTAAATCATCTTTGTCCTCTAAGCTGTCCAGAGGGATTAAAAGCTCAGTAATATGAATGACTCCTCCAAAGACCTTTCTTTGAAAATAAAAGTTTTCTGATAAGCTAGTCACTATTCAATATCAGCAACTTGTGTCAGAAGTGGTCTTCTCTCAGACAGATACAGGAAGGGGGGAGGTGATTGTAGACACATGGACACACAAGGATGAGCTCTGCAGCAGCATCATCCCACTGCTCCCCTGTCACAAGCCAGCAAAGGGTTACCACAGCTGGAAGCCAACCAGATATATAGCACAATACTATCTTTCACCTCAAAAACTTTACCAGTGACACAGAAAAAGCAGTCCTGGATAACAAGAGATCATCCAGAAAGAGATTTTCAAAGGTGACTGCCTAATTCCATAATTATACAAGCTTGACACACACAGACATCCATAGAAAATCAACCGAAGAAACCAAAATCATAAAAGGTTTAGATCTTCCATGAGATTTACAGAATAGACTTTCAAAATGTATCTGAAACTCAGCTGAAAATATAATTAAATAATCAGATGCCATTGCAGTCCCTATAAGAAGAGGCTGGACTTCAAAAAGTCCTCAAAAGCTTTGCTAAAGGAAGACTCAGGATGCTAAACTATTTGAAACCATTAATAAACATTTTATTTTCTTTGTCCTGTACTGAATGGTACTGAAGTCAGAAACTAGAAAAAGCCAAGGAATTAAAAATAAAAGAATAAAATGTAGGATCCAGCATCCCATTTCCAAGAGTGCAGACACACAGGAATCACAGGTATAGGGTCTTCAAAAAGAAAAATACTTACACTATGTGCTAATTAAATGTGTCACAAAAATTCAGCACTGAAAAACTTTAGACAAAAAAACTACAAAAGAGAGATACAAATTAAACAGGTCTAGCCATAGTTATTTTATTATTTTAATAGTTTAGTACCTGAATAAAAGAGCCCAAAGAACATTCTAACTTCTCTAGCATTCAGACTATGACTCCAGTTCTACTAGAGAAAACAAATTTGCAATTTATATTTAAGGAAAAAAAACCAATCCAGGTCAGGATTTTTCACAGCTATTGAAGACTGTCAAGCATTGCAATTAAAAAAAAATCCCAAGGGCCTTTCTTGATTTCTTGATTGGGTCTTAATTAGAAGCCAGGAAAAATTTTTCTACACAGATTTTTTTTGTTTGTTTGTTTTTTTGTTTTGTTAACTTTTACAAAGGAAACACCACATTACTTATTGAAACAAAGAAAATGCAAAAATCCTTTCTGACTCTGCTCACAGAAAGTCAGTTCTCTCCAGTTCTTTGTAATTTCTCCTTCATAAAAAGGCAGAAGCAGGAAATATTCAATAACCTGAATGTCTAAAAATTTTAACAGCCTGACACAGGCACACTGGTGCTTGGTGGGAGGCAGACAAGAGCTTTTCCTATGCAAAAAGATATGCTTAACCTTGATCTGTCTGGTTTCAGACTCCTCTATCCATTCCTTCATTCCTGTGCCTGCACTTCATACATCTGCAACTCAATATTGAATTTTTGGCTCATAAAAGGCTGCTTTTCTATAGCCTTCAATAATATTTGGGGCTAGTAGTGTGATTTAAAAAATTTAATACAATATTCTGATGTCCTCACAACCACGCCTGATATTTCATGCATATCCTTACTCATATAAAGCGCTTTTGAACTGGGCCAAATGCTCAGATACGTGCATTTGTAGTGGTAAAAATTCAGAGTTCAAGGGCTTAAGGAGCCCACAGTCACCACTATACCATAGTGAACAAAATGCAAAACAATACAAAATACACGAACACAGCTGGCACCACGGGAAAATAGGAAGTCCAGCCACCAGAAAGAGCAAAGAAAGAAAACCCTGGCTTCAGTGACCCACTTCCCCTCAGCTTCTGGGAGAATTAGGAAGCAGAGATCAAAGGTATGAAACTGGCTTCAGGGCTGAGCATGAAAATTAATAGCAAAAATTCATATGCAGGCCTCTTGACTAAGCACAAAGAACAGGCATCCTGTAAGCAAAGGGGAGGCTTCTTGCTGCCAAAAGCAGATCACAGAGCATTTAGGGAGCTCGGTTTCATCTGGTCACATGTGAAACCACAAGTCAAAGGACAGTGGCTTCGTTTCGGTTTTCTCTTCACCTCAGTAAATCTAAAACAGCCATAAAACCAGACATGGAAAAAGTTAGTATTTTCTAGGAGAGTGAATGTTTTACTACAAATGAGAATGTTTACTCTTTTCAGGCAGTGTCTAGAGCAGCAATGTTTGGATCTGTATAAAGTTTAGACAAGTCTTTTAAAGGCTACAAGTTGCTGGGGTACCAGCCAATCTTATAGAAGTGTTTGCAGGGAGGGAAAGCACCTTACAACTGTGCCTTGCTGCCTTTTGTCAAGGCACTTTCAGACAAGACTCAGTTCTTGCCAGCTGCTGTTCTAAAATTTTGCATTCAATTAGCAAAAGCTCTTTTTCATATTTTTCCTACTGAAATACTAGAAATGAGCAAATATTGGACAACGAGTAAAAGAAGCTCACATATTTCAGACACTAGAAATAGAGCATTTTGTGAATAAAATATTTATACATACATATAAATAAAACCAGTAACTCATCTCTCTTTCCCTGACCTGAATTTTCAGCTTTAGGTCTGTTCAGCCATGTACCAAATTTTGATTACAACACAGGGCAAATGAAATGAGTTTAAAAAAGCTGCTGGCCACAGAGAGAACTTTGCTGAACACTTCATGCTGACAAATTGTGACTATTTTTAGAAAACTGTCTATGGTGATAACAAACAACACTTCCAGGCAGAATGTTTTTCATATGTGCAAGGACACTTAGAGCAGGTATTTTCACATCCCCAACTAAGCAGCCTTCAACAAGGAGATTCTCTTTATATTTGCTTTACCAAGAGTGAGGAATGAGACTTTCTGTGGTGTTTTTCCTCTGCTGGTCTCTGGATCACCACAATTCTGTACAGTCTGTCCCTCTAGAGTTACAAAGTCTCTGTCAAAATCACTTCCACATGCCCAATCCACAATGCACATAATTCCTATAGCATGAGGTTAGCAGAAATTAAACCAACATTTGGTGGAGACAAAGAGGTGGTAAAGCAGCATCAGCAGCAGATATCTCTGCTGCTTCTTTGCACTGAGCTCCATTTACCCAGCTGCATGTGACTGGCAGGACAGAAACACTCAGCACCAGTGATGGCAAACCACTGACATGTCTAACCCCGGTGCTGAAAGAGATCTGGGCTGGCCCCAGCCAAACTGAGTCACTCTGCCAATTCTGAAAAGGCACGAGGCTCTGCTGCTGCTGTTGGCACATTTTTCTCCGAGAGGAAAGAGAGAGAAAGAACCACTTGGAACTATAAAAACTTTCATCTAGTCAAGTTCCCACCCCTCACTATTCCATGGAGATCTTTCCTTTCAGGGTCTGTGGGGCAGACATTTTCTGCTGGCTGGGTTTCTAAAGCACAGCAATTCTCCTCTAGCACTGGGGCTTTGGAAAATGCCATTAACCAGGAAAGAACAGAAAACGAGGAATAAATTACTCTTTTTTTTTTTTGCATTATCCAAGCTCTGGAGTATAAAATAAGTTTTGCCAGCATAATTCAAACCTCTCCCTGGCTTACAGATTCACACCAACACAGTGTGAATTCACACCAACGACACTGAATCTCTGTCAAAACTCTAACTGCTGAGAGGTATGCAAGTTATTAGCAAATACCTAAATTACACAGGCACTTTACAGAACACATCTCTCCTTTGAGGATGATCCCAAGGAAGCAATCTCCAGTTCCACGCTGCTCCCTGCACTGGGTGATCCAGTTCCACTGGAACCTCTCTCCTTGTGCAAGTGTGAACTGGCCTAGTGACCCTGAACCTGACTCTGCAATGCACTCACACATATCCTCAAGTGCTGTTCGGGCCCTGGTTTCCATTCCTCCTGAACGTCTTCAGGTTTTTAATCCGAAAAAATACAACCTTGCTGGACTATGACATCTAGGGAAGACTCACCAACTCCTATTAAGTTCAGCAGGAAAATTCACAATTTAAAAGCAGTTGTGGTCTGCTGAATATCTTGGTATCAAGTCTCCTGAATCACAGAGTACCTCTGGTTCCTCCACTTCAGTGACTCTTGTTCAGCTGATAATATCACTGCTCAAGTAGCAGAGAAACCACATTACATTCTGAGAGGGTGATGCAAGACCACTGCACCTTTGAGAGAATTAATGGATTGAGGCACTAACAAAGAAAGAATGTGCAGTCGCTTAATTTAAAACCACAATGTACTCTCGGTGAATTAAAATAACAGAAATTTGAGCACAGCTCTTTGCTAAACTCAGCCTGAGGTGGTTCTGTGATGCTAAACACGCTATTGCAGTGATAATAACAGATCACTGGGCTTGTTTTAAAGATGTACCAGGTGAGCAGTCTGCTGAGATATTTGCTGAAGCAGCTTACTTGTGTGAAGCAGATGTGTGCAGCCAGGGTGCATCAGGTTTCCAGCAGGGAATATGCTCCAGCTCAGCGCCCTCTCAGGAAATGGTATCCACTACCCAAAATTTTTATATTCACAGATATAGCTGTATTGTTGTTGCTAACAAAAATTGTCTTTACTATTATTTTAAAGAAATAAAGGGAAAGTGTAGTGGGAAGTATAACAGCAGCACGAATACTTTTTTGAAAGAGATCACACTTGCTCAGGCTCGCCATCCCTTCTCTTCCTGCTCGAGCTTGCACTGCATTAACCTCAACAACTTTCTGCATACAAAAGGTTCTCCTAACACAAGTCCTTCAAGATTAAGCCCTCTATCATACCAGGCAGGAACTACGGACACTGCTGAGTCAGGAAGTCTCATTTAACATCAGGCACATCTGGGCACACCTTATCAACACCCTGGGCAGGTGTGTCCAGTGACGAGACAGACTCAGAACCACCTGAACCACCTGTCCCTGACCCAGACACAGATAAGCTGAGGGCAGAATGTAGGGCAAGAAGAACCTCAGTTCCAACTTTCCCACGACACAAGAGGTCCCCTCCTTGTCCCTTAACATGCCCTTGTGCTCATTTCAGTCCTGCTCCTTCTCCTGAAACCTCACCAATGCTTTCCAAAGCTCCTTCCCTGCTGTCACAAGCAGAAGGAATCTACATTTATGTGCAGGGACTGTAGACAGACTCAAGCCAAGCAGTGATCCTTGCTGTGATAATCACAAGGACAGAATGGACAATTGAGCTTTACTCCACAACTCCATGAGCACCCCAACATTCAGCCTTGCCTTGTCCCTCTCTCATTGTTGCTTTTAGCCCTACCTTGTTGCTGACCTTCATCTCAGTTTTCACAACTGCAGTCCAGTAACAAGTTGCTATTCCCCAGCTGTGTTCTTGGGTGACCAGCTTGTAAATTACTCCAGCTCACTAGTTAAAGAGTCGAAGAAAGACGAAACATTGATTTCCTACCTTGATCAGCTCCTTGAACTTGGGGTCTTCTTTCGAGTTAGGATCGATCATAGTGCGTTCCTCATTCTCCTCTGTTCAAGTAAAATGGGAAACCTTAGTGAGATCCACTTCAAATGTGCACTACTGGAACTGCAGCAGCCCCTGACCACGAAGGGGCTTGTCAGCTGATTGAGAAATGGCAGTGCCTACTCATCCTCTTAGCCAGGGGATGGCTGATGACCAAAGTGTCAGGCAACTTTAGAGACACACAGAAGGACAACACAGCCCCACTTCCCTAAACCAGGATTGTTTCCACTGGCCTTCCCCTGCTTGAGCCCTGCCATATGCAGAATGCTTCAGGAAAATCCCTGTCCTGATGTGGGGCACATTCACAGTAACACACCAAAAACTGCAGTGAACTACTTTTCTCCTTCACCTCAGTTTGCATTTAACTTCTATTTGAAAACACCTGTGCCAAATTACAGCACCTGGAAGAATACAGTGAGCTTAATGCACTACACTCAGTGCAGCTGCTAAGATTTGGGCTGAGGGTTTGTGCCTCCACCCTCTGGATCCCTGAAACTTGGTCACACATATGGTCCTGAGTGCAGGAACTCCTTAACGTTTGGTTAAGCTTAAGAAATAAAACTACCCCACTTCGTATCAGCTGTGCTGGTGCATGGGGGAAGAACATAAAATAGATTTCACCGGTGTAAAATCTTTTATTTCTTCTGCTGATGGGATGAAGATGTGTGAGAAGTGCTCTCTAATGGCCAGAAGGCAGGCCATATGCAATCCTATTTTCCTATGGATTTCTCAATTCTTTTTTTCTATCAGGACAGCAAAGGAGGGGTTTTGGTATCACCATTGGTCAGGCCATTGTCACACTGCTCAGTGGAACCCTTTAGAACCTGGCAGTGACCTCCCACTGCAGTACCAGACTTCACTGCTGTCAGATGGGGAACATGACACATCCTGGACAAAAGACTGACTACACAGTATTTAGTAACCAGTATTTAACTGGTTCCCTTAGACTTCACCCACTCATTTGGGGTCAGTATTTTCCAGGGCTCTTCATTTTTATTAAAAAAATAAGACCATGCTGTCTGAACACACTTGAAAATTTTCCATAAACCAATGAAAAAAACATGAATTCTTTTGCTGCTTTTTTGCCCCCCTGCTCCTTTACTTCCTCATTACTGCCTCGGGTGAGTCAGGCAGTCCATCATAAGGAAGTGACACACACTACACACCCAAAACACTAACCCTGAGCAGGACTTGACACATAACATGATCCCCCACAGAACTCGGGTTAACATTCAGTGGTGGTCATGTCTTTGCAGGACAGGCCTTCAGCAGTAGTCCTGCATCTTCTAAAGACATACACAGTTTTACTGGTGTCCAGAAGAAACCACTGCAGACACTTCTGATCCAGATGTATCAATGCAGAGCAACCAACACTTTGCCCACATCTTAGAAAAAAAGTACTTCACATTTCCTACTACTCTTCTAATCAGAAAATCCAAATGACTAACACTTTTCTGATTTTAATTTACTCTTATTCGTACTGATGTTTGCGTTACTGTTTTAATCTACGGGATTAGCTGAAGCAAGCTAATTATAAGAGTCATATGGCCAGGAAAGACAAGAGTGGTTTGTTTTAAACACTTTTTGCTATTAAATTATGCCGTTGCTCTCGTAGGGAATCAGAGTGAGGGAATGGGGATGGGTACGGGAGAGAGGTCATAAACTACCTTGTTTGGCACTGCTCTTCAAACTCCATTTAGCCCTTCTAATTTCCAGTCTACATGTAACATGCAACATTTTTCAACTGTCACACCCAATTCTCTCCGTTCCAGCTGGGCAATCTACATTCAGCACTGAAGCAATGATGTGGGGCCAGAGTGACCACCTCCACAAACCATCTCTGTAGCATGAAAACTTTACCTAATAGTGTGTCTTCTGGATGGATGTCCACGGCACTTGGGTTCATTGGTGCATTGATGGCATTTTTACCTTCTTCTTGGAGGTCACTCACTGGACAGAAGGAAAAAACCAGAAAGAGTGTAATAAATGCAAAGTTGGTACATATATAGGTGGTGGGGACGGTGTTCATAATAAGAGAAAACATCTGGTAGATCCATTTCAGAAGAGGAGCACAGTTAATGGCATGAAGAACTGCAGCCACAGTGGAAAGTAAAATCAAAGTAACATCCTTTTATAGCTGCCTATTAAACAGAGCTACCACACAAGTGGTTGGAAACTTTTAGCAAGAAACCCAATTCAGTGGTAACAACAAGCTCAGAGTGCCTGCTTCTCCAGAAGGAAGCCGTGTGAGCTTTGCCTGCAGGACGGCCCCAATCTACAGCAGACATCAAAGTGTAAAATCAAACCCCTTTTCTGACAGCACGATCACCACTCTTCACCACCCTTTCCAGCTGCAGAACAGGAGGAACTGCAACTTGCTACTGGCCTTATTAAATCCTCAGAGAATCCCAGGGAGACCTACTGTGGAGGCCAGTGAGCCTGCACCACCAAGGACCACCAGGGTCTATTGGTGGGAAGACCCCTGATTTGATAACTGCTCCTAAGGTTAGGGTGAGCAAGCCTTCCCCCAGGATTCCTTGTTCCAGTTATTCAAATGTCCCCCAGGTTTGCTCCCTTGGTTGGTTGTTGATATCCCCGCCCCTCTAGACCTTATTAATGTCCCTGATTCCAGAGAATTCTCCCTTCTCTGTTTCCCCATTGGCCCTCAGACCCTGACCCCGCCTATGTTCTGCCCCTGTGCCCTCAGGCGATTGGCCCTGATGCTCTGCCCGCCCCTTATTTGCCCCATACAAATCCTCAGACACCTCCTCGTTCTTCGTCTTCGTCCCTGGGTTCTTCTGTGGCTATCACCCTCCTTGTTCTTCGTTCCTGGACCCTCCTTCAATAAAACCCCCCTGTGGAATTCCATACGAAGACCCTTCTCGTCCTTCACCGTCGCAGCTCTCCGGTGTGAGTGTGAGTCTGTGAGCTGCAGCACCACACCAAGAGTGACTCCCCTGGAGACACTTCTGGAAGGTCCTGGCATCTTTACCACCCCACACCAGCTGGGGCAGCCTACCAAATAGAAGAAAATGGATTTAACTCCAGCATTGCCATTTGGTAAAATAGATGTGCCATGATCTGGTGAACACAAATCTGAAATTTTTTATGTCAAGCTCTTGTCTTATACCTACTACTCTTCTTTGGGAAAGTCAGTAAAGTAGGCTTCATAAATAAAATGGATGTTAAAATACATCCCTGCATCCTGCCATATGGAAGGAACTGAACTTGAGGACAAATACTGAATAGTTCTTAAGTGTTTTCACAGAGCTTGGCAGTAAGAAAAGCACCACCACTGCTGTAACACTTTTACACTCTCCAAGGCACATCTCCCCTTAAACTCAGATAACAGTTATTATAAGGCATGATATTGAACTAGACCCATGTGAAAAAGGACAACCACAGCAGCCCCATCTTTTCAGTGACAGTTCTGTGTAAGCATGAACTAAAGTGACTTGTGGCAGCCTTTGTGGTAGTGCAGTCTCCTTTGGGAGGGGTCCAAGTCCAACACTCTTTTCAGGGAAATACAAGGACTTCCAAATAGGTAAGGTTTGCTAGGCAAATTTTTCTCAGGAAAGAAAAGGAGGAATAGTTAAATAATGGTCACAGTATCCCTGCAAGCTCTCCCTTCAAGAGCAGTCATTATTCCCTTTTCCCACTGGAAAAACAAACCACAGGCTTGTCATTTGCATGCAGTCTGCGAAGGTTACAAAATCCTGCATCAGGGCTTGCTGTTTTCCTGCCCAACAGAAGAGGAAAACACCGAGATCCTACTGCCACAGAGGAGCACAGTGAAAAAGAACACACTGCAATCCCTACTCCCTCCCTCACAGAACATTGCAACAGGTGCTTAAAACAAGTTCTCACATTTCTTAATTGCAGTCCCAAGAAGTTACTTGATTCTGGTTCACAGCATGGTACTGATCACCACTAAAATCCTCATTATGAAATGCAAGCAACAAACCCCAGTCTGGTACTGCGAGACCTGATGATTTATGCCCCACGGTTCTTGGCTTCAAACACAATGTCCTCGGGCTGAGATTTAACCCCCTGAATAAAGGCACTGGTAAATAAATCCTTAAGTAACCCTTTTCTACATTCCTTCTCATTTTCTTGAAAAACTCCACAACTAAAAAAGTCAGGGAACAAGAACGCCTCATGCAACAGATCAAATCAGCTCTAACAACGTGCCTTACCCACCCCTGTTTGCATTAGTCCCAACTAGAGCTTTCTCACCCCAACAACTTCTACATTGTGATGCTGCCAGGAGGCACAAGATAATTCATGTGGAAACTGAAGTTTGATTTTTAAAACCTTGCTAGGACTATAAATGCCCAAACTTTGATTAAGCCAGACTTATTTTAGAAGTACCAGCCTTATTTCTAGATGTAACACTATTATTACAGCAGCGCTGTCATTCTGGGAATGCCAAGTGTTCAGAAAGTTCAGGGCATCACTGTTCCCAGTGCTCTGCAAATGCAAGAGAAGAGCTGCTAAGTTCCTCTGGGCAGTGAATGCACAGCACAGTGCATGTATATGAACAAAATGATGCATACATTTCAAGCCAGAATACTTTTAAATGCAGCTAAACTAGATTTATTCCCAAAAGTTCAATTAAGGTAATGCGCTTACTCTTTTATTTTAATACAAAAATTATCTCTACTCTTCCTAACAAAAATACCTTGTTTCTGAGCAATTTACTAAAGTGAAAGAAAACATTAATGCAAATTTATGTATTAAACCCCCATCCCTCATGACATGAAGAACCACATAAAACCCTCATGCTTGCCTTCAGACCCTGTGCAGCCGTGCCAGATCCCATGGGACCAAAACATCTCTCCCACCTCTGCCAGCAAAGCAAGGCTCTGCCAGCAGAAAGGCTCCCAAAGCTGCCTCTCAGGGAGAGCCCAGCACACCTGCTAGAAAGGAAGTGTTTCCTACCTCCTTTTTTGCGCCTCTTGCACAGCAGCCCAGCCATGCCAGCCCCAGCAGCACAGCCTGGTCGCAAATGAAGCCCATGGGGTGTCTGAGTGCTGACGGAGTGGCAGCAACTGGATAAGGGACTGCCACCTCCAGGCTGCCAAACCCCCCTAATTTGGACACGGTGACACAGGAGCAGGCACTGAGGTCACCTCCCAGCTGCCAGGGACGGGAGGCCAGGAGGGAGGACACAGCACTTGGTCGTGGTCCCAGCCAGGAACCCCTCCCTGTCCCAGGAGAGCCAAGCGCCTGCCTTGGCCCACCCTGGCTGCCTAAGAGCAGGCACCTCAAGGGTGGTGTTTTCTGTGTGTGGAGTTTCCCAAAAAAAGTGACCTCTGGTGAAGGCACGGCTGGGTTTCCACAGCTTGCCCCAAGGGACACACGGGTTCACAGAGCCACCCTGCACTCAGGAACGTGAATTTGCCAGGGCATTCCCCACACCTGCAGCACTCCAGAAGCCTTTCTCACTGGGCTAGAACAAATGCTGAGGAGTTCTTCCCTGCACACTGGCCCCAGTATTCACTTATCACTGCTGAGCAAAGGAACAGAAGCAGGAACAGGAAATGGAACCACAATGCCAGAAGAAAAAGAGAACCCACAAATAAGCAAGCAGAGGCAGTTAATAGTCAGGATGGAGCAACAGGTATATTTCTGACAAGAACTCCACAGGTATTTTAATGCAAATTTACAACAAAGAATGGCTTTTAGCCCATGCTTTCACAAACCCAAAGGTACTGTGAAAGATTATGGATATTAACAGACTGGCAAGTGCCAACCTCCTCAACTTTGTACCGGCTGCAGTGGCTTTGCTGTGAGGTTTATACCAGAGTTGTCCATGCAAGAGGCATTTGACTGGCAGAGCAGAGCTGTGCTTACTGTTGGGGAAGGTGAAATAGGAAAACCTTATAGATATGGTTGCCTAGCAAAAGATGCTGAGAATATAGAAACTATAGGCGAAATTGAAATGAGAACAAGCTTTGAGTTACCAAACCCCAGTTACTGAACAACTGGAAAACAATGGCATGGCCGACTGAAGTTAATCCCATCGTTGATGAAACAATGCCTTCTGCTTGCAGACAGGTCCAAGGGTCAGAGCAGACCCTGCCAACTTATCAGAGGGTCCACAAAGTAGATTTTAGAGTTTAAAATGTAACATCATATAGTAATGCAATGATTCTTATAGGCTGTATGTAAATGATATAAGATTTGTAGCTGATACCACATTGGTTAATGAGAATTAGAATATTCAACACAGAAGATGACTTATTGGATTGTAAACGGGAACCACAGTCACTTTTTCGTCTCTTTTCATCACACTTTCTTGCCTCTCTTGGACTTCTTGTATCCTCTCTACTCTTTTCTTACCTCTCTGACCTGCTTCGAGCTGCGCCCAGCAGCTCTTAGCAGGTCCCTTTCACCCACGCCCTTCCACAATAAACTTCATGCGCTAAGACCTGGCTCCAGAGATCTCTCGTTTCCATCCATCCCGACCGTCCAAAACCAAACTGCACAGCACCCCCACACTTACACAATTTATTGCCATGGTCGGTCCCACATGAGGTATTACTGCTCCTTACCTGCCCAGTCACGGGGCTCCTTCTTTCCCCCTTCCCTTTCTTTCCCCACAGGGAAGGCCTTCCCCTGTGGTGATGGCACAGTTCTTTCGTTCCCTGTCTGAGACTGGTGTAAAACACTTTTCCCTAAAGCCTGATCATCCCATTTCTGAGACCAGTCAGAGCAAACCTGCAGCAGGGGAAAGCAGGAAGGGGTAGGACACAGATAACAGGCTGAAGGAGCACTGCTTAGTCCAGGCTGGCTTTCAGCAGAAACTCTGTGTTTCCCCCTAAACTAGAAATTGAAATTCACATGTAAAAGGTCACTTCTCTGTGAGTCCCCAGGAAAGCAGCACGGGTTCCTGGCTTGTTTTGACAAGCCCTGCAACGTTTTGACAATCTCCTGGCAGTGCCAGCAGTCAACATGATTAAACCACATTGGAAGCTGTGCTGGCCTTTCAAACAAATTAATAGAATGAGCAGATCACACACACACACGGCACACAGCACTACATCTGTAAGCCAAGCAGGCTGTTTTAGAGCATGGGATTACAGGCAAACTGCACACAACATAAGCAATTAGTTGCAGAAAGCTGGAAGTGCCACCAGAAGTGTCAAGGATTTCTCGGAAGCCAGGACGTGGCCTTTAAAGTCAGCAGGAGCACTACAAAAAGAAGAGATACTCCAACTTTTTCCTTTTTAAAAGAAAGAGGAAGCTAATATCAACAGCTTTCTACCTTCACTCTTACTTTTAGTCTAATTTTAAAAGGTATCAACAACAGCACAGTTCACTTCAGTCTCTGCCACTCACCGCCTTGTTATTAAAAAACTGACCACAAGCCTCTGCATCTTACAAAACCAGATGGCGAATGCTACTTAATTTTAGCTCTGGTTATTTCTGACTGCAAGGCTGAATCCCACCCCGCAGAAAGCAGCAGCAGCTGTTGTGACACTGATCCCGAGGCTCCTGTGCTTTCCTTTGCATTCAGCCAGTGCCCAGCTGGCCCAGCAGCGCTGCCTGACCACAACTTTTACCTGATGCACTTCCATCTTGTGATTGATTTCTAACTTCGGAAGCTATCAGACTGCTTTGTTGTCCTTGGCTCCACTGCAGATGATCCATTCAGGTACCTTTGTCCTCCTGTCTGGTCGGAGCAGCACACGGACAGCAAGCCCAGGTAACTCAAACTGCACAGGAAGCTCCCTTCCTAGCCCCAAATTTGTACTGCTTCCCAGAGTTCCTTTGTTCTCACCAGTGACAAAACTGTGACCAGCTGCACTTTCCACACAGTGACTCACCTGCCTGCATTTTTATGCTCATGGTCCAGATCACCACGTGCAAAACAAAAAGCACATATTCTCAGCCCTTTCAGACCAGTGACATGACCCTCATTCACTCACATCTCAGATGAGAACATGGATACAGGACAAATCCCACTGGTTTAGTGGCAAACCTCTGCATAAAAGATCAGGTATCAGCTGGAGCTCCCACTTTCCATGGGAGAGGTCAGACCAGAAGGCAACAAGTCCCTGAAGACCCCTTAACTTGCTCCTCTGCCTATCACAGACCACCACAGGCAGCCGTGCACACACAAAATTTCCATCTGACAGCTAAAACTCATATGAAAAGTTGTCTTCAAAACTGCAAGCCTTCCAGACACATTTAACAAAAACCAGTTTAACTAAATCTCACGTTTTCTAAGAAAAACTGCTAAACTGAAAGGTTTCAAAACCGAACATGCTGCTACACTGCACTCCTTTCTAGAGACAAGCCACACACAACTCAGTGTGCTACTGCAGTACTAATCACTGCACATTTACAAAAGGCTCTGAGATCTTTTCATAGAGACTGCAGGAGAAAGACAAAGTGGCCATTAATTATAACAGAGAATTAACAATCCCAGGCAGATCAAGGGCAAAGACTTGACTAAATCCCCATAAAGGCACTGTATCAAGGGACTGTATTCAAAGCAGAACTGTAGTAATAAAGCAAATTATTTATATGCCTCAGCAGACAAGGCACTCACAATGGCCAGACTCTGGTACATAAAGAAATGGAAAGATG
>VZTJ01004191.1:264314-276122 GCA_013397795.1 Orthonyx spaldingii
AAAAAAAAAAAAAAAAAAAAAGGAAAGACAAAGCTAAAGGTAACTTTTAGGAAAGGGGTGTAATAATGCTTTTGGTTTAGTTGATAAGACCAGGCCACACTTGCTTAAATGGATGTGTTAGAATTTACACAGGAAGTGGTCTATTCTGTGACTGCCAGAACAAAGACCTCCCCTTTATTTTTGCCAAAGGTAAAATATATATCTAGCATAGTAAGAGCATATTCAACACTTGAGCCAGCTGGAAATATTTATGAGAAGCTTGGGCTTTGTTTTGTTTGCGAGGCTTAAATACTGCTTTCATATTTCCACAAATAAGAATGTTCTTATCTTTCTATGGAGTTGTCTGGGGGGTGTCTGTGAAAAGAGGATTTCCATTTTTTGGTGGTGATCCCTGCAATGAGATATCCAGAATTAACACAGCTACAGCTGTCCTGGCCAAGCCCTGCACATGTACCAGTCCTCCTGAAAAGAGGCAGAATGGGCACAGGTAGAGAGGCAGCATCTTAGGAGAGAGAAGCACCGAACAGACTGCAGTGGCCACAAGTGGCTTTCAGCATTACCAGCACTGGCAACTAAACACCAAAGCAAACAACGTGCAATAAGCAAGCAGACAGACCTTTAGCCAGGCATGTGGCCCACTTTAATTCAACCAGAAAGCTGAATCCTGCAAAAAGCGAGCTGCTGCTACTGCCCACTGGTTCTGCTTCCTGCTCCATCTCCCTGCAGGACCCTGTGAATGCAGGAGAGGAGGAGGAGGATCCTGTCCTCACCCATCCACCTTACCTTTGTCAGCCACAGCCAGGACAGCAGCCAGCAAAGCATGACTGATCACCCCTGTCCTTACACTGCTGCAATAACTGACCAGGCAGGTGTCCCCTCCTGCACTGATCTGGTCTGACACCACCCCCAACCAGCAGAAACACATGTGTGGACAAGAACGGTGTTTTAAATGAAAAGGTTACCACCGCCACCACCAAGAGTAATCTAATGTGCAAATACAACATTTTATGCTTTTTGTTCTTCTGGACATGTCAAAAGAAATACAGAGTAACAGACTCACTTCTGAAGGCACTGACGGCAGGTGAGCAGCAGCAGCAGCAAGGCACCGTCCTCCACACTGACAGTACAGAGCTCTACAGCCACACTTCAGGGGAATGCAATGGAGGCTACAGATATGACTTGCATTTCAAAAAAAAGAAACTATTTTGTTTGTGCAACAGGAAGAACAAGCCAAGATAAATGGTTCTGCAAAACCACAAAAAGTGAACATGCCTCATTGCTGCAGTTGCCCAAATGTCACCCAGAAAGGCAAGGGGAACCCTGAAAAACACTCACATACAGCAACTCTATTTGCAACACACACATTGAGAGCTTGCTAGTGAATACCAGTTTTCCATTCAAACGAGCACAGGACCAGTGGAGGGACAGGCCATGCTCCAAACTAGAAGCTTTAACCTAAACACTCAACTCACAGTTTTCAGTGTACCACGTACCGAGGTTGCTCGTGCCCAGCTCTACCCTTACTGTGTCCTACCTGCACTCAGGGCAGTAAAGCACTGTATTAAAACTGAGGTGAAAGATCTATATAAGCAAATGCTACAGAATCCAAGGAAGTTTTCTCAATGGTTTCCAGACATGTCATATGGGGGAAATTATTTTACTTGTTGCTTTGAGCACCAGGAGCCTGGCAAGACAAGCGCTTCAGGGAAAAGCACTACAGACCTCACAGCAAAAGTCTGGAACTCAGAGCCCGCAGTCAGATAAAAGCCAGTCCATGAAGGGAAGGCACAGTGAAGACAGTGGCTGGCATAAAAGCATTTAGATGTTTAACTCTGCCAGGTTTAAGAAAGAGACACCACCATTTCCTCATGGAGCTGCTAAAGACTACGTAGAAAGAGTGGAGCCCTTCAACTGGCATTCCAGTCCAGTCTCCCAAGCACAGCCCTCAAGGGATATCAAAATGCAATCTTGAAACAAGAGCCAGCCAAAGAACCAAATAAAAGAGGCCAAAGCACAAGAAAACATCACATTTCATAAAGTATCAAAAAGACCTGAAGCTGTTGTTATTCATTTACTTAGCACACCAAAGTTTTACTGCATTTGCAGTTCTAGCTTTCTGTGGTCTCTTTTAAAAAAAGTCTTTGCCCTGGTAATACCAGGTCCAGTGAGCTAGAAAAGTTGGTGTCTCAGTGGTGCTAGCAATGATTACAATGGATATGAAATCTTTCACAATCCCCAAACAGAATCATCTGGCCAGCTGTGCTGCAACATGCTAAACTACCCAAGCTCCCTGAAACAACAGTGTCCATCTCCTGTGCCTTCAGTACCAGGGTGAAATTCCCTAGCTCAGACAGTTTCAAATTATGTTTGCAGTCTTGGAGAAACCTCTTACCAACCACAGAAACAACAGCAAATGCAGGAATCCAGTGAGGATGCCTTCCACAAAGACTGGGTAGTGTGGCACTTACACCTAATGCCATTCACGGGAAGAAAAGTCACTCACTAAAAGCTACAATTTATTTTACTAGATGGAAACATGGAAACAAATATGTAACTTTCTCCCTCAACCATACAGCAGAGAGTGGACACTAGGGCCAGGCCCTCTTCTCTTCCCATTATCATCTGCCTCTTTCCCTGACAAGGGACCCTCAAAAAACTCAGAGTGAAACTCAAGAAACTGAGAGAACACAATCACAGAAACGTTCCTTGGAAGGACCTAAAAAATTCAGGTTGAAGCTGGGCTGTTGTTGCATTAGGTAAGGTCAGTCACGACTGCTTCTTCCCTCGCACAGGCAAAAATAAAACCCTACCAGTTTGTGTAGCAGCGAGCATCAGACCTGCTTTACAGGCAGCACATCTGGCTTGCTCCTGGCACAGCAGAACCATTTTGCAGCATGACATCCTGGATGCAATTAAAATCCAGTTTTCCAGTGACCGGGCTCCATTACACAAGTTTATTTAATTACCTGATTTAATTACCTATCCTTTCAGTTGCAGAGAACTATGAGGGAAGTAACAGGAAGAGCCAGTAGATCAATACTTGGCTCCAAGACTGGTTAGAGTCTTGAATTTTGAATTTTTTTGATCATGGATTAGTTTGCGTGACACAAAGCCTGCTGCCAACAGATGAGGTACATCCGTCTCAAAGGGGGATAGAGTCCCTTGGGAGGCAGCTCTGGAAGGCAAAGGGGTCCAGGAAGGCTGGACGTTCTTCAGGAAAAGAGTTTATCAACTTTGAAGGAGGGCAGGCAACTCAGGAGGGCTACAAGGATGTCATGAAGTTATGCAGGGAGAAAATTAGGGCCAGAGCCCAACTAGAACTTAACTGGTTACTGCCATAAAGGACAATAAAAAATGTTTCTACAAATGCATCTGCAGCAAAAGGAGTGCGGAGGAAAATCTCCACCTTTTATTGGATGCAATGGGGACACAAAATGAAAAAGGCTGAGGAAAAAGCAGAGGTACCCGGTGTCTTCTCTGCCTCAGTCTTTACCAGTCAGACTGGTTGTTCTCACTGTACCCCTGTACCCAGCCCCTGAGCTGCAAGGAAAGGGCAGAAAGCAGATCAAATCCTGGAATCAGTTTCGGGCCCCTCAAGGCAGAAAAGACATTGGGTGTGTCCAGAGAAAGGAACGGAGCTGGGGAAGGGTCTGGAGCACCAGGAGGGGCTGAGGGAGCTGGGAAAGGGGCACAGCCTGGAGAAAAGGAGGCTCAGGGGGGACCTTCTGGCTCTGCACAACTCCCTGCCAGGAGGATGAGGCCAGGTGGGGGTTGGGCTCTGCTCCCAGTGAACAAACAGTGACACAGAGGAAATGGTGTCAGTTTGCAGCAGAGGAGGTTCAGGTTGGATGTGAGGAAAAACGTCTTCACTGAAAGGGCTGTCAATTACTGAAATAGGCTTCTCAGGGAAGTGTTGGGGTCATCAGTGGTGGAGGTTCTTAGAAGACTTGTATATGTGGCACTTGGGGGCATGATTTAGAGATGGACTTGGCAGTGCTGGAGGAACGATTGGACTCGACGATCTTCTTTTGCAACTGAAACAACTCAAGGATTCTAAGCAGAGCATCAAGATTCCTGTCAGACCAAATTCTATACTGTTACCATGCCTAATTTTCCAGTGGAACCAATTCCCTGCAACAACAACTGGAGTCATACACAGGGAAGGAGGCAAACAGGAATCCTGAGGCACAGTTTTATAACCCTGTTCCTGTGGGAGAATGTTAAGTGGAAAGCACAAGCTGGTACTTTTTCCTATCATTTTTGAAGAAAATCTTATCAATTTTGCAAAGCCTCTGGATCCATCTGCTGGACTAGGCAAGCCAGAGAGTAAACAACACTATTCTATTTTAAAATTACAGAAGTGCCTGCATCTGTTTAATAGCACAAATGCATGCATCTGCCAAACAGACCTAGTGGAATAACACTTTCTGAGGATTACACATTCTTCTATTTAAAGACATTAAAAAGGACACCATGCCTCCATACAGACATCTCCTCATCCAGTTCTCAGTCTCCTTCCTTACTCCAAATAAACTGTGTATGCAACCATCCCACAGCTAATTAAAAATTAGCAATAAAGCCATATGGCAGCTATAATGGAAAATACACTATTTCTTTTTTCAGTGGATTTCATTATGTTTCAACCACACAATGAAAGAAGTACTAAAGAAGGAACTGGGATTTCAGGAGCTAGAACAGTTTCCTTGTTTTATGACCAACGTGCAGCATACATTGAAAAGGGTTTTTATAAAAGTCTATATCTGATTGCCAGGCAGGTCTTGGGGATTATAAAGAAACCTTTTTTGACCTGGAGAAACAATCACTGAGAGGCAAAACTGAATTCCCAGTTTGCTCACCACTAGCAAAGCCAAAACCAGAATCCTATCCCACTGGTAAAGAGGCCTCCCCTCTCAGCCTAAGGCCTCTGGAGAGGGCTCTGCAGAGAGTGCATGGAAACAAATCAGTGTACAGGATTTATAACTAGGAGCCCCATTGTTCCTCCAGGAGGAAGTGACAGTGATTTAAGGGCCTGGAGCACACAGACCCACTGCTCCCAGTACATGCTGCCAGGTGTGCATGTTCTCTCCACATCTGGTTTTCAGAGCAAGACTTCACCAGATTCAAATTACAAAATGCTCACACCACGTGTTTTCCATCGTACTCTTCCAGCCAACTAGACGTACACAACAGAAGCCACAAATTTCAGGCTGCAGCCTACTTGGCCATCAGAGGAGTACAAATTAGGAAATCTATACCTGAGCACAATATGCCTCACCCTGGAGACATCACCTGGCCACTGGCCTGTCAGTTCAAAGAACCTGGAGGTGTGCTGAAGCTACGATTGCTCTAACGAGCAGAGGTCGGCATAAGGAGGAGCCTTTGGGCATAGTGATTGACTCCCCTTCCTTCTTCCTTGCTCACCCTCCAGGTCTCCTGAAATGACTGAGAGAAGCTTGAGGGCTGAAAAGAGAAGAGGGCTCCAGGGCTGAGAAGGCACACACAGTCCCTCCTGCATTGCTGGAGTGACAAGGATCACAAACCGATGATGTTATTGGTGAGGCAGAAAACTCCTTCTCCTTGTGATACATGTCAATGTCTCTGTATGGTCACATGTCCCCTTCGAGACATCACATCCCAGGAACCCTGGCAGAGACAGCCTCAGGAATGTTGCAGGCCGAGATTTTTAGTGATGCCCAAGAGATTTGTACACTTGACTGGCTCCCTTTGAAAACTGACAGCAATTTGGCATCCAAATCCCACGTGGGCAGCTCTGCAGTAGCAGCTCTGCTGGACTTTCACAGCTACAAACCTGACTCTCCTCAGCTGTGACCAGGACACTTCTGTGCTCAAGGTACACACACTAAAGTTCCTTCCAGCTGAACAGCAAAGCTGTGGCCGCTGAAACAGCAATTCCTGCAACCAGCAGACTCTGCCTTGCCCTGGGTTTGCCTCAGACCACATAAGCCTGGATCCCTTAGCAGCAAGTTGCTCTGACATGCTTTTGCAATGAAAAAAGCCTGCCAGCTAATCTCCCAAATCTCCCAACATCAAAGTACAATCCAGAGCTCAGAGCAGTGCACTGGAAAACTTCACCAGCTTCATCTGTTTTCAGATCAGCTGGCCTGTAACATTTCTTGAAGTACATAAAAAGGCATTTAGCACTGTCATGCATGACTCTACTCACTCTTCTGGACTTCCCTGTTGCTAATGTGCAAATCAGCAGGATGCATGTGTATTTAATAAAGTGGTCTAAATATCACAACTCTTACAAACACAAGCACATAATCAGTAGGATTAATACTTTTATGATAATGTGCAGCTCTCCATACATCAGAGTCTCACAGGGCTCGCACCCACACCCTTCCCTGAAAGACAAACAGCCAGAGTCCCCTTCTGAAAGTGTTTCTCCAGTTGTCATAATTAATAAATCCTTTAGAAGAAATTAAAACAGGTATGACTGAACAATTGCTCTGAAACAAGGGTAGACTTTAAGGAGAAAAAGATCATAAATCTGGTTTCAGAAAATTGGAAGTGCTGATAATCACCTTGCTAAGGTTTTATGATGAAGCTTAAAACGTATTCTTACAAAGAATCTTATTTTAAAGATTGAAACACTGGAAATAAAACAACTTTGGAAGGTCTGTTTTTCTTAAATTAAAGCAAGGAATTTCTTCAACACGCTACAGAGCTGTTTTGCATGTCTTGCTGCATCCTGCCTGGAAGAAAACTCGGAGCTGTAATTCCAAACTCTCTTGCCTCACCAGGAGGCTGTGCCTAAAGCTGCACTGGGTGAACCAGCCCAGCCTAGCTGCAGCTACAGGAGGAAAATGTGGGGGTTATGATACTGTTAAAAGCACGATGCCTGTGCATGTAAAGATCATTTCAGCTGAGACATTGACATAAATGATATTCCCAGTACAGCTCGGGCCAGAATAGAACACAGAACCCAAACCAGCACTGCTCTACCATGACTGAAACCAGACCTGGTCAGGCCTGAGGCCTACAGGAGAAACAGCAATTAGGCTACACAGGTTCCAACTGGAAATTTTGGTTTATTTAAATTAGGGGTAGAAAGGATAATAAATCCAACTTGAAATATGAATCTGCCTATGTTTGCACAGACTTTCTATATATACACACATATCTGGAACAGTATGTAGCTTCAATATAGCTACATGCAAATTCCTTTCTTAAAGAGCAAGTAATTCCACTTAAGCAGCACTCATCTCAGCTTCTGTGGGGGTATTTCAGCAGCAGTAGCACATCACAATGCACAGACATGCTTCTCCAGCCAAGCATCCTCTCAGTCTGCAGCAAATGTACTTGTGGGAACCAGGACCACAGAATTAAACCCTACACATTTTGTATTTGTCTCTCCATCTGCCTAAAAATTCATTGCCACATCCTATAAGTATGGAAAGTAAATTAAGAAGGGGGTGAGACACCATCAGCACATCTCACTGAGACACAGATCCCAAGAACAGCCCTTTAGCCTCCCTTGATATGCACAAAACTTTCCCCTTATTCAGCTCCGGTTGCAATAATCCTGCCCTGTGCAGCGCTGCCCTCTCTCTCCTTCATTTCCCTCTCCTACTGATTTCATCAGTAATGAAACCAATAAATGGCATTTTCTGGAGCAGTTTTCTCACCCCTGTGCCCACTCTCAATCATGTCACTGGGACACAACACGAAGCAATTGATTCTGCTTCATTTCTCTCGCTGACTCCTCCATATAGGCTATACAGACACACACGGATACAATAATAGAAAGCTTATTTAGCCAAACAGCTGCTGCCCAGATCTTTCATACAGTGTGTTATGAGGAAAAGAAAACCAGGCTTTGCAAGAAGGCTGGGAGTAAAGCTTGCAGCAAGCCCCTCCTTTATTTCAGTACAGTGACATCACTCTGACAAACAGGAAAGGGCAGATTTTTTTAATTTCCTTTTGGAGATTAAGTCAAAACACAGCACTACCTGAAACAGTATCTTTTACAAAATCTGAAAAGAAGATAATAAATCATCTGGCTTAAAAGTCTGCCAGCACCCCAATAGTTTTCTAAGGTATTTAAAGCTGATTTTGGAGCTCCTGAACAGGTTTGAAAGACCAAAATTACAGAAGCATGGAACGGTCTGGGTTGGAAGAGATCTTAAAGCCCATCTCATTCCATCCCCCTGCCATGGGCAGGGACACCTTCCACTGTCCCAGGGTGCTCAGAGCCCCATCCAACCTGGCCTTGGACACTGCGAGGGATGGGGCAGCCACAGCTTCTCTGGGCACCCTGTGCCAGGGCCTCAGCACCCTTACAGGGAACAATTTCTTCCTCATGTCTAATGGAAACCTCAGATACACCAAGACAGAGCCATGGAACAGTAACATCAGGTAAACTTAAATATTTGCAGATTTCCATGTAGCCTAAATGGGGAACAGGGGGAGAACCAAAAACCAAAGCGGTCGCTGGGCGCTGGAACTGACACATCCCGCTTTTCTGGGGGATTACTGATTGTAAGATTAGGAACACACATCTCCCTCCATGCTCTCCACGGCCTTTCCTGTCCTTTCTCTGGCCAGGTCCTTCCCCTGTGGTCTCTCCAGAGGTAGCAAGGTAGGGTTGAACTCATCTGCTGGTTTTCCTGCTGCAGGACTCCACTGAAGTGTTCCTGTACTCATTGGTGACCCACTTTGACACAGCCCGCAGGCAATAATCAGCAAGACTTTTCTCCCTGGGGCATTTTTACCCAAACTAGGGGTTAAAAATATTCCTGGGAAGGAAGAGGAAGGGAGGAGCCAAACAGACACTGAGATCACTCACCCACGTTCCACAGGAAACCAGGGTTTAAACGGCTTCCCCACGAGCTGCCCTTTCTCTCAAGTCAGGACTGCTTAAAAAGTCTGCTCAGCCAGAAAAACACAGCAACATATAAAGTGTAACAGTGTAAGGCAGAGGTTTGAGGTAGAAATTCAAACAGTTAAGCAATGTACAGAAATTGACTTAAAACAGTGATGAATTTGACTGGAGTCCTAACCCTACCTCCCTTACCAGCACATCCACAAACCATGCTAAAGCAGGAGCAGCAGCAAAGCTGTTGGCACGCTGAATTACAGAGTTTGAACACTGCCACAGTGACTACCACCAGCCTCCTACGGACCTCACTCACCCTCCTGTCAACACGGCCAGGGCAGGAGCCACCCCGACAGGCCCAAGGAACTCTCCTCTCCCAACAGAGCCTCTCCAAAACTACACTGCAGCACAATATGAATTAATTAACCAAAAAAAAAAATTAGATTCTCATAGATTGCAGCCACACATCATGGTTATTTATGACATGGCTGCTACCTGTGATTAAAGAAACAAAAACCACAAATGAAAACTTTTTCAGTATCGTTATACAGAGCTTTGAGTTGTGTGGCTCAGAAGTCATGCACAAAGAGGAAAAGGATTGATATAAGTGGATTTTAGCTCTCACACAGACCCCGTTAAGGGTCACAGTATGAGCACAGCTGGGACAGTGACAGCTGCAATACAAAGGCAGTGGAAGCAAGCAGAACGTCTAAAGAGCCTTTGGTGCTGCTGGAGGCAGAGGAGACAAGGATGATTTCAGGCTGTGGCAAATGAGCAGCCAGCATTCCCATTTGCCGTGAAGAGGGCAGGATTTACATTGGGAAGATCGTTCTGACCTCTGCTGGTCCCCGCAGGGAAAACCAGCAGAAACCTCGAGGGAGGCCAGGAATCCCAAAGGCTGAGCACATGGGGAAATGTTGACCACATTGGCTCCTATAAGGTCTACCAACTCATTCAAGGAACGCTACTTAGATGAGCTTCCAGATTACTTCTGCTCCACACTCACATAAAAACAAGAATTGTTTCTAGCCCTGAAATTTTCTCCTGGGGCTGCCCAGGCCCTACCACAAGCCATGCTCCAGCCTCTCTCCCCCTGGTGCAGACACCCCCAGCTCGTCACTCCTCCCTGGCACCCTCCCCTTGCACAGCCGTGCCTGGGACAGCCTCCGCTGGAGAGGAAAGGGAAAAAAGCCATTTCCCTTCACAACAAAGGGGCTGGGCTGCCTGCAGCACCAGGGAATGTCACACCCACCAGTGGCTCCTCAGGCTTGCAGACAGGCACATTTCAGACTGGAAGGAATGCTCACACGAAAAGCTGCCCCTCGCGTTGCAGTTTGCTCCCCATCCCACTGACAGGAGCGTGGCTGTGAGGCTTTGACGTGGTTCCCCACTAAGTACCAGGCACAGCAACCAAAAGGGGCCCTTCCATTGCCAAGAGGAGCCGTGGCCACACAAGGAGGTAAAACCACAGGCAAACTCAGCAAAACCAGCGGGTGGCCCCTGCTCAAAGTGGTCACCTCAAGGAGACGGCCTAGCGATGTTGAAATGCAAGCAGCCATCCTGTTCCAGCTTAGAAGCCACCTTTGGCACGCGCTGTTTTGGAGCACATGCTCAGCGTCCCTGCCGGAGATGAGTTTTTTTCCACCATCTTCCTTTGGAAGCAAATGAGATCATCTCAGGAAGGCACAACTGCTTCTGCTGCTCCTCAGTAGAACCACATCAGGGAAACTTGACTACAAATAGATAATAAAGGAAATACCAGTAAGCCACACCAAAACAGCCAGCAGAAGGAAAGGGAAACCCTGAAGCAGGTTTCAAGGCCTAATACTGTATTTTTAAATACTAAAAAGCTGTCTTCTGAATGATGCTGGCAATTCACAGACTGAATATGGGCAAAACATGCTCAACAGCCTGCTGAAAGGAGGCTGAAACTTGAATTACGTCCCTGCCCTACACACAGTAGACACTGGGACAAAACCAAGGCTAGTTTTAACCAGCCATCAAGTCACAATTGCATTAAGCCATAAGGCAAGGACACACAGATTTCCTGCTGGCAGATGCCAGGAGTCTGGGGATAACACGGAGGCTGAGTTTCTCCACAGAAGCCAGCACTGGTGAGAGGGGGAAGCTGAAAAGGGCAGCACACCCCATCCCCAGAGGACACCGTGCTCAGAGGAAGGAAGGGCAGCTTTGTGTATTCAGGACCGGGCCAGCTTTATCAGGTCTGGCAAGGAGACACCTCCCTATCTACAACAGCAACACCCAAGTTGTGCAGCTGGAAGCAAGTGGTGCTATCTCCACACAGCCCCTGGCGAGGGCTGGTGGCTCTGGGGATGCCTGGCACACGTGCCCACACCCCAGGTCAGGGTGCACAGCGGTGCCTGAGCCCCCTGATGTGGGTGCTGGTCCATTGGGTCGGGCTGGGGAACTTCTCCAGGCTCTCACCTCCCTGCCCCGCTGGCACCAGCAGTGACATCCCACACGGACCCAGCGTGCTGCCTGGTGTACGTGTGCCCATGCGGAGTCCTTAAGAGCGAGGTGGGTTGGGTGGATGGATCTGGTTATGAAAATCACTCTGGGCAAAGTACCTGCACCAACATAAAGCCTATGGATGAAGCAGACCTGCAACGAAACACGGGTGGACTTAATCCTTCCCTCAGGGCTCGCTCAACTCTCAGACCACAAGAAAACGACAGCCACAGTCTACTTGAAATTTACCAGAAATTTGTTTTATTTCATAGCGCAAAGCGGGTTCTGGGCTTACCTTCCTAGAAACGCGACATGGGCTGATGTCCCGCTCCCCATCGCTCCCATGCGCTCCCCCTCGCTCCAGCCTCTCCCCATCTCTCCCGGCCTCTCCCCAGGCCCGTGCCCGGCCGTGCCGAGGCGGGCGAGCCCCGGCCCCGGGGGGCTGCGGCTCTCGGGGGCGGTGGGCGGGGACGGCCCCCCCGCGGGGCCGCCGACCCAAG
>VZTJ01004191.1:276174-314955 GCA_013397795.1 Orthonyx spaldingii
GCGGAGCTGCCGCAAGTCACGCCGGCGCCGAGCACGTTCCTCGCTTCCCTCCGCGCCGGCGAACTCACCCTCCTTGGCTTTCTTCTTCCTGGCCAGGGTCCCGCCGAGCTTGCCCAGGAACGACTCCTCTTTCTTCATCCTGTGCGGCCGCAGCGTCGGGGAGCGGACGGGCGCGGCGGACATCGGCTCTGCCGGGGGTTGGCCGGGGGAGCCCGCCCGGCCCTGCCCGATCCAAGTCCGGGAGCGGGGAAACCTTCGCCCGAGCTAGCGGGGCTGGGGGCGGGCTGGGAGCCGCCGGGGCCACAGCGCCCTGCCACGGCCGGGAAGGCCGCAGGAGCGGGGGCGGGACGAGCCCAGACACCCCCGGGGGCCGGGGGCGGGCACCGAGCCCGGCCGAGCATCACCTGCGGCCGGGCGGGCGGGAGAGCCCCTCCTGCGCCGCACCCGGTGCGCCGGGGCCACGCGTGTGCGGACAGAGTGGGTGAAAAAAGCATCGCAGCCGAACAACGTCCCCGGTCCCACCGCAGCCGGAGATCAAACTTGAAACAGCATCCTTCCTTAAGAACAGTTTTATGTATCCCACGCTTTGCAACAATTGGGCACAACTGGGGGCAAACGCTCAGCATGTGCCGTTTGCCAGGGCACAGCAATTCCTTGCTGACTTCATTCAGATGTGCCCTTTCTGTCAGGCCAGCCTGCCTTCTCCTCCTGGCATGTCGCCGGTCAGGTCTGACATCTCCTGTGTGGGAAGATCGAGAAAGGGCCCTTAGGCTCTGTGTTTGCCAAGCCACCACCTCCCAGGTGTCCCGGCACTGCCGCTGCCATCAGCACGGGGTGTGTGCAGAGAAACGGCCCAAAACAGAAACTTGGTTGTGATCCCACTGGGAGAATTTCTTATTACATTTTACAGCAACGGGGAGTATGACAAGGGGGTTGTGGAATACACGTTGAAACCGGTCCTGAAGAGTTTATTAGGTGTGTTAGGCTCTGATCCTGTTTAAGCCCCTGAAGTGGTCCCACTGATTTTAACGAGACTGCTGGGTCCCCAAAGTCATGCACGACCTTTGGCTGTGCTCCTGCACGCAGCTTCCCTGTCAGCAGCCCTTGCCTCAACAAGGAGCACATTCAAACCACCACAGCCTGGCTCAGGATCTGCACACCCAGCTCACGGGACACATTTGCAGGCTTGACCTGACACGGAAGGACACTGTGGACACATATCCAGAGCAGAAGAGAGCAGAGATACTTTTCTGAGTCAGTTTCACTAGAGATTTAACCTGAGCTAATCCCCTCTGTCACCCAAGCCCACTCTTGTCCCTCACCTCCAGCTGCTTGTGGCTTTTCTACAGTTTCTACAGAAAAACCCAACCCAACAAACAAAAAACAAAATCACCCAGCCCAAGCCTTCCAGTGTGACTGAGCACGAAGTCACCCAAGGGCAAGTAGCAGCAGAAGAGAAGTGGAGGGCACACATGACCAGGCTGGAAAGACTCTTCCGAATGGCAGTGCAGACTTCTGTGAACTTTATTGAAACTGCTTCTTTGGAAGAACAAGTAAATTTCATTTCCTGCAACAACAGTGTGTTGCCCATAGCAGAGGCTGTTAGATTGCAAATGAGAATTTACCAGGGGTGAGATCAATACCACTTACAAAACCACTTTGCAAAATTAAATAATTAGCAAGGATGTCAACTGCATTCTCCTGGCATAAGCCACATGAGACATTTTACAAGTGCAAGCTCCATTTTCAGTTCATCAGTAAACTGAATTCATACAAAACCCACACATTAATGTTGATCTGCAACAGGACTAGCAGACTGGATATTTTAATTTCATAAAACGCATACTGAAGTCCTAGATTACATTTAGCTTTAAGGCAGCATGGGAAAAGCATTTTATCCAGCCTCTGGGGGAACAAAAAGCCCCATCAAAATCAATCAGCTCTCATACCTGATTTTTAAAATGAAATTGCAACCAGAAAATGTGTGAGTACAAACTTTGAGCAAGAAAGCAAACAAATTGGTTGACAATTCACACAGACACCAAATGGCAAATAAAACTTCACTGAGTCCAGTGCAGCACCCAAGATGTAACCACTTAAAAGAGTCTTTTAATAATTGAAATAAAGCTACACAGATATATCCATTCACCTCTTTTACATCCTCTCTATTTATAAAGAAATGCTTCCATTTGTAGCTAAGTAGAAAAAGCATTCAGCCTATTGCAAAGAAAAAGGAGGCAGGGTTGTTTGAGACAAGAGAGAGCCCATGGCAACAGAAAGTCAAATTACACTTCAGAAATACCAAAACAAAACCAGGAGCCTTTGTAAGACTCATCAAACAAATAAGGCTCTTCTAAACAGGAAATGAAGAGCTTTCAGCACAGCTTTGATCAGTGTGCAGTGATTTCACCGGCTAATGGCCACTAACTAACAGGGACACAGCTGCTGCTGCTCCAGGGCAGTGGCCTGAAGCTCAGAGCAAGCCCAGCCCCGTGGTTTAAACCCTCCATAATGAATGAGATACCAGCCCTCTGCAGACAGGAAATCCTCTCTGGTACTTTCCTCTCACTAGGGATGAGATTCCTATATACCTCCACAGGAATATATTCAATATTCCAATAATAAGTGTATATTCATTAAGAAAACTGCCAGAGCATAAACGTGTCATTTTAGAGAATTACATTGAAAAGACTAAGCCTAGTTTAAAATCTGTTTTTATTTTCAGTGCTGAACTGCTGCTTTAATATTGAGCTGAACATTTCAAAGTCTGGGTTCACATTTGCTCATTTTAACATTGCTCACCTTCTTTTTGATAGAGGTGCTGTTTCCTTTATTTTAACCTCATAGCATTTTATACTGCTTTCAAAATTTTAGACTACCTGAGGTTACTGTAATTAGATGTATCACTGAATAATGGTGACATTGAATACATGGTCTCTCTTCTTCAGATATTGAAGCAAGGCAAACCCACCCTTTATTGAACCAGATATTGAAACCCAGATATTGAAGCAAATCATTGCAGTCTTGTTCTAGTATAACACCACCTGTACTGACTTTCTAAGATGATAGAAATTTTAAACACACTTCATTTTTCTTCCTGGTCTGCCAGATGAATGAAAATGTGTTGGGGGTGTGACTGCTGGTGTTTGGGTTGTTTTGTTTTTTGGGGAGGGGCAGGGTTAATAATGTTATTATTAAATACTGAGGTAGAAATGTACCACCTAACCGATGCCACCAATGTCCTTCAGAGTGCCTTCCATTATGCATTGCATTTAACTCAAAAGCTTTTACAGAGACCATTTATTCCATGCAGACATTGGTTCTGGGTTGCATTTTTTTGCTTAACAAGACAAAAAAAGCACAGGATACACTCAGCACAAAGTCTCACCCCAATTAAGGTAAAATCATCCAACAGCACTGCAGTGGCTAACAGTGATTTAGCACTGCTCTCATAAAACATACATCCACTGTTTCAACAAGTTTGCCATGGTGGAGAAACTGTGCAAAAATTCTCCTGGAAAAGATTCCTACTCAATCTGTGGCTGCAGGCTCCAGCCCTGTTGAAAACAAGACAAGAACAGAATAAACAGTACTGTACACTTAAATTCTGTAATTTTAGGATTATTTCCTTATGCTCGCCCCTACAGAGTTTAGGATAATCTTCCAGACATCTGACCAACACCTTAGTAGTCCCACAAAGAAGTCATAGTGTTTTCTTTCCCTGTCACCAATAAAAACTCATACTTTTCCATGTGAGTGCTCATCCAGCCCAGAGGAGGGAGAGCAAACCTGACCCCCCCCTCACTGTTCCATGTGTTTGATCACACATGAGAGAGAGACTTGGAACACTTCCCTCAAGGAGCACAACAGGCACAGCTCTTTCTACACAGATGCCTGACAGAACCAGCAGGTGTTTTGCAAAGGTAGGAAGTACTAAACCTTAGCTGCTACACCTCTGCAAAGACTGGCAGCAAGACCTGTGTTAAAAAAGGCACAGAGTGACAGCAAAGGTACTTACATTAAAGCACACTTCCATATTACTGAGGTCAGCATTGTAATTTATTTGTAAAGCTTGTATTTTTGAATCAAATACAGTTATGGTCTTAATATGGTAGCAAACCTGCCCCTTACATTCTCACAATCTCCCAATTTCCTCTTCCACCTTTCCCTCAGCCCCCTAGAAACTTTCTCATTAGCAGCACCTGATACCACCAGATCTTCCATATATAAACAGCAATTTCAACTTTTTTATATAAGCAGAACAGCTGGAAACCACCCACAGTCTTAGAAATGGTGATGGAAATATTGGCCATGATTCTGACACACTACTGCCACCCTCTTGCTGGCTCTCAGGTGCCCCAATACACCACTGAGACTATTCAAACCTTGTCCCAGAACAGTCCTCTCCTCCCCAGGCCTCCCTCAGCCCCCAGACAGGGCTGCAAACAGTGAAGGAACATCGTAGCTGAAGGGACTCTGTGAGCCTGGTGGGACCTGCAGCCTCAGCACTGCTCACATGAAATCAGGAGCCCTCCAGCACGTTCCAGGTGTGCTGTTTGGAGGCACTGCTCGCCACCTTGCTGTCCCTAACTGCAGCATGCCTGAAAAGCAAGAGCATCTTCACTACTCCATAAGTAAACTGATATCCAAAACTGTCCATTCAAGCAAACAGCAAGCTTTTGAATCACAGTTCTGAGTGCAGGCCTTACTCCTTTCATCCTTTCAACTCTGGCCATAGACACAATCACCAAGAACACGGATTCAGATCTGCCCAAAGCTGTTCTCCCACTGAGCACTACAGCAGCATCTACTGGAATTCTGATTTCTGCCTTATCCATTCCAAGTATCTGGGTCTCCACAGCAAAATCTAAATGGAAATATATTAATTATACCAATATTCCATAGAAGCAACCACATAATCCAGATGTTTCTTCCAGAGGAATTCAGAAATACTTTCTATACTGGATAGCTTTTGTGCACTTGTGGTCTGCCATAAGCAAATGTTACTTTTCAATCTAGTGCAATGCCAGCAGGAAACCAGTGACCCAGGCAGAGGCTCACGGAACATGATTTTGCTCCCTTTACCCTACTGGACAATTCTCTGGCGAGTGGCATAGTGAGATCTGTCAGATGTGCTCAAAAGGTCTCTTCAGCCTTCAGCAGTTTCTTCCATTCCTGCCTTATTTCTCATAGAGGTCGGAGTTCTCTCAAAGCTCAGCTGTGGCCTGGCTGCTGTGGGGTGTGCACACTGAGTTTGGGGCTCTTCCCCTGGGCCTGCTCAGCTCAGAACACTGCTGAGACCCCTCAAACAGCCTGCTGAGCTTGGGGCTCCTGTGTCATATTAAAGTATGGCACTTGAACAGCCTTAAGTAAAACAGTGTGCACAAAATAGAACTCTTAAGGCAGCATAGTACAGCTAACTTTGAACTCCTAGGAGAAAACCCTAACAGTACTTTAGTATCTAAACATTCTCATAAAAAATACTTTTATATGTCAAAATGTCGATAGTGCTGGAAAAAACTAATAACATTTGTTGACATTCTTAACATAGTTTCATATTTTATAACAACAAAAGATCATCAAAAACACTTGGTTAAATATACACTTGCTACAGTATCTATTAGATAAACACACTGAAAAACTTTTTTTATATCAAATTCTGCTATTTGAAACAGCTGACTGCTGTCACTCACACCATTTTGAACATCTGTAAGTCTACTGCTGCTACTTTACAAGGAGGGAAGGATGTTTAATCAAGCAGGGCTCTGCAAATCCAGGTAGTCCAGTTTCTAGCCTTCACATTTCGGAGAATTATCAGCTAAACCAGATTTAGTTACTGTAGTACACCAACAGCAATACATACCAATGCTAAAGCAATGCATGAAACTGTGTTCTCTTTAAAAAAGGGTGGAGTCTGAGCGCTGACTTGACTGGGAACAAGCAGTCGTGGCAGTCCTGACAGCACTGAGCAAAGTCAAGTAGAGCACCAGCATGTCCAAAGCTGTGTCTTTGGCTGAGCAGAAAAGACCAGGAGTATAACAGCTCATGTATTTTTGTTCTGCTCCCCTAGAATCTTCTTTGCATTGTGATTTTAAACCTGCCAACACTTAATAACAAAAAAATGTGAATGTAGATGCAGGGAAAGTACACTCCAAGTTCAGATTCTCTTAGCATGAACATACAGGACTGGTGTATATAAGAATAATCAGTATGCAACTACCTCCAAAGATGAATTATTAGGACTAAAGTAGTGAATAAATTCATCCTTCTAAACTGGAATATACCCCAAGTGATAAAGCCAGAGGTGACCTGGAAGTGAAATCAGCATCTCAATGAGTCAGTAGAGAGTCACAATGGGAAACCAGGTAGTTCCACACATTCACAAGTCTGGAGTCCCTTTTGCAACTGCTACAAAAAGCTGTTTTTGCAAGACATAAATCAACAGCTTTGCTGACAGCATTAAAACATGCAGAGTTCAGAGCCCTGAACCTTTCAAATTTGTGATTTTAGTATTTACTATGCTAGACAGATGACTTGAACTTTTACCCTATGCAATTCAGATTGTAGGAGGCATTTGCACAGAGGTGATTTACAGTAGTGAAATATATTCAAATCAGAACATTTTAATTCTTTTAGAACCATTTAAACGGTATCATTTTTGACTCATAACAGCTTTTTTGGGGACTTGTGGTTGGAAGAGGGAAGGCTGTGCAGGCCAATAAAACCCTAATGATATGAACCATATCCAAGAGCCAATATTTTACACAATTCTAATATTGAAAGTAAAAACCAACAACTAAAAGCTGTAAGACAGACTCCTACAAACGCTCTCCCATCTTTGACAAGAATAAGAGGTACAATAAACCTTTAGAGCATAATTATTTAATATAGTTTCTTGTGGAGTCCAAGAGGTAAATCACTCAGCTGTGTATCTGCATTTCAAGGAAAAAAGTTAGACCATTCTGAAGTATGTTATAGTCTTGATTTCATCTCCAGGGCACAATTTCATTTAGTGATGTATAATATTTCTGTATTATAGAAATCTTATTCCTGCTCCGAACTGAACACCATCACATATCCTGAAAAGAAACAAATAATAAACAATGTAAGTGATATATAAGGTACTGATGAAATTAGAATCAATTCTCTCTATCCCCAAATTCCCCAGGTTTCAGCTGATAAAGATTTTTAAAAATAAATGTTTTGATAATCTGTCATCCATATGGAGCATTTACATTTCCAAATAAAGTCCAGAATTTTGAAATTATATATTATATTTTGAATAATAGATTCATTCACATTGCCCATGAACATTAAGTAGAAGCATAATCTAGCTTCTGTATGAAAGCCAGAATATCTCACACAATACTCACAGACAAGGACAGGCCTCCTGAAGCTTTTTTATTGCATACTATAATATTTGCTTGATGTAGGATAATTGGTTGCTAACAAATTAATTTGTTCTTCTTTTCTCTTTATCTATAAACTTGTTTTCATTTTTCAAGCAAAGACATTAAACTAGGTATTTATCAAAGACATCAAATGAGGTATTTATCCAACCATTTAGGTTTAGAAGGCTCAAGAAAACCCCACGAGCTGTTTTGAGTGACCACTTCCCCACAAGAAATGAAGCTGCTGCACAGCTATTCACACATTTCAACAGCTGATCTCAAGTCTAATGAACTCTGACAGTTGAGAAGAGAAGCCTTAAGCCAACTGTGAAACCAAGGTGAATAAAGGGAGCTGGAAAAGCAGCACTGAGATTTGCACGTTGGCATGGACTAAACAAAACCACGAGGCAGAACTCTCTCTGAGAAAACAGACAGCAGTGCAGGAAGCTCTAAAGAAGTCAGAGCACCAAACCCACCTGTCTCCAGCCTGCACTCCCATGGGGAAGCAGTAGTTGAGCTCCAGCCTGGCGATGTTCCCCAGGCGCAGCACGATCCCGGCGCCGTAGGACCAGCGGATGCACTCTGCCAGCCTCTGCAGGTGCGCCCTGGGACCGTCACCTGCCGCCAAACACCAAGGCATGAGCAGCAGAGCAAGAGAGCACAGCTAGAACCAAACTGCTCTGGTTTCAGCTGTGAGGGTGGGGAGGCCCTGGCACAGGGTGCCCAGAGAAGCTGTGGCTGCCCCATCCCTGGCAGTGTCCAAGGCCAGGCTGGACAGGGCTCTGAGCAACCTGGCCTAGTGGAACGTGTCCCTGTCCATGGCAGGGGGGAGAACAAGATGAGCTTTAAGGTGCCTTCCAACACAAACCATTCTGAGATCCTAGTCTATGATTTAGTGGGTCTCTACTATTTTAAACTGAAGTATCTCCCTCCCATATGGATGTCCCCTTTCTTATATTAAGTGAGGCAGACCTCAAATATCACTATATTCTAAAACTGACTGAAATCATATTGAAAAGCCATACACTAATACACTGACATATATCTTGAATAAAGTCAGGGATGGGAGGAAAAAAAAGAGTCCCATTAGCTGCCACACCCTCATGTACACTCTAATGCCACCACTTTTTCTTTAGTTCATCCCAGTAAACACCAGAACCCCACTAAAACATCATCTTTCACTCTCCCTTCAGAATGGTGTAAGAAAGCAAGTGTTAATTACACACTGGTCTGCAAACACCACCCATTTAAAGACACTACCATTACCCTCCTGGCTCTCTTTCCTACAAGTTGTGCTAGAAATTATGGAGAGAGCTAAATAAACTACTGGCCATCTGTCAAACATAAAAGTTAAAAGCAGGAAGTTTTTGACAGGCACCAAATTACATGCAGTAACCAAAGTGCTTCTGAGTGAATAGACACAGAACAGTTCTCCTTTTTGCTTTTATATGAAGAGAAGAGGGTTTTTTATTCTGTTGAGTCTCACCATAGTTGAGATTGCAGAGGTTTCCAGCATTAAGGAAGAAATGTGTTCGGAAAAGATCTCCAAAGCCCCCACGGCCAGGCCGGAAAGGGAGAGGGGTGTAGAGATGCACCCCTCCAGCCCAGTACGCTTCTCCTCCCAGGTAATCACCTGTTTGGGCAAAATGTTGGAATAAAGGCATTTACTGTGGAATATGTTAAAAGAATCAGTTGTTAAAGGTACAACAACACATCCATAATTCATAAGTTGCTTTGCATTCCACTTCAACCCTTTACAACTCTTCCCATTTGCTTCTAACTCTCTCCAAACTCACCACTATCATGCAAAAAAATTAGCACTTATACAGTTCTTTAAACCTTCCAAAGGAGGTCCATTTTTCTTCATTTCCTCACCAGAACAGCCTGAGGCATACACCTATTCATGGTAGTTTATCAGAATTACCTCCTGAATACCTCTGCAATACTTTCCTTGGTTTTAAAAATGGGCAATTGATACAATTAAACATTAACTGCAAAATAGATTGGATATTGAATGCACTGATAACAGCAGAGTAAGGAACAGAACTGAGGAAGGTCCTGGCTCTCCAAACCTCTCTGTTGAGCAGATTATCTTTCCCCTAAGCTACCTGAACACAGACTGCATCAGAGACTGTTATTATAACCATGTTTTGGGAACTTTTCCAGCTTGAACGTTGCTTACTAATTAAAATGACACACTGGAAGCGTGCAAGTCTGAACACATATGTGGTTTACAAAATTAGTAATTAATTACTGCTTAACCTGGCTTTATCCCATTGTGAACTAATCTGTAACAACAGATCAAAGCCATAAGACTTCCCAAAGTACAGGATGAGTGTAATTATTTTCAGGTTGTACAGAGTTTAAGGGCAGAACATGACTCTCTGTTACACACTAACATTTACAGTATTGCCAGAGGAGTGGGATTTAGAAGTGTCAGACCTTCACTCTGGGGTCCAATGCTGTACATGCTGAATCCACGCACACTTGTTGGTCCACCGAGGTAAAACCTAGTGAATACAGACACATTTCATTTAATGCTTCACTCAAGGGGAACTCTGTACCAGGTTGAGTAATGGGATCTTTAAGTGCCAGCATTGGAAGGCAAAACTGGCTACAGAGTGAGCAGTCAAAATATGGCTTTGTGTCTAAATAAACCTGTGCCTGCCACAGAATTTTGCAGAGGGTAAATACCATTTTGTAACCATAAATATGGGCAGGCAGAGCTACTACACATCCAAATATAAATTTTTAACTGCCCAATATGAAAATGGCTTGAGTACATGCAATTATAGCTAACTAGAAACATTTTATTCTCCTCAGAACTACTACTGTTTCTCTCTTGTGCAGAGTTTTCTATACACATTACCTGTGTTGACTGGAAAAAAAATCCCAACCATTTAAAAAACTTGCCTGTCAGCTATACTGGATGGCTTGTCTCCAATAGGTACCAGCATTCCGCCCCAGAGTGATGCTGACATAACCTTTGGAGAGAAAAAGAAGTTGTTTATTAGAACTTATTCCTTAATTTCCCTGACAGTATGAGCTTGATCTCATCACCCTGTAACAGGCAGAGCTCCCATCGGTCTCACAGAGTTACAGCTGTTCCCACTGTGTGCACGGATATCACATCCTGTGTGTTGGATTTTCAATAGGATTTTCTGGAAACTCTTGACAGCTGCTGCCCTCTTTCTTTCATGCAGTGCTGTGCCTTGAAAAAGTCAATATAGCACTTTTGAACCAAATGCTACTTCCACAACAGCTTAAGGGAGCACTCAGCCTCATCCAGCATGTCTTGAAGTAAGACAACACTGCTGCCATAAACTCTTCCTGGCAATTTGAAACCCACAGGGCACTGAGTCCAACAAGCAGGTGCCAAAAATGTACAATTGTTACCCGTCTGGAAATTAGCCTTATAATTCCACGAAACCATCTTCTGCAACTCCCTATACTGACACCAAGTAAACATCCCGTTACTCTTTATCTCTAAAAAGTAATTCTTGCAACTCAAATCACTGTTACAAATAGATCTAATCATTTTCTTGCTGCCTGTGTGCCAGGTAGATGTACTACTGCCAGACAGTGAGATCTACTGTCAATACCTTTGGGAGGCAAATTATCATAATCTCTGATTTTTAAATCTTCATGATGCAAGTTGCTGTTTAATTCCCCATTCAGCTGTGAGAAGAATTTATTGCACTATCTCCATGTGATAAAAAACTTCATTCCAAATGCAGATAGAAATATTCCTGGGATGTGTTGAAATACTTACTTCAATTTTTCAGTATTTCAATTCAAAACCCTATTTCCACCTAATACTAAGTCTATGCTGTTGAAATCAGTCTTCCCATTTTTTCCCAATAGTTTTACACACAATAAATAATGACATTTACCAGGATGAATAGTTATATATTCATAATTGCAATTAAAAAGAAAATTAAACTAAGATTATTCAGAATATTCATGAAGGTTTCAAAACCTCTAAGTTTTTAAAAAAATTCCAAGGTTTTTAAAAAATCCCTCCTAAGAAAAACCACAAAGAACAGACAGGACCAACATTGCTTCTGGAAGAAAAATCATTCTTATGGTTATCTATGAAACAAGTTGTCTCCAAAATTCCTACTTGTCAAATGATTGTGCACAGCAGGAACATAAAGTTAAAAGTAAAGATAATCCATTTTCCAAAAAACCAAAATCAAGTTATCTACTGCATCCATTCTTCAGATCATTTTCCTAACCCATGGAGAAAAATAATCATAAGACATAGGTTTCAACAGCCCCAGACAAACTTCAGGTCAATTACTAAAATATCTTTTAAAAAATTACCGAATCCCAAGGAAGTTGCTTATTCAACTGAAATTCAAAATCCTCTTTCAGAAAGCTCACATCTCCTCCTGTATAGCCAGCCAACTCCTGCAAAGACATAAATTTATGCAAGTTGCAACAGCTATTACATACTTCCTTCCCTCTAAAAGTTCAGCATGCCTGCATCAGCACAGGCAGTGTTTTTCTTTACAAGAAATACAGAAACATTGGCATGAATTTTGGACCAAGGCATGTACGAACCTGAGACTAACGAGTTGCATTTTTCTTTTCCAAATATTAAACCAAACTATTGCTTTCTAAGCCATTTTGCAAGATAGAATGGAGCTGGAAAATTCAGCATCCAAAATCAAGACTGTATTTCCCTAGATCTGGGAAGATTTCATGTGGTGAAGAAGGGCTGAAGAACCAGACAGGTGCGTGACACAATTTGTTATTTTCAGCTCTCCTGAAGTGACTGAACTGACTCAGTGTTAGAGGCAGGATCTAACAAATGACACTTTACCTAAACCCTGAACTACAACCACTTTTCTCACTCACAACAGTTCACTGCTGCTTACAGGAGCACTTTTAGTTCCAATGGCATTTCAAATCTGCCTCTACAGCACTACAGAAATTAATGCTTTCAAAGTATTATCCACACAGCAGAAAAGCCAGCTTTTAGAAAGACTATGACTGTAACCAGAGGGGAAAGCATTTTCTGTGCCAAAATGATACATGCATATGCTTTGGAGAGTTATTTTTACTCAGTCTGTCATTTTTAATTCTCAGACTTACAAAATTTGTAAGTAACAACAGGACTACAGCCTGGCAATCTGTGCATGACACTGTTAAAAAAGAAGGGCTAATTCATACCCACTGAAAGTGTAGTGCAAATACTGGCAGGGATAGTGTCTCTCAGGTAATAAATAATTTAATGCTGATGGAGAGGCTGTGCTCTTTGACCAATGGCATACAAATGAACATTTGCCACCATTAAAAAAGTTTCGTGATTTTAAAAGGCACACTCGGTAAACAGAAAATGTAATTACCACTCCTCATTGTCTCCTAGTCAATTTAAAATTAATTTCTAACTGTAGACATTTTTAATAGGAACCTCAATTAGATCAATTAAGACTTACTCAAACACAGAAAAAACCCAGTAATAGCCATAAGTGATTTAAAGCTACCTGATTAATTTTCAGCAAAGCACCTCGCTTTGGCAAGATTGAGGAGTTCCGGGAATCAATTACCATGGCATGCTGAAAAGAACAAAAAAATTGGGTTTAATGTCTTATATCTGTTGAATACCTCAGAGTGACACTATTATTTTCTTTCCGAAATTGTGCAGTAGAAGACAACCACTGCTCCAGCTGTGATTAATGTAGCTTCATGGATTTGGGAAATATATCGCTACAGGCTGGCTTTGTTTGACATTTACAGGCCACAAGCAATGAATGATGATTCAGATGAACACGTTTGTATCTTCTGCCCATGGTATGCACCTGAAACACAGCAGCAGCCCAACAGTAAACCACCACTCTGCAAAGAGTTTATTTCCTACAGTTTGTAAGCTACAAGTGAAAGATGGCAAGTGACCAGAAACTGGCATAGGGGAGAATGTTTACAAAAGGCATGGCAGCTTAGGATGAGGAAATTCACTCTTCCTGTCTGCTACAAAACAAGGCAATTCTGCAAAAAGAGATGGCAGGTGAGACAAAGGGAGAACAATCCAAAGTCCAACACTGAACTGTGATTCCCTGTTCTCCCTCTGGGCCTCCTGGATTACTCCATGGCAAGGAACAAACACAGTAAAAGATGTCTGAAGTAAAACACGTTCCCTCCAAAGACAAAAGGCTCCTTTGGTATCACTCCTAAGTCTGAGATGACTCAAAGTCATGTGTTTTTTAAAAATTATCATGACAAAGCCTTACAGAGAGAGAAGATTTCAGAGAGTGTCCGCTTTCCTCTCGAACAGAAAAGGATGCTGTTCTAGCAAGGCAGCCAAGCTCTCTCCACACACCCTCCCACTTCAGTGTGTGATTGGTCTTCCAGATGGGAAACTGCAATAAAGAATTGAATAAGACATCAAAACAATTGTTACAAAATTAAAACAAATATTTTTTTATACTTGAGTCTATGGCTTTTTTCCCAAACTTCTTTAAACAGAGAGAAACCCTTTTTTATTTCAGAGTAATGCTAATTCTGCTCCAGCCAAGAGAGTTAGATGCACACTAATCCATTCAAAATGAAAAGTATCTTGAATTGGGCTGATACAGCAAGCTAGGCAGCCAGCTGCTTCTTTGAAATGATAATTTTGAAAAAAATTAAGAAAAACATATTGGCATTTTTATACAGCCAAAATAAGGCTGAATTCTAACAAAAAAATCTAAGATGCACGACCTCTGTCACTTTCAAATCACTGACCTCTTTCAAATAAAGAGAAGTCAGCCCTGTACAGGAGTGACTCAATCAGTAGAAAAGTGAACTAAATATTTGCAAGAGCTCTGTAACCCAACTGGAATGCAAATGAAGCATGTGTTACACGTGTGCTACACTCACATTAAATTCTGTTGATACTCCTCTGTCTGTTTCTCGAAGGGAGCTCCAAGGGAACTGTCCAGTTACTTTGTACACATTCACTGAAAAACTGAAACACAACATTACTGGCAGGTTTGAAAGAGAAATCTTTAAGGTAGAGTTTTGAATAATCACGAAAACTTAAGAAACCAGCTCTGCTACATCATTACCAGACCCTCAGGAAAGAATAAATGTAATTATTACTCCATGAGAGATCTTATTAATTGTTTTATATTCCTTCACTAAAAAAAGAAGCAGTCAAAAATGCAGCCCCTACTTTCTTTCAAAGTTTCCAGGCTGTGGTTTGAAGAAGGACAGGCCATATGAAGTTTCCTTTGTTCCATAGGAGAATTGGAAGGTCACCTTTTCTGCACGTCCAAAGAGATTTGGGAACTTGAGTCCAAGCACCTACAGAAAATAAATAAAACCTTAAAACACTAGACAAACAAAAAACTCCCCACATCATAAGATTTTGTATAATTTGCTGTCTTGCATCTTAATTATATGCTGAAAACAAGAATATAATGAGAATTAGAAATCAGGACATTTAAAAATACTTGTAACTGAATGTGTTTTTCTTCTCAGTTAGATTTCTCTTTGCACTGGAAGCAAAAGCCAACAGTGCAAGTTGCAATCAAACATCCAATTTTTATTGCTGTTTAGTAGCTTCTGACTTAATCTGCACTCTCACCGGGCCATCACCACTGATGTTTTACTTCAAGCAAAATCTCCAAGCCTGTCTCCAAGCCCTGAAGAACAAATCTTTGGCACAACAAGCAGCTGCTCTGCAACAGCAGACTCTCCCAGAGATCCTCGGGAAAAACACCTGTCAGGGAGGGTTCAGCAGAACCAAAGCAAAGGGAGAGTTGTCACTATGGAGCCAATTCCCTGTAGTTTTGCTTTGAGCAACGAGATCCTTTTGCAGCCAGGCCTAACGGCAGTACAACACACTTTTACAATTCTCCAGAAACTACTGAAACACTTTTGCCTATTCTGACACAAACTCCTTTCATCCTTTAGGCAGCTCTTGGCCCTCTGGCAGAAAAGATGGAGCAGGTTTCCTCCAAACAGACACTACCACTGTACTGTTGTTTTGTGTTCTATTGGAAAAGAATATTAAAAAGCTCCCAAATCCTGACTGCCTTTGTCTGACAGCTGTTGGAAGCAAATCAGTAACCTGAGCTTTGCAATGATGGCTCTTATGCCATAAACACACAAGGCTTTTAGTTGTATAAGCTTCAGATGAATTTAAGGGATTAGAATAAATAAATCTATTCAACTCCTAAGGAAACGTAACCTGTGTTGCCAATACCCGTGTATACAAGCCATGCTTTTATAGCATTCACAAGTTTTACTTCTCTGTGATAAATTAAAATCAAATAGAAGAGGAAGCTGAGTACAAAAAGAGAAACTCAAGTTAGCTTTCAGACAGCTTTGAGCAGCACTGGAACCAACAGGTAGGATTCCCTGCTGGTTTCCTTTCAACACCCTGGACCTGGCTCCCATTTCCAATTCTTTGCACATGTAAAACACCATCACCTGAGCCATGAGGCATCTTATCCAGGATAAAAATACCCCTAAGAGGAAAAGGATGAGTCCCTTGATCTGGCTTATCCACAGCCCCAGGCACAGCTGCCCTGTGCAAGCAAGAAGGCAGAAAGGGTGCAGGATGAGCACCCGAAAGCACAACCTGCTCACACCAGCACTTCAGATAAAAGCACATTCACAGACCAGCGGGACAGCTGCTGCTTCTGTGGCAACTGGTAAATATTGTTCACACAAGAATTTAATCTGAGGCACCCTTAATTGAATCATATGAAAACAAATTCCAAGGACTGTATAATTAGTGAAAACCTTGCTTTCTACAGCCCAGAATAACTGAGGAGAGAAAGTAGAGAAAAACAAGAACAATTTCTAAGTCAAATGTAAAGCATTTTGACTGAGAAGAAAAATACTCCAAGTATATATCATAGAAATGAAATGCCAAATTCCTTACTAATCTCTCCTGTAGATAAAACATCTTCAATATTATCAAGATATAATTCAGAAAGTTTCAAGAATTAAAAAATTAACATGGTGAGTTGGAAGCCACAGCATTCTCCCCCAGCTCAAAACGGGCTTTTGCTGAACGAAAGCCTGACATGAAGGCCTGACAAAGTCTTAGTAAGACTGGATCACCAAATTCCTTGCTAGGTTTGAAACTGAAAGTAAGAGGAATATCAAGAGGCATTACTAACAATTTGAAATAATCCTTACCATGCTGCCTTCATTGTTGCCAACCATGGTGTTATAGCTTCCAGTTAACCTTCTCAATTCTGTTACCTCAAAGGTCACATCCAAACCATTTGGAAGGGCATCATCTCCTACAGAAACAAAGTGTATGTTATCTCTAAAGAGTTATTTTAAAAATTGCAGACAGAAGATTACTTGAATTATTTGAAAACTGCTTAAGGCATAATAAAAGTCCACATTACAAAGGGAAATGGCTTGAGAAAAAGGTGTTTGGATGTGAGTGCAGAATTTGGTTTAATCATAGGATGACTGGCTTTAATCATCTCATGTTAATGTGATGTGTAATACATGGAAGTACAGGACACATCTTGGAGCTTTCCCTCACGTGTTCCTTGAAACTGTGGATTAAGGAATGTTTACTGTAATCGTTTAATGCTGAAAATTCATTCCTGGACAAGTAATATTTAAATACACATACACATATATGCAAACATATGCAAACAGATTTTCTTCATAGAGATAACTGACACAGACACACACATTTGTATACATAGCACACCCATGTGTTCATCTAAAATATATAAATGTGTATACAAGACTAAGCTATACACACAAAAAATGTCCGGCCCACTACACAGGGAATTCTATATTGCAGGTATGAATATGTGAGAAAAGAGGTGAGGGTTACTGAGGGAATACACACCCTGGCAGGTATCAATCAGAACGTCCACCTGCCTAAAGATTCCGAGACGAAGCAACTTCTCACGAGCTTCATGTGATTTTCTCATCACCTACAGGATGAGAAAAGTAGCTCAGTCACAGAATCAGAGGGTATTTGGGTGGGAAGGGACTTTCAAGATCATCTAGTCACTGTGAGTCTTTCAGGTTAGGAAAAAATAATGAGAATAAATTAGTTACAATGCAGCCAAGTTGTAAAATATTCACAGATGTTGTATATAAAGATACGTACGTGCACATTCTAACCAGAACACATCCACTTTTAACACTTGCACCTGGAGAAATAAACTAAACCCAGAGCATCTGGCTCAATACCTTCATACCTTTCCTTAGTTTGCTTCCTGATTACTTTAATAGTTAAAACAATTATTCAAATAGGTTCCAGTAGTTACAACTTATTTAGGAGGCCCCTGTTCTTGGCAAAACTTGACTGAGTTGCCCCATGTCTGATGGGAGTAGCCCAAAGCAGCAAAAAGAGAGAGAAAAATTTTTAATTAATTTTCAAACAGCAGGTCTGATATTCACTACAACACTTACATCAATGAGATTTTTAGCCTTGAAAACGTCAGAGATTTCATACATGATGATGTCATCTTTGGTCCTTCCAAGTCCATCGAAGTGCACGTGCTGAACCACCACCTAAACACAACACATGTTTGCACACAAGGACTGAATTTGCATCTAATAATGAGGATTGAGGTCACCAATGCACAAAAATTTTTGTGAGAAACCCTGATGATTCCTAGGGCTAATGACTGCTAACCTACATTATCAGACATCAGTGCTATCTACGATTCTGGGATGTTGTTCCCTTAACACAAAAATGAAAGAAAAGAGAAGTCTAACACCAAAGCTAACACTGGTTGTAGCAGAAGAAACACTGACAGACTGCAGCTGCTGGGATTTTAGTTGTAAATGTTGTATGGACAAAGAAGCAACTGCAGAAATCACATAAGTACTAAGTACATGAGATAGAACATGTAGTTAGTTGTAGCTGTTTGCTACTTCTTTTATCAGCTATAAATAAGCAAAGAATTAAAAGAAGAAAATCAAGCAACGAACAAGTGTACAAGCCACAAATATTTAAACTCTATTAAAATCCCTGCCACAGAAGCAGTGCAGTTTCAAATGCAGGTGAAGATCACTCCCATTATGAGGTTTCATACTTTTATCTTGATACATAATCATCTGAGACAATTTTGTTGTAAAAACCACAGCACACTCCACGCCACCTGGTACAAATGGACTACAGTGACTGCATTTCTCTTATTTTTCCAACCTTTCCACTGAATTACAACTTTAGGGGTAAATGTAAAAAAAAAAAAAAACAAAAAAAAATCTGCTTCAAAAGGTTGTCAAGAATTGGAACAGGCTGCCCAGAGGTGGAGTACCCATCCCTGGAGGGATTCAAAACCGTGTGGATGTGGCACTTGGGACATGGTTTAATGCTGGACTTGGCAGTGCTGGGTTAACAGGTAAAACTCAAAGATCTTAGAGGTCTTTTCTAACCTAAACAATTCTATGATCCTATACTAGGATTTGTAAAAAAGACCATGCAGATTATGCTATCTCTATCATAAATATCTGCATGACTCTATGTTTTCATGTATAATAAAACAGCAAAATAACAGCAACCTATTACTGCAAATTGCTTTTAAAAAAGCCTATCAGCATATGTACATAATGAACTAAATAAAAACCAACTCTCATTACCAATCTTTAAGTGAGGATGACTGAATAACATCAAGGAAAATTTTCAGGTTAAACTCACAGCACTCAATGTAATTCTTTCACATCTCAAATCATAGCTTAGAAAGTTGCCTTAGGAAAAACTAGGAAGAAAGGGTGCCAAGGCATTTATTTCTCTCCACAGAGAGAAAACAAATCTCTCTCTAAAATCAGGATGTTGCTCAGGCACTTACATCTTTGTTTTCAAGAATTTCCTGCTTGGTCTCAGGTTCAACTTCAACCAGTTCAGCTTCCTCTCCCAAGGCACCAAAGTCTGGCCCAGCCATTGGAAGAGGCTCCAAACTCTGAAAGCACAAACAAAAACTGCATTTAATAGGGTACATGGATTTGCGATTTGTGCCTTTTGTAAATGAGAAAACCTTGTGGCTCTCAACAGTGTGCTCATCAAATCCTAAGGAGAAAAAAGCAAAAGAGAAGAACAAAAATGAAAGGAACTACCAGAATACTTGACATCTACCTCCTTGCTGAAACTTTTAATGAAAGCTAAATAGCTTCCACATTTAATGATTTCTGAAAAATACTCTGCATTCTTCAAAAAAATAGCCTTAACTTTTAAGACAAGTTTCCTATGTAAAAAGATGAATTCAACCTCCTTTAAAAAAATTTAAAAAAAATCAGGCTGTCACTTCTCTAGTTTGGGTTCCAGGAGGCAGAAGAGTATGAATGTCAAACAATAAAATAAAAAGGGTGTTCTCAGAACATTAGTTTGCTTTGCATGTATTTATTTGCCTTTATATTTTAGCATTTCTTTTAGAAGTAACCTTTCAAATAAGGCTTGAGAACCTCACGCTCTGACCATCAGAGCCAAACATCTTAATCAAACACATCATGGCTTTATTTGTTATATCTGAAAGAGTCCTAAAATAAAACTTATCAGAATAGCTGTTTTCCTGAATAGCAAATTGCTGTTGCATATCAAAATCCAGTTAAAGGAAGACAGAAGCTTCTCCTCCTGTCACAAATTTCAGGCAAGTGCGAAACATTCTGTATCCACACAATATTGTCCAGCAGTTCACAATGCAGATGGACACAAAACAGAGGATACAAGCAAAAATTTTGAAGCAAAAATTACATTAGCCATGGTAATTATATACTCTGGACCCTTAACTGGAGCCAGCTCCCTGCAGCTGTTCTTCAGCCTTAAAATGGAACACTTAAACCTTTATGTTTCTTCTTTAAGCACTGGTTCCTGTGTCTGTTCACGATGATTTCAGGCGTGTGAGGCCCCACAGTCCTCTCCCAGCAATGCAACTCTCCAGCCTCCAATTCTAACCAGGGGTAGCTTCTCTTTGCATTGTGCTTTTTCAGCTGCTTGGTTTAGGGTGTTTCTTTTTCATTTCCCCAGTATCGTTCTTGTCAGCTCACCCCCCCGGGAAAGTCAGCTCTGGGAAAGCCTCGGGAAAGACCTGAAAAAGACCCCAGGTTTTTTATAGGGAGAAGTTTTTTACTTAGTAAGAAATTTTTCTCCCTGTGAGGGTGGTGAGGCCCTGGCACAGGGTGCCCAGAAAAGCTGTGGCTGCCACATTCCGGGAAGTGTCCAGGGCCAGGCTGGACGGGGCTCTGAGCAACCTGGGATAGTGGAAGCTGTCCCTGCCCATGGCAGGGGGCACGTGTGACCAGATGACCCTAAAAGTCCCTTCCAAGCCGCCACTATCTATAATTCTATAAAAAGACCCAGAAACGAGCTGGGAAGGGAAGGCGCCTCTGAGCACCGGGACGGGCTGCGACCCCTTCTCCCTATCCCGGCCCGGCTGTGCCAGAAGCGGCGGGCCCGGAGCCGTGGAGCGGCCCCCGACGGCAGCGGCAGCCCCGCGCTGCGCCCGGCCCGAAGGTCGCGGCGGAGAACAGGCGGTCGTGCGAACTCTGGGCGGCCCCGGGGTGGGTGCCCGGGTCCCACACCCGGCGGGCCCCACCCGCGGGGCCCCGGCGCTCACCCGGGCGTGCACGGTGCCCATGGCGGCGGCGGCGGCGGCGCGGCCTCGGCGGCTCCGGCGGGCTCGGCGCGCTCAGGGCCGCGCGGTGGGGGCGGCCATGACAGCCGGACCCGCCCGGCGCCCATTGGCCGCGCCGGCGGAAGGGGCGGGGCCACCAGGGGGCACTTCCTGCGGCCGCCGTACCCACAGGCGGGGAATTCACCAAAGCCAGGGAATTCACCCCAAACACAGGGAATTCACACCAAAGCCACGGGATTCACCAAAACCCACGGGTTTGTTTCACCCCAAACCCACGAGATTTTCCCCAAAGCCATCTGTTTGTTTCACCCCAAAGCTGTGGGATTCACCTCAAGCCCACGGAATTCACCCAAACCCAAGGAATTCACCCCAAATCCATGGGATTCACCCCAAACTCAGGGAATCAGATTTGGCACCTTAAACTGAAAGCTCATGTTGTAAATTACTTAAAATTGGTGGTGTGATTATTATTACTTTACATTATATTGTTATCTATATATTTCTCCATTTCATTTTTATATCTGTATTATATTATTGTAAATAACAGATATATTAGTTATACTTTACATTACTGATATATTTGTTTTTAAATATATCTATTAAATATAAAGATTTCAGTGTATCATCTATTATACATTGAACAAATAATTTAATGTTATTATTATATTTTATATTATTTAGTTAGCTGCTAAGTTCGTTTTAGCTCAGAAACAACGCACCCTTTGTTTTCTCCCTTCAGATCCAACTTGCTCTGGTTTTTAATTGTCTCTGTTTAAATGCAAAGAGGTATTTGTAAAGTAACTGATTGCAAAAAGCCAAACAAACAAAAAAAAAACCACAAAAAAAACCCCCAAAAACCAAAACCAACAAACCCTCCCCCCCAAAACCAAACAAACCTCCCAGCTCCCCCCCAAAACTTTAAATTGAGGTGACATTGAGGTCCAGCTGGAGCATGAATGGGCATCTCTCAAACTTCAGAGTAGTACTCTGAAAAAAAACACCTCAGAACCACCAAACCATCAATGACATCAAACACATCGTGATTTAACTTGCACTAAAGTGAATTACACTCAAGAAAGCTTAAAAAACGTGGTAGCAGAAGAGATTGTGGTTTTATTTTTAAAAAAGGAGACAAAATTGGAGCTGTGCCCAACAGAAAAAGTGGTTAAGGTTGATTTAAATGTAGTTAATAGAAGTATTCCAACACAGACCAGAAGCAAAACTTGGCATTCCTGCTTCAATCCTAACAAAAACTGGTAAACTAATGAATGAAGACAATTTAAAACAGATCTGGTGTATTTTAATTGTAGTTAGAGTAACACTTCCAACATTTTTTTGCAAGTCTAATGATATATACACCCAAGAAATGAACAGAAGAGTTGAAGTAAAATAGCACCAGCTTTGTAGAGTATGGAAATGGAGAGCTCAGCACTTCCTCCCCAACCTAATGTTGTAAAATGCAGCACTTCAAGCTTAGGGAAATCACAACTGAGAGACTGGTTGAAAGGCAGGCCCAACTCAAGTGCTACATTTTGCCCAAAGCTCACACTCCCACCTTCCAGCTCCTGAGCATCACAACCCAACCCCTTTCCCTGGACAAGAGGCCCTCAAGCAGCTCTTCCCTGGCTTGCACAGAATTCCCTCTCTTGGATGAGAGGCTTCCCAAGGCCACATGCTCTGCCTGAACACATGTGCAAATCAACCTTAAAGCCATTATTGTTTCCTTCTACTTAAAAATTGTACAAGACCTGATAAACCATCAGGAGAGTTAATCCTGACAGCTCTTTCCTTCCCAGATGCACTCCCACGTTAATGCATTGTCTTTGTTAAAATCATGCAGACCCTTTGCAGTGGAAATGGTTTAAGCTGCCATCTCTCAATAGAGGTATGATTTGGCTGAGTCTTCCAACTTATTATTTCAGACCTTTGTGGAGCTCCCTGGAGACTGATACTTCCACCAAGTCTTACACTTTTGCTGCTCCAGTCCTTTGGGTTATCCTACCTCACTGAGACAGGAGGGATGCCTTTCTTTTTCTTCCTTTAGCAACAGGGAAGTGAAAAAAAGAGAGAAAAATCTCTCAAATTGAAGGGAAAACAAAATGATGGGGCAACAATTAGAGACAACCTAAATGTCATTCACCACTTGCTATACATTGATTTCTGTTAACATCTTCTGTGAAGTTTAACACCTTCTCCACATACTGTTTGCTACTAACCACAGTCACTATTTTACCTACGTTTCAATACCTGATCAAGTATTAAGCCTTTATACCAAGTTCCAAAAAGAAGTCCTCTGAAGTCACTGAAACTGTACTTGTTTACACTTCAGGGGAATGTGCCCCATTTCTCGTGTCTTTTTTGCCTGAAGTATTTCAAGAGGGAAGGAGATACAGAGGAAAGGTAATATGAACTGTAGAATACATACAACAACCTAGAATAATACTGTTCCTACAGTATCTTGTGCAGACAACTTTCCATAAACACAACAGTATGTTTAAATATAAGGCAAATGGACACTGGAGGCCACTAAGAAACTCATTTGTGTATTCCCCTTAAGGGAGTAAAAGTCCGATTTCATTTAAGTGCTATAAAAGTAATCCTAACACATAATGTTGTTAAGAATTACATTTTTAAAAAACTTTTGTTATCTATGCTTCTTTGTCTAACAATCTGTTTTACAGAATTTACATTTTGATGCTGAAACTAGTTTTTTTAAAAAAAAATTATTTCCAAAGAGACACTGTTTAACTGCAAGTCTTAGTACAGTTGATTGAGCTGGTGCTTCGACAGAGTTATAATCTGTTACTTAGTATAGCAGCCACTGTTTTTATAATCCTTAAAACAGTAAAGTTCCCAAGGCAGATTTGTCAGGAAGCTGTAAACAAGTAATTTTCCAAGACTTATTGGCAATAAACAAAGTGATCCCTAGTCTAGGTTTTAAGTTTCTCTGCCAAATTTCAGGTTTGGAAACTGTGGAATCTACTTCCCAATTAATACTCTGGAGCAGTTTGGAAACTTGTCTCTGAGGAAGAGTCAACATCCATGTCCAACATGGACTCATCAGGATTTGGGAGAAAATTAGGATACGACTGTAAGTCTGATTGCTCCTGGATATCAGCAGGAGCATTTTTCATAGCTGAGTGCATGAAGCATGAAGATTCCCAGAGCCAGCTCTCAATGTGTGCAGAAGAGTGAGGCATTTTAAGGTGGCAGTATGAAGAACGAAATTCCACAGCAGAAGGGACAGTCTGACACTTTCTTAGTGATGCATAATTGTCTTTCCTGGATAAAAAGAAAGGGAAAAAAAGAGATTATTAGTGTTTCAATGGCATTTTTGTCACATTTACAAGCCGCAAATACAGTTGTTCACCTTCCCAAAGGCCATCTCTGCATTCCATTTTACAATCAGCTCATTATCACCAACCTGAACAACTGGAACAGAACTTGCCAACACTCTAAACCAGCACCTGAATCACCAGGTTAGTCTTCTCCAATTTGAGAAACAGGAGAGTTAAGTTTTAACCAAGAACACCCTATTTTTTTTTCCTTTAAAGTTTTCTCTCCTCTCTTGCAGTGCTTTCAGGAAAAAAACCACAAACAACAAAAACCCAACAAAACAACATGGCACAACCCCTCTCACAAACAAAAATATCTCAACTTGCCACACATACACTTCAACACTGGTTGAGCTGTTTTTTCACAAGAAGAAAAACATTGTTTCTGTTTAATCATGATGCAATGACCAAAGAATCCCTCTCAGAAGTTATTTCTGAGTCAAACTTGTGATTATGTGTCTTCCCAAAGAGTGTTTCAGATGAAGAGACTCATGGTTGGTAAGACTGGAATATGAGAGATATCAAGAGGCTGATAAATAAGGGTAAAAGCAGGAAGGTGACTATCCCCAAATTTATTGTGGAAAGGAGTCAGAACTATCATTAAGAAAAGGAGGAACAAAAGACACTGGATTACATGTGGTATCAAGTGACTGAAGAGAGGAAAGTGGGATGATAGCAAATACATACAAAGAACTCCATTTCTGCTCCGACAGATGGCCTCAAAAGCCAACTAGTGTTATACAAGAAAAGGCTTCAACTGATTTCAAAAAGAGGGAATTTCTAAAAATGCATCATTTGCATGCAGCAGCACTCCACTCTACCTGGCTGTACGCAACAGCTTGCTTTTAGCCTGGGAATAAACTGTGGCAGCAATCCGAAAAAGCTGTTCCTGCATCCATCGAACGTCAGCAGGCATGTCAGGAAACCAGTTCACCAACCTGCAGGCAAAACCAAAACCCAGTTTTTGTAAGCAGTAGATTTAATCTGCACTATATTTTTACACACCCTGTCCTGCATACAAAACAGTTTTTTCCCTCCTAAATCAATTCCCCTACCAAGGTGTCCATTTCTTCCCAAGCTTCCTGAATTCCCATACGGACCACTCATCTCTTTTCTATAAGCTAAGAAAAAGGGGCAGCACAAACCCCTGTATTTCTGAATGGCCAGTGTGTGCATTCCACACCACGTGACCAACACAGGAATCCTGCACAATATTCCTGCCTCCAAGACCTTTGTGGTAGGAACTTTCTAGTCAGTTTAAAGCAAGGTGGAAGAGGAAGGAAGAACAAAAGAAAAGCACAGCTGAAGAACAAAGAGAAGGCAAAACAAGAACAATGTCACAAATGTACTTTTTTCCCTTATGATACCCTGAACAGAAGTCAGCTACATCAGAGTGGGACAAGGAGGAATATCCCACAGAGAAATCTGGGGAAACTTGCTTTCTCCCCATCCACCAAAAATAGCACAGAAGTGCCACATTCAGTGGCACAGAAACAAAATACTTCATTGGAGTTCTACATGGTTTGATTAACAGAACAATCGATTTTCCAAGATTTTCTCAAGATAGTTATGACATCTGCTGCTCAAGGACTGGAATTCCCTTAAGCAAGCACAAAGCCTGGGATTCATGGTGCATTCAGTTGAGCACAATTTCTCCTTTACAAAAATAGAAACTTATCAAATGAAGCCCTGCTTCAAGAGCACAACTTTCAATCAACCTGAACAAAACCCGTAAGAGAATTTATATGGTGAGTAAACTGGATTTCTCGCCTGACTTCAGAAAGAAGCATAAGGAGGATGTGGAGAGAGTTCAGATACCACTGTAGAATATAGTAATAAAGAATGTGCTCCTAGAAAGCACAACTAAGGGTGCTTCCTTTGAGCAATTACAGGATAGCCATTAGTAATATGAGTATATTATTTAAGAATCTTCTTAATATGTTTATTTATTTAGCCTTAGACTATACAGGCTTTAGGAGGATGCACTACGTAGGCAGAAATAATGGGTTTTTTGATAGTTACCACTTGAATTCCAGAGTCCCAGAATGCCTACAACACTGAATAAGCTCTCAGTGAGTAAATGTCCAAAATTATGATGATTCTGAAAGAGTTCATCACAAGTTCCTTACCGTAAAGCAACCGAGTAAGCAGACTCCACCGGGAGCGTGTATGGCAGCATCAGGTAGGATATCACCCGCATTGGGAAGAGTTTCGAGAACTGAGCATAGAATCCATTCTGTTCTTTACAAGCTTCCTGCAGTGCTTAAGAATAATGATTTGGGAAAAGATGTCACACTATTTGAAAGCAGTTTCAATAATTTTCTCCAAGTTTTGTAATATCCAGTCAGCGTTATCAAGTGTTACGGAATAAGGCTCAGTTAGAAAATGAAAGGATTCATCTCAGAGCACTCTTACCATAAACCTGCTCTATGCTATTTTAAAATATGGGAACACAGACTCATTCCACAGGGACAAAACACATTATGCAGAACTTCTGAGCAATAGATATAAGAATTAATTAAAAAAAAAAAATCAAAGCTTGCCACTCAGAGTTACAGGAAACAGCCTGAAGTATGCACCTTTACGAAGTCTGGGAGGTAGACTCTTAAATATGCTCTTCTCCAAAGGCCATGGATTTTGCTTTAGCTGGTCATTTAAGCTGGTCATTTTCAAAGTTTCTACTCTGTTATTTTCTGTCAATTTTCTTCTCTTCACATGGTCAATGTGCTGTGCAGCCTCATGAGGATTTCTTTTTGTGAAGGACAAGTGGATATAAATTGAGTCACTCAGAATACCTGAAAGAGTCAAGAGCTTTCAATTAGGTTTGATCCACAGGTCTCCCCAGTACCTGAGATCTCTGTGTCTGTGCAAAGACCTGTCCTGAGGGAACATCATCATCTACCCAATGTCAAATGCACCTGCTCTTAGGATCCCACAAATGTTTAATCACAGTGATGGTTCTTCTCTTAGGTCTTACTTTAAAATGGGTTTTAAAGAAAAAGAAAAAAGTGAACAATTAAGTGAAACTGCCCTGGAAACAGAGTAATTTACCGAAGTTGTTTTCCTGCAAGAAAGCAAAGGATTTAAAGGAGAGGAGGAAAACTGATTTATATGTATTTGAAAGAAAACACCTAAAACACATCAGATGTGGCAGTTATCACATGAGTGTTTTGAGGCATTGCTACAACAGGGTTGTAAAGGAAAGCAGGTAGGTTACAGTATTTTTTTCAGTTGTATCCAAAGTATAGATCTAAATCAATGGGTGGCATTGCAAAACTGGTGCCAATTAAGAAATAGCACCGATAACTACCTTAGAAACAAGCACTAGATAATGAGCACAAAGAGAAAAATACAAGCAGTGTATTTATACTTGGTTTCCAGAAAATCATTACAAAATTATATATGAAAAAAGACTACCAAATTTGACTAGGATCTATACCTGCATACAACAGAACCTATATCCTACTTGCAAGTACTAGTAAAAGACAAATACCAAAAAAATATGTAGTGAATTTAGCAAAGGAAAATATTTGAAGTGTCACAGATGGAGGGGGGAAAGAATTAATTCCTACAGTTGAAATAACTTACTAAGAAAGGTGATGAATAAGGAATGACCTTGGAAAGGTTATAATTACCATTGATTGAGCTTGATGCAAAACAACCCCGGGACAGAATAAAAACAAAGTTGATCACAGGATTAGGAGTGTGAGAAGGAGAACGATAGTGCAATACAGAGAGGACATGGGGCAGAGAGACTGAGGAAGAATTGCAAGGAATGTCAGATATTAGTGTCAGATGGAAACTTGCGAGTGCAGGACAGCAACAGAACCCAGCTCAGCACAGACAACCACAAACCAGTGGCTCTTTGTAGAGCTTGTGCTTTTCATCACCTGGCAAAAAGCTGTAAAGCAGGACTCTCTCATTAAATAATAGTAACAATAATATTATAGAAAATCAAGCTCTTAAGCAGAACTGTGACATTCTTCAGTGAGCTGTTTCGAGAAAACTTGAATATTTAGGAACCAGGTATCAGCAGAGTACATCAGTGACTGCATTACATCCTGCAGCTGGTGCTATCTGTAATAGTGCAAATTCCCATTTCCATTCCTCTGATCTGACCAATTTGCTTCTGCATCCAAAGACTACAGGGCCTAGGCATATTTAACACATGGTTAACTTCATGCTAATATCAAGTTACTGTCTTCAACTTGTTTGTCTCAAAGCTTGCAGAGCAATAATATTTATCAATATAAAACATGTTATTAGAATTCTAGGAGTAGAGTAGCATAACCCGTAATTCTTCTTCCTAAACTTATCCGGGTGTGTTCCTAAACTTGTCCGGCTGCTCCATTGTAAGTTGTCTCCTTCTAAAGTCTTTCCTCATACAGACCCAGGGTTTGTCTGTGACTGAGTTTTTATTGTTGTTAGCCAGCTCCCACTTCTGGACTATCAGAAAGTCACTTGGATGACAGCAGAGAGGAGGCAATAGAAGATACAGGTTTCAGAGGAGTGGGAAGCAGTAGCCTACTCCCATCCTTCACAATTAACACAAAGCCAAGTAATAATATGATTTTCCTGAAACTGGGATTATTTGGAAATTTCACCTAAGATTTACTTCACACAGATTTGACAAATCTCCAAAAGTTCAATTTTTGTGTGGCACAGTTCACCTCAGGTGAACTATAACTCTGGCTAACAAGAACTAAACTATCATGATCCCTCCAAAAGCCTCAAAGACCAACCCCCTTCTTAGCTACACACAACCTCCTCACACTTTTTGTTTGTTTTGATCTGGGGTTTTTTAAACTCAAGTTAAGACTATAACATCAACAGTTACCTACAAGTTTAACATACCATTCTCTTTCAAGAATTTAAGAGCATCCAAATATCCCTGCTCACAGATCTCTCCAAGTACCTGCAAATACAGAGTATATGAATCAGACAAATAAAAGGAGTTTCAACTTGAGATCAACAGTTTGCAGAATGACAAGCCACTTTCATCCACCTTCCATTCTTGTAAGAAAAAAAATCACCTTAACAATTGCTGGAATTCAACAGATTCAAGTTAATATCATTACTGTGATGATGCACACATGATCGTGCACATTAATTTATCTTTCAGCTGTTACAGATGCACTGAATCATTCACCTAAAAGGACAGCATTCAGTTTGGAACACTTCCCTCCCCTCTTGTTTCCTTGATTAGCCCTTCAGAAGCTGCTGGCAGCAATGAAATAGGGTGTTTGGAGTATGCCAATTCCCCTCCTTCCCTCCCAGTGCTTGTCACTTTCCAAAGCTTTGAAAAATCAGCTTGTGCAATTCTGATGCTCAGGCTCAGACTTATCTTCCCTATGAAAATATCTTTTACCAGCTGCAATACCAGCTCACCTACACAGGGGTACTAGTAAAAAAAAAAAAAAAAAAAGGAAAAGAAAACTAAGTAGAAATTAAAATTTGTCCTGAAGTGGTCAAAAAGCCCTCATTAAAAATAACAAATATCTGTAGCAGTCAGAAAAGTTACTTCTTTGCTGTACTATATCCCAAGCCAATTGAAAAGGTCTGTTTTTATTTTTTTAGTTTTCCAGCTTCCACAATAGTAATTCAAGAGCATTTCCCTCTTCAGATCTGCAACTGACAGCATTGATTAAAGTTTAAAGGCAACTTGTCTGTGCCAAGTATTAACTGAGAACTTTAGAAAACCATGAAGCTTTAGAACTTCTTCCAACTTCTCAGCAGGTAAACATGAAAGGACTACAAACTGACAGTTGTTAATCTCCCAGTATTTATTTTATAATAGAATCCTGTGATAATTCCCAAATAAACACTGAAAGCCAATAGCAGGATATGCATCTTTAGTCTGAGAGAGACTGAAACCATGGACGATGAAGACAAAACATGAAAAAATAGCAACAAGATACATCACCAGAGAAGTTTATGCAACTGGATGAAATGCTAAGACATTGTAACTTTCTTTAAGAGCTTGTGGAGAAATGAACCAGAGGAAGGCAGGGGCTCACCTTGGGTTCTGGTGGGAAGAGTGCTTGTGTTAAGCGATAAAGGTTCCCCAGGCTGAACTGAATGCTGGTGTTGGTCACGTTCATCTCATGGAAGTTGGCTGACTTCCCCTTGGGACAGATGTCACACTCCCCAGCAAAAGGGGACACTGTGATGGTGTTCTTACACTCATAGTGAGGCAGGTTGTCGCTGATTCCTCCGTCCACGTAGCGCTACAACAACCAACAGAAACAACACAGCTCAAAGGCTGAAAATGTCTGACCTGCAGAGTCCCCACACAAGAATGAAACAGCCCTCGAGGCTGTAACAGAACAGCCTGTGCCTGTGCTCCCAGGCTTAACATTTTGAGTGGCATGATCTGTTCTCTAGTGTCGAAAAACACTCCTACCTATAGTTCCATAGACAGCCCAAGCATATTCCGTTTGGGATTTTTCTGTATGTTTTTTTAAGGATCATAATCCTACACAACACTCAGAGAAAAGCAGCTCTACTCTTCAAAGCTCAAATTTCGAGATACTAAACCATTCTAACTTTGAAATACTCTTCCTAATTAGGATTTGACAGAAAAGCATCAAAATATTTGGACCTAAGGAAAGTGCAAGTAAAAATGGACAGTGCTTCAGAAACTTTGCCAACAGTCACAGGCATCTGCTGTGCTTTGTGTGCAGGTTCTAGGTTATGCTTTTGTCTCCACATTGAATCACCCATTTCTGTAGTTTTACTGCATCACCACCTCAGATATTTTAAGATCCAAGCCCCAAAGTGTTCTGTTTTGGGGTAACTACTGTCTAGTGCAGCAGCTGCAGTGGCTGCAGCCAGCCCCTCCAGTCGCTGAGATCAGCCAGCTTTCCACTGGGGCCACAGGGAACTGGTTTGTTCCCACACCACCAGCTTTGCTGCTTCAGAGGCTGCATTCTCCTCCTTCCTAACAGGTCAGCAGACCTACACTGTAAGTCCCTGTCAAACATAAATGTAATAGAGCTGTGATTTGAGCAGGAGCAAGCTGGATTATCAATTTCAGCCACCCTGATACTCCCTGACCATTCTGAGAAATACATTAGGAATTAGGAAGAGAACAGCTCATGGCCTGTTCGTATCTGTCAGCTTCCCAGGACACTCCCTGGACCCAGCACGGTGCAGCTTCTGCCAAACTTTAGGTGTGTAATGCAATCACTAAAGTACAAGTGAAATCCCCAAGTCCTTTGTGGAAGTGTCAAGTAAAACACAACAGGTCTGGCAAAGGAGGACCCTTCCCATGAAATTATTGAAAGGTAGAAGTACGTACATGAATCACTGTTCTACTGTTCTAAATGATTTTCATGATTTGGAGTATCTGCTCAGCTGTTCCTCCTAGTCATTTTTTGAATCTAGAACTACTGCTGTGTTTGAAAGGAGTAAAAAAGCCAAACAAAAGCCACCACACCCAAAAGTCTTTGAATTAGCAGTTAGATACACTTATTAAATGTGATCCTTAAGCCTTTGTTTTACAGTATACATGCAGGAATGCCAAGCAAGATGCCACAAAGTTTCCAGTTTTGACACTCTGTTGTGCTAGATATTAGCAAAGTCATACCAAGCACATGCAACTGTGGTATTCTTACCAAGTTACACCCAAAAATGCCTCCTAAGCATTAAAATCATATCAAAATAATTGCAAAGATTAAAAGGATAGAATGATGCTTTCCTTTCCTCAAAATATGACCAAATAAAGCATCACTTGTATGCTTTTGTACTCTGAACTAAGCCTTTTAAAATAACATTTTATTGTCTGACAAGAACTGAACAGCCAGATTAGCCTGGATCCGCCTAAACCTTGGATTCAGTCCAACGTCCTGTTTTCATAACACCTTTAATCTGGAAGAGTTTAAGGAGACATGCAAGGTTTAGAAGTACAGATAAAAGAAAATCCCTATACAGTTCTAATCACTTTTGCTTCAATTTCAGCATGAAGAAAAAAAATACATTTCGGGTCTATTCTTGACCTTTTAATATTTGCAAATTGCCTTGAGAGCAGTATGTAAACAACCACTGTTAAAGATGTTTAATGTTTTCTTTCTTCCTTCCCTTCTCCTTGTGCAAGCAGCACCACAGTTGGAAGGAAAGCAAATGCAAGTGAATAGAACAGGGTAACAAAAAGCCACCAATGTCACTGCCTTGATTTGAAGTGCAGGTCTGCTTCCAGACCTGCAATTAAAACACCTACAAGAAACCATGTCCTGCAGTTTTTGTCTCTTTAATGGAGGATTTTAGAGAGCCCAGTGCAGCCATGAAGTATTAAGAGGTTTTGTAACCAGCAGTTCCTGGGAAGCAATAGAACACACTATTATACTGATATTTTACCTCTAAAAAGTAAGCTTTCTTACACTGAATACAAATGCCAGAAGACATAAAAACCTTTGTTTACACCTAACTGAACACTGAACTTTAATCCAGTTGTAAGGCAGATCTCCCTACAGCCAGAACACGAAGATAATATAATAAACTACTTTACAAGGTATTTTTTGAACAATTATAAGTGACTTCTCCTGTAAATTTGTGCAGGTGAAAGAGCATCACTTCCTTCAATAAGTATTTATCCATAGGTTAAATACTTGTTATATTATAATATCTTCTTCTTTTATTAATGCATCTTAGGGGGGACAGGAGGGAGAGACAGACACTATGTTTGTGTTAAAATACACATAACATCTTCCACACATTCAGTGTTCCTTTCTTTTTTTTGGAAAGTTGTTATAGCTGCAGTACTAGAAGCTATGATGAGGGTATTTATTTCACAGTAGGATAACAAAACACCCCACATGCATTATCTCTTAGTATTTTCAGAATTAGCTAGAACTATTTTTAGATCTTAACAATAGAGACTTACCACACCTCTAAATGATGGTGGAATGAGGCCACAATAAATAGGGACAAATGAACTACAGATTAAAGCCTGTAAGAAAAGAAGACCATATAAATTAAATGTTAACTGTTCCACTACTGACATAAACATTTATTTTTATTTTTTTTTTTAGATATTAGCAAAAACAACCAAGCAACTAAAAAATCCCCAGTGAGAACACTTGAATAAAAAATGGAGGAAAAAAAAAGGGTGTGATCAAGAATTATTTTAAACAGGATGCATGTATTCCACATCTTTTTTTAATCAAACTCCATCTGAAAAAAAAATGTAAGACTCACTAAAAGATCATTTCCAGAAACAGTGATCAGCAAGGAAAAGGTTATGATCATTCACTCAAGTTCTACATTTTTCTGAGTAATCAAAGTAGTAATGACTGGGGACACAAATATCAGCATCCTGGGACCATAAGAAATTAGCTTTGTAATTGAAATTACGAGTTTTTGAAAGCTACTTTTGACTGTTTCTTGACCATTGCTTTTATAAGAATGACCTTGAATTCTTATTCACTAAGCCTACAGTTTCATTAGATCCACTGCACTTTGAAGTCATTTATCCTATTTTATGATGGATCCCTGCACCTCCTCCCTAAAACAGTTCACAGACACATTGACTGGGAAAACCAGTAGGTGAATCTGGTGGAAAAAAGGTTGAATTCCTCTTTAAAACACTGTCAGAGTCACCATACCTGAAATGATTAAAGCAGAAATCCAACAGGTGATGTTAAAGGGACCTAGGAGTACAGAAGCTCTATTTGAAGCTGCCAAAAAGAAACATACCTGTATAACTTCTTCTTTAGAGTTAAAATTAGATATCAAGGCATTTTTGCCATCTGATACTCTGGTCAGTGAAATACACAGTCTGCCCGATGACAACTGGTGCGTGTTTTCTGGAAGATTTCTCATCAGCCCATCTCTTATGATCTTTATCACATTAAAGGAGGGATGAAGAGGACCAAGATTTCGCTTTCTAGCTTCTTTGGCTAATGCCAGAACATCTGCACAAGCCTGAGCTGAAAAGCAAATGCATTTCACTTAGAGCAAGAAGATAAGTCAAAAAACACAACCCACACTTGGACTAATAGAGCGTATCTAGAGCTCCAATTTATCTCTCTTATTGCTAGAATGAAAATTCAAGAGCTTTTGTACTCAGACTAAGTAAGTGTCCAACATGTTTAAGAGAGTTTAGGAGCTTTCTGAGAGACAAAATATCGCTTTAGACTTTCACTCCTGGTGAAAATTAAGCTACTTATATGTCACTAAGGTGTGGATTCCAAGTGTAAAATACCCTTATGAGATACTTGCATTAGGAATTATTCATTCCAGATGAACCAAACTTAAGGTTTCAGGGCACCATTTCTCTTCATTGATATATAAACACACTAAAGGGAGCATGAGGTGTGAACTGGTGGGAATGCCAGGAGGGAAGTTTTTAAAGCAGTGGGAAAGAAATGTGGACGAGATCCATAATATATCACACAGGTCTCCACCTAAATAAGGTGCATTTTTACAGCAACAGACACATAATAATTTTTTCTCCCATTAAATCTACGTTTGGGAACTTCAAACCACTAGAGAAGACAGGGCTATTCCTGAAGAACACTAAAATCCTTTCAACGTTTAGTCACAGGAGGAACAGCAGCTCATCCACCTGCAATGTTTTGTTTGAACTTAGAATGCCACGTTTCTCCAGGGCACACTTTGAGGAAATTGCTTGTCAACTTGGTAGAGAAAAGGGGGGAAGGTCAAAGTAACACCTTATCAGCCTGAGTGATAGGCTACAAGGTCTTCGAAAAATATTTTCAGATTTTATACATACTTGAACTTACTAGAAAGTCAGGAATTCAATTTATCAGGTTAAATGCAAGCACTGCACTGGCAACAGCTCTGCTTAAGCCTTTGAGCTCAGATTAATTTCCAAAAATTTTACCTTTCTACAATGTTATTCCCCCCTCAAATAGCCATAACTAAACATTTATCATTCTCAACCAAGAGTCTATGTTCAAAAGAGCATCTCTAAAAAATCTGAGGTATCAGACACACTCCATTTTTACCACTTCAATTCTTTTCATTCCATCCTCACAGAGGGAAGTCTTGGGCCACAAATCCCCTGACACCAGTAGCCTGACCCCACCTCCCACTCCAGAAGACAGCAAACACTTTGGACACAGCTAAATTGGTTCATGGTCAAATATATGTTTATCTTAGTAAAGCACATTTTACATGTAAATAATAAAATTGCACAAGTCACATTCTGACAAGTGATCAAGTTACTTCCAAAAGCAGAATGAGGCAGTTCTAGCAGTTCTAATTTTGCATGCATTCAGACATTCTTTACCACCTCCCTTTTTTAACTTAGCAATGTTCAATCTTCTAAACTTTCTAAAGGTAGAAACCAGGCATGTTGCAGGAGTCCAAAATACTGACCTACCAGAATTCTGGCCAGGAAGTCTTCAAGCATACACAATAATTACCTTTTTCAAAATAAGTAGAGTTTTAAAAGCTTATGCAGCAAGCAAGTCACTTGCTTGTTCTAAAATACAAACCAACAGCAAACAAACAAAGCAAGGGAAAAAAAAAAAGTTGTGCCTCTCTAAGAGTATGTGATATTAAAACACTGAAAATTTACAAACCTTTTTGTTATTAATTCAACAGACTCCAAATTATTCCAATTTCCTTCCCTTCTCTCTTCCTTTTCCAACAGGACTAACATACAGTTACCTCATAGGCTGGTGTATTCCAAAATAGGAATTTCTCCAAAAGGGACAAAGGGCTAGAGCTGAAGTCAAACTGGGATTTTAGGCAGACCTTGGTACATATGTTTTATTTTTGAAACAAAGGAGAGCTAAAGAAATTAATGTTCCTAATAAATGTGAACTGTTTCTTGTTATAGTTCCGCATTCCTATTTTTAATTGTTACATTACTTGTTAATTTGTTTTGCAGAGTAGAACCTGAGAAGTTCACTCCACAGAGTAAAACCTGACATTATATTTGCAGCCTGCTCTCTTTAAGTGCCCCACTAGAATGGATGATCACAGTGCCATCAAAATACCAGATCTCCAGGGCATCCAAGGAGTGCAACTTAACCACTGCAGTTTGGAATAGCCTGGAGTGCACTTCATCCTCCAAACAACACTCACAGCTAAGCTTCCCAACCTCTCCCAAATTTAATGAGAGGAATCTCTTTGTCAGTGTGTAAAAGTACACTTTTTCTTCCCCATTCAATGGCTAGTGATTGCATTTACACACATTTGAAGTTCCACAGACTCTCTGCCTGTCCAGCAGGTAATCTGAATCATGGAGAAAACCCTTCACTTAAAACATCTGGCTACAAAGCTGTAAGAAACCAAATAGGCTCTTCAATTCCAGCCACAACCCCTGCTCACAGATTTGCACACCCTGTTTTGGGTGACCAATTCAGGGCTGGGTCCTGCCAAGCCCCAAATATCTCCAACTATGGAGATCCCACAGCCTGTCTGGGAATCTGTTGCATTATTTTACCACCCTCATGGCAACTGTCTTTTCTTTACACCTCATCTGAATTTACCCTGTTCCAGCTTGTGCCTGCTGCCTCTCATCTTTCTCCTGCTCACCTCTGGGAAGAGCTGGGCTCTGTCTACCCACAGTAAAACACAACTGTGAAAAAAACAAGTGAGTTATTTACACCTCCAACTGCAGGAACGACAAATACTGCACATTAAAGCATATCAGAATAAGAGAGGCATACAATGCAAACTCAAATACATCCTATTATTGTAAAACAGTGTTTCTTTAGAGCTTATTTACCATCCTCTGCATTCACACAAGCTCACAAAACACCACAGCTAGGAACTCAGAAAATTAGCATGGAAATACGTTATTACTTTTATCAATTTACAGCAATTTTAGAATGTGGCTGGCTTTGAATTGTCTTCCAACATTCCCAAGTGATGCCTTTTTTTTTTTTCCCCAGTAGAAACACACTTGCCCATGGAATGTGCTACCTTGGACAGTGCCCACACACATATTCTATTAGTTAGAGAACAGTGAAAATCTCAGCTGGCCTATGAGATTGGTAATAATTGGGAAAAGTAATAATTTGAAACCTACAACTTGCAATTATTAAAGCGCTAAAAGCGTTAAAAGCTGTTATTAACTCATACCATCAAATAAACAATATACATTTTCTGGGCTGAAGAGTGCTTCGAATATTTAAAATACCTTCCTTCTCAAATCATTTACAGTGACTCAAGACTTAAAACTGGATATGTTCTAAAAATAACAGCTATTAGGGAAAAATATGAGTTGTTTTAAAAGCTGATAGCGGGCTCATAATAACTCAAGTGTGTTATGTTTGGCCATTACAGCAAAATTGAATTAAGTAGCACAAGTTTATTGCTAAAGCTTTGAAGAAATTAAGCTTATGTGCTGGAGCTCAGAGGCTAAAGCAGCAGGGAGAAGCATTTCACAGCACTGCTCTCCTGTACTTACAGAGAACTTCCGCTTGTTTTAGTCAGTGGATTTTTTTCCTCAGAAATTTAAAAGCAAAACCCACAAACCTCTCCAGATTCAAAAGAGGTACTCATTGTTCCTCCTCTTCTAAGATGAGATCTGAATTTACAAAATCCTTGAGTTCTAAACCACTCAAGGGTGCTGCTAGCAAAAACAATCAGTGTGGAGTCATGAACCAGACAATCGTAACTCAGTGGACTGCTTTAGTTTAAAAAGAAAACCATTTTCTGATTTCCAGATATTTCATACAGCTTTTTAAACTGCAATCCAGTTGCCATCCTGAACACCTTGATATTTTGATAGCTTTTATCAAGTTTAATTCATTAGAAAAATGTATATTCATGGGTTGTCACAAGCCTTAAATAGGTAAGGTGTATTTTTCCTACTGCTAGAGAACAAGTGTGTATTTCACAAAGCACGGTATATTTAGTTGCAAACTAACATCTTTCATCCGGCATAAATACAAAACAAGATTACCTCTATTATTTAAACGGCAATTAAAATCAGTGATTTTAATCAATCCACTGTTTTTAATCATACACCTAAGCGACCTTTGCAACATACACCGTGCCCAGATTAAAGAGGAAAAGCACGTTAAAGCTAACCTAAGCCCTGACCTTAACTCTCTTAGCCTTACCCCAGAAAGGAGCAGCTTTGGAGGCAGCAAGATAAAGCCATCCGGCACTTCACGTGCAGAGAGATGCTCTATTTCCCAACGAAGCGCAAACACTTTGTTTACAGCCGGTGACAGGGCTGGCCGCCTTGCTTCGGAGGGTGTTGGGGCTCAGCTGCCTGCCGCTCTCCCAGTTAATTCCCGGACTTTGGACGGGGCGGTGAGCGCAGCCCCTCAGAGGGACATACATGGCAGGAACTCCGACCTTTCGGGAATCGGACCGGGCATCGCCAAGACCATCCCCTGCGCCGCGCACCCCGTTCGGATTTCATTCCACCCACGGGCACGCGTTTTAAAGGCAAAGACACGCAGAGAATCGGAGGCGGTCCGGCCCGGTCTGAGGGACCCCACGGCCCGAGCGCTCCCGGGGCCGCGCCCGCCCTCCCGCGCCGCACCGGGCCCTGCCCGCCGCACCTGCCCCTCG
>VZTJ01004191.1:315393-334128 GCA_013397795.1 Orthonyx spaldingii
GAGCGCTCCGGTACCGGCGACCGCTGCCCGGCCACTGAGCCCTGCGCGTTACGCGGCGGCCGCGCCCTCGCTGCCGGCCGCGCCGCAGCCAATCGCGAGCCGCCGCTCGGTGGCACAAGGCGGCCCAGCCAATCAGAAGCTTCATGCAAATGAGGCCCCGCCTCCTCTCGCCGCGCCCGGCGCAGGGTGTGCGCCCAGCGGGTGCGATCCGCGCCCCGAGCCCCGCGGTCTCCCCCGGTCCCCTCAGACCCGTCGGTGCCCTCAGGCCCGTCGGTCCGCTGGCCTCGGGCGGCCTCCGCCCGTCCCCCTGCCCCGCCTGGCCCCGAGTCCCCGCCCCGAGCCGAGCGGCCCAGAGGGGCGCGGCCCGCCCACCGCGCTTCCAAAGCCGCACGGCGGGCGGTGGGGCCCGGAGTTGGTGACGGGCAGTGGGGTCCGGGGTCAGTGGGGCACAGTGGGGTCCAGGCTGGTCAGTGGGGCACAGTGGGGTCCAGGTTGGTTAGTGAGGCACAGTGGGTCCGGGGTTGGTGAGCTGGTGGCAGCCGGGTGGGCGGAATGCTCCCTGTGAGCTGCAGGTAGGAAAGGAAGGGATCTGAGATCTGCCAGGCACATAAAATAAAATACATAACATAAAATCACCCTAGGACAGCGGGGTAGCGGGAGGCGGCACCGCTCCCCCAGCCCATGCGGGCCGTGGGAGGTGCGGGCTTAGCAATTACCCCGATTATCCACAGCTCAAAGGGATCCGCAGCGCCAGCGTGTGCAAGCGCTCCTATTACATGATCCTCTCTGTTTCACTCCTCAAACTTAAAGAGGAGGAAATTCGTGATGGTAGTAACACTAGGTTTATAACGGGAATGTTACAGAATAATCTGCTTTTAGGTTGCAATTTCAATCTGCAAACAATTCGGTGTTTGTGTTCTACCAATATTTTACAGACAGAAGTTCAAGCAAAGCAGCTAAATGCCATCTGAGGTCTAGAACAGCATCATCTGGCAGAGTTTTGGTAGTACCGACTGATGCATCAAAACCAAATGTCACATACTGGTGGAGTTGTGGAGGTCTCATAATGGCATCTTTAAGAATCTGAAGACCTCATGCTTTCAGCTCTGCAGGCTTATTTTCCTAAACAATAGTTCAGGTATTTCTGTGTAGTGCAGCATTGCAGGCCAGAGATGTGCTCTAAATGTTTTTCTGCTCAAGTCCTCTTAGATGCATCTGAACACATCCAGGTAGGGTTTAGCTCTCTGTAAAAGGGGCAGGTTTCCTCTAAAATTTGTCAGAGGAACTGTCATTTGTATGTGAGTCTGTCACCAGAAATCCCAGAGTTTCCATTGGGCTCACACTGTAATGCTGGTATAGATTGAGTAGCTCAGAAGGGAATTCACAACAATTACCTTGCCCAGAGCTCGGCTATGAAAATAAAACAGAGAACAGCATGTCTGAAATCCACCAGGATTTAATTGCCTCACTCAGGACTGCAGAAATCCTCTTTAGCTACCTGCATGCAGCATTATATCATCACAATGGGATGTTATAGCATCTCAAAGGAGTCCAAGAGGAGCTCATGCTTTTCAAATATAGCTAGGAGAGGTTATGCTGTGACATTTTTTATTTATAGGAAGCACTGCCACGAAGAGAGCAGAATTCAAGCTCTTTTTCAATCTGAGTGGTCTTGAAGCCGTAATTCTGCCTCTAAGTGTCCACCAAAAGCACTGGGCCATATTTCTAGTTTTCACACTTCTAATTTAGCTCTCTAGTCACTTCTGTCTTGTTGGGCCATTCATCTGCATCCATTCACCATTTCAATGAGCAGAGCAGGGAGTGTCCTTATCCCAATCCTGGCTGTCTTTTAGGTGCTTCCCTTCATTTAGGGAAAAGGAAAGTGTGAGATTGAACCCGTTTCAGTTCACAGGGAGGGAGGAAGCTGAAAAGGGAGATGAAACAACATCTCGTGCTTCCTAGAAGAGTCTTCTTTCATTTGAAATGTGATTGTGACTCCTGTAATTTTTCCATTCTCTTCTAAAGGAACAGGCCAGCTCTGCTGTATTTTATATTCTCTTCATGTGTGCCCTCGTGCTACTTACTCAGACCTTAAGAGTAGAAGAGTACCGTTTTTAAACTCATGTCTTGGAAAGTGGACACCAAGGTGTTCAGAGAAGGACATTTCTGGACATCTACAAAAATTTGACAGAGCAAATTAAATGGCAGACAAGCAGGGGATTTTCAAAACATTATCACATCAACAGGTTTTTCAGGGCTAAGCTCAATTTTGCTGGTAGACATCAACTCTGTTTAAAAATGGTTTTTTATCCCTAAACTGTCACTAGAAGATGACACATTTCAAGACACATCCTGAACCACGTTTCTCAAATAGTCAGGAGGAGTCTTATTTGTACTGTAAAATGATACATGGCCAGTTCATAACCATCTGCTCCTCTGCTTTGGGTCCTTTGACATTAGTATCTCCTGCATAACACTGACAATGTTAGCAGTGCTGAGCTTTATTCCTTTATCTCCCTTTATGTGATACTTGGGGAGCTGAGCTCGTCTGGCTTCCTGTCATGACGCAGATGCTACAAATGCTCCCCAACCAGTACTGCAACTGCTCCTTCAGATGGGACTTCTCTAGAGCTCTACACAGTCCTTGCTAGTCAAGCTGAATCACAGATTCTGATTACTTGTACTCTGATGAACTGGTAAATCCAGGTCCTTCCCTATCTCAGCTTACATCAACATTTTTAAATGTATTGCAATTCCTACAGTACACAATACCAGATTTGTTCCCAACACTGGACTCACCTTCCCACATATGTCCAGTGTTTTTCAGTATCTGTGTCTTCTTGGGCTGCTTCTAACAGATAATGCAATTTCTCCACCACATCATCTCTGATGTTATTTGCTTAGCAAATAACATCTCTTGAAAAAAAAAATTAAAAAATCCCAAAACCCAAAAAAATTTAATCTGTAGTGCATAAAGACAGGATGGATCCCATCCAAGAAAGGTGATTCAACCTTGTCACAAGTACTACCAACCCTACTGCAATTGTACAAGATCCAGTTTCAAGATTTTTATCAAGTTTATATCAAGTTTTTGATCAAGTTTATAATTCATATCAAGTACTGTTGACAAGTATCAAGTCCAGTTTGAATCAAGTCCTGTTTTTATCAAGTACTGTGTGCTGCAATCTGTTTTGCAGACACATCTTAAACCTTTTATTGAATCAAGTCCATAGGAATTTTCCCATAATTCCAGGAATATGAAGTAAGGCCTGAAAGGCCTCATGAGGAAAATCAAGTATATTTCAGTGGGGTTATAATCTACCAGGAAACTTGCATGCAGCTTGCAAACTTCTGTAAGCAGACACCAACCCAACCCAATGTGTGGCACATAAACTCAACAGGCACACCTTCTGTCTGTCATTTGATCACTCATCATCCTTTCCATTTAGCAGCTATGTTAATTATGATACAGGCAAGCCATTTTCCTAAGATGTGGACTAAATGAAATCTTTTGTACAGAAGAGAGAAACTGATAGTGCACTTGTAAGGTGCCTTTAACTCCTTAGAAGAAAGGTACCATTGAAATACCTGCAGATAGCTGAAGGCACATAATTTATAGGAAAAGGAACCACATAGGATGGAGCACCAGCAGGAGGTGACAAGCAGTACTGGGCAAGTGACAAACCATCAGGTCTGAGATCTTGGCCAGCTGTGTAAATCTGACGACAATTTCTGTCATCGGAAGGAGAAGGAGGTCCAAGAAGTTATTGCTAAGCCCTGCTTGGAAACACCAAAGGTTTTCTATGGTTTTGGTTTTTTTCTTTTTTTTTTTTTCACTTTCAGGGATTCATTAATAAAGCATTTTAAAAGAGATTGATGTCTCATGATAGCCTTTTCCATGGGGGAGGTGGGAACAGGTGCAGTACTGAAGTTGGCCCAATATCACTCAGCAAGTCTAATTTCAGAGTTGGAGGGGAAGTCTGATTTACTGTGTGCTAAGTCAGATCTACAGCCTAGAACTTCCCCAGAAGGATGCCAAAGTACCTGCTAGAATTTCTGGAGCCCAGGACACTTGCTAGTGCAGTCTGTCATGTGTGTGTGTCCTTGTCAAGTGATCATCTACCTAATCTAAAAACATCAAAGCCTCATCTCTGCCTAACACCTTTCTGGGAATGTTCTGCTGTGAGAACTTTCTGCAGAAACACAAAGTATTTGTTGGCAAAGTTCAGGTGCCTTTGGTGAGTAATGCAGCCTTGGTTCATGACAGCCTTGCTCTCCTCTGCCTAAAAGGATCCAAAGAGCAAAACCAAGGGATTGCTTTACACTCCCTTTGAGATCTCTTGGATGGGATGCAGCAAGTTTGCTCCTCTTGTTTCAGTGCATGCAGGGGAGAAAGAATGCAAGCTCTGCTGTGTTTGTGATTCAAGTAACTTCTGTTTATGTTTCTCTGAAGGTGCTAATTTGTCAGAGATTATAATCAATAACAGGTATTAATTCTATTCCTTTTATGTGATCATCCTACCAGGGCTGGGTACTATAAGGGAAGTTCTACCCCAGGAGACTGTTAAATAGCTTTTCCTCTTTAAAATGCATGAGGAACCTCAGGGCAGGAATGGAGAAGTGTTGAGTTACAGAGGGAGGTAAGCTGAGGACAAATACAGACCATAACCTGGACATGGAATCCATTACATTCCTGGTGCCAAGGCCTCACTGGCAAGGTGTACACTGAGGAGCAGGGACAAAGAAAGGATGCTGAAATTGTCCTGCCAAAATAAGTTTTAATAGTTTTTAGTCTGTTTGCAACATCAGCTGAAATCCCCTCACTACACTCAATTGTAAACTTCACAGAGAAACACTTGGCACAAGCATCCTTCCTGCTCCATTATTGGTTTCCAGTTCTGTTCAAGCCATATGGACCAGCAAAGACTCAGGCACTCAGTGGGCATTTTTTTCTCTTTGCATGTCATGTGGCCCATCAAGCCTGCGAAGGTCTCAGGTTAACTACTCTCAGGTTACTTTGGCAAGAGGTTGTTTTAGGCTGCTGACCTGTTTTCCCATTGGGCCTGATCTTCTAACATTTGAGTAAGGATTTGGGGGTTCAGGTTAAGCTTCTGGTGACTGTTTCTAAGTTGTGACTGTTGTGTGTAGTAAAGCTGTAGAAACTTGGGAGTATTAGCTCAAAAATTGGTTTGTACATATCTGATACAGTAGATGATGACAGTTTGAGCAGTTTTAGTGCAGCTTATGAACTTCACAGCATGAACCTTTGAACTAAGCTAAGAGGTCTTTTCTCTGACTTTCAGTTGTGACTGTGGACCAACAGACTTCAGTCTGTTATCAGCTATGAAGATCTGTATGAAAAGGGTAATACAAAACCTAAAACCAGATAGATAAAGCAATCTCTGGTATATTCTATAGGCTTCTGCCACGATCTTTTTCAAAGGATAAGAAAATTAAATATCAAGTATGCGTTTCACATACCTTTTGCTAGGTTCCAACACTAAGTCATTCTGTAGAGGCAGAGCTCTATGCTCTCTGTGGCTCAAACATGGGGCTTGTAGGTCTAGCTTTTGAAAAAATCTCTTTACAGGTCCTCTTTTAAGCTGTGTGGTCTTACAAAACTGGGGTCTTCATTTTGGAAGCTGTATGGGAAGTACTTTCTCTGGTTACTTTATCCTGTAGTACTTAGTGTGCTACCACCTGGCTTGTAGTTTACTTGTGGAAACCATTTTCTGACTATTGCTGAGCCTTAAAATATCGGAGAGGTTCTCAGATCTAGGTGCATCCCATGCCCTAAAAATTCTGGCTGTTGAAATGCAAATTCTGCTGCCAGCCCTTTCTTCCTCTGGGCGATGTGGGAGGGAGAAGTGTGGTAATGCAAATTTAGAAAAGATAATACAAAGGATGTGTTAACTAAAAAACCATAATGAGCATGTTTGCCTTTGGCCAATTTGCTTGCAAACAGGTGTCTCTCAAGAACGTGCTGTGACAGCAGGCAGAGAAGAGCACCGTACAGGGGGCACATGCTGGGCATCACTGTGCTGCTGGCCAGGGTCTGCTTAATTACAGTGCATGTAACACTCTCACTGACCATCAAGAGCTTCCATCTCATGCTAAAGGACTGACACCAGTGCCTGAGTGCTGACACCTGAGGTTTGCTTTGCCAATTTATTGGAAAAAGCCTCCAGCACTTAGCACGTTTTCATATCCGAGGGTGGTTGGAAACCAGTGCAACTGGTTCAGGTAGGAGAAGCAAAGAATTTTCATGTCTTGAATTCCTTGGTGTGAGCTGTGTTTTTCTTTCTCAAAGTCAAACAGAAAAATCCTGAGAGTTGAAAGTTGCTTCTCAGGTCTGATATCAAAAGTCATTGCCTTTACTCTTCATAATTTCAAAACTATTGCGTGGAACAAATAGCCTAGAACTGTTTCACATGAACATGGTCCAAATACTGTTTCACATGACTGTGGTTCTTTTTTTTTTTTTTAATATTTTCACTTTATTTTTGTTTCATAACTTTATGGCCTGGTATGTATGTTGCAACAGTTTATTGCAAAAGATCCCATGCAGCTTTATATATCCTGCTAATGAGATCCAGCAATGACCATGCCCAGTGCTAACTTACAACCTTGGCTTGTTTTTTTATTAATTACTCTTAAAGGATATGCTGGTTTTTTATGGCAGAAAACTAAGAGAAAGGAGTATGGCTAACAAACTGGAGGGGGAAGTTCAGATAGCCTCCAGAGTTAGATTCTTCAAGTCTTGCAGAGCACAAGCACCTTTTCTATTGTAATATGACAACCATCTTCTCTCAGAAGCTATGTCACTTCTACCTGAGCTATATTATTATTTTTAATTACAGTTATAGATATTACTGTACCTAATAACTTCTAGGTGGCAAACAATGTTGCATCTCTGAGATCAAATATCTTCTCATAACAAGATCTAGTAATAAGGTCCTGAGACAGATTCTCAGCAAAGTCTCTTCCTTGGCCTTGACCTAAGAAAAGGCTTCAAACCTGTAATTGCTCTAAAGCCTAGGTATTTGTCTTCCCAAATCTAAGACCAGTAATATTTAGGGAATTATTCTAAATATAGATATGTATGTAAGGAACACTTTCTCTGGCAGAGATGCATTTGAAACTTGTGTTGCACACAGCAATCCATTAGCCAGGAAATACACATGATTATTTTATATTCACCTCCTTTCAGAGGCTCCCATTCTGCAGAGAAACAGCTGCTCCTCCCTTCAGCACCCCTGAGAGATGGAAACTCATGAGAGCAGTGTGAAACTAACGTTTGTAATAAAACGAAATGATTGTTTGTGTAAACAGAGACCAGTAAGCTGCTTAGAATGCATTAGCACCTTCTTAACATTTGAAAATGTGTTAAGAAATTCCAGAGAGGAGATTATGGAGCTGAACATAGGTGAAGATGTTGTCAACGGAGTGTGTGGGTGGGATGTAAACATACGGGCTGTGCATAAATATAGGCCTTTGTTAGAGTAGTTCTGGTTCTCTTGATTCTTTAAATACCAGGGATTGGAAATTCCTGGATTTTTTTCATTCCAGCTGGAGAAGGGAAGAAAATTATACTAAGCCCGTTGCACCTTGCAGACAACTAAAGCAAGCCACAGGCTGTGTGACAGAACCATGCAGTGCCAGCACACAAGGGACAGGGACTTCACAAGTGCCACAGAAAGTTGCCCAAAGGACTTCATGCAGTTTGCCTTGGAAAGCAAAAAACATTCTCGTGAGGTTTTGGTCAACATTACCAATCTGGGCAGTCAGTGCCAGCCCTCCGCCACCCTTGGCTGTACTCATATGAGCATCAATGCACAGTGGACAGGGTGGAGGAACTGCACTGCCAGGAAATAACATTTCCCCCCTCTGTTTCCCTCTGTGTTTGTCTACTTAAAGCATCCTGCTGCTGAACAGTGAACCACCTGTGGCCTCAGCATGGAAAAGCTTCCTTAGGGCTTACATAAGCCAGGTGACCTGGGGGAAGTCATTCCCTGGCACGTAGCAGAGGGGAGCTGAGGGCCTGGAAGTGGGAGGAGAGGCAGCCTAGGCAGGGGTGATGTTCCCTGTGTGCTGCACAGCATTTAGGGACCTTTCTGCTCACTCAGCTGTACTGCAGGTTTGAGGGACTTAGTGAAAGGTACCCTTGTGTTGTGAAGGTGTTGGGCAACCGGCCTGTCACACTAGATTCATTCTGTAGCCACCAGGCTTCCTAAAAATTGGGAGCCAAGAAGGAAGTGACAGTTTAGGAAGCCTGCCTTTTCCCTAAAAGTCTCCAAAGTTCCTGTATGTGGAGCTGGAAATTTGGAGCAGCTATTCCAGAACACAGACTGAGGAGAGTGTCTAAAGTCAGAGCTGGCTACAGTTTCACCACCGTGTTCCAGGAGCTGTTATAAGCACTGAATTATAGTGCAAGGAGGTTTTGGGGAAGGCTCTTTGTCCTGTAACTCTGCTTTAAGATTAGAGCTTTTTCTCTTTCTTTGTAGAGGAAGCATGTTATTTAAGGCCAGTGAGAAAAATATGTAAGCTGTGCATCTCTCATTGGGTCAAAGTAAACATCTGTTCTCCTCAGCCTCGTGTGAGCTATGTTAGGCAGACACCTGTGTAAGGCCCTGGCTGCTGTGAATCCCGTTTTGAAGAATTCACCATTCTTCCCAAATGTTGCACAGGAAATTTAGACACAGCCTTAACACTAGGTAAACTTTATCCCACGGGATCAAGTGTTTCAAGAGAGCTGATGAAATGATGATGGCAACAATACCTAACTCCTTTGGTTGGTCTAATTTTCACCTAAATTGATTGGTTTCATTTTCATTTAGATAGGATTCAATTGCTTAGTAGGGAAATGATCAGTACAGCAGAAACCAAGAACCTGTTAAACTCCCCACTTAACCAGGAATCCTAAGAAGTTTAAGGAGGATATGAGGGCTCTGAAGAGGGACCTCAGTGGGCTGGATTCATGGACTGAGGCCTTGGGTCACAGCAAGCCCTGCAGCTCCAGGCTGGGGCAGAGGGGCTGAAAGCTGGGAAAGGCCCTGGGGGTGCTGGGGACAGCGGCTGGACATGAGCCCAGCTGTGCCCAGGGGGGCAAGAGGCCAATGGCCCCTGGGCTGTGCCAGCCATGGGGTGGCAGCAGGGCCAGGGCAGTGACTGTCCCCTGGGCTGGGCACTGCTGAGGCCACACCTCACATCCTGGGGCAGTGCTGGGCCCCTCACAGCGAGATGGACACTGAGGGGCTGGAGCGTGTCCAGAGAAGGGAACGGAGCTGGGGAAGGGTCTGGAGCACCAGGAGGGGCTGAGGGAGCTGAGAGGGCTCAACCTGGAGAAAAGGAGGCTCAGGGGGGACCTTCTGGCTCTGCACAACTCTCTGACAGGAGGGGGCAGCTGGGAGGAGTTGGGGTCTGTTCCCAGGGAACAGGGACAGGATGAAACAGCCTCAAGCTGTGCCAGGGGCGGATCAGCTTGGACATCAGGAGGAATTTCTTCATGGAAAGGATGGTCAGACATTGAAAGGGCTGCCCAGGGAGGTGGTGGAGTTCAGAAATACAAAAGTGAACAGTTTGCTAGGTTAGAAAGCTGGAGCAGGTAAGCTTGGAGCAGGTGAGCAGGTACCAGAGGGAGGCTCTGCCTCCTCAGCATGAGCCAGCTGGCTTGTTTCTGTCTCTTACAGTAGAGTCAGTGCAGGCTGCAGGTGCTGAGGCACATTTCCAAACATTTTGTGCCTTGTGGGCAGCCCCTGCTTCCCTCTCCTGGGTGTGCAAGGGAGAGGGCACAGCACCGTGCCAGCTAAAGCTGGTTAGTGGGCCAGGGAGCTGGCTCTGGCATGAGAAGAGACTGAACTTCACCTCTGCCCTCTGCCATTCCCCAAAAAACATGCCATGGGAACCTGACTGCTGCTGTGCCTGTTTTTTCAGAAGTCCGGCCTTTTGCAGTTTCTGTCTGTGCTGTGACAAGAGTGACCAAGGGGTGGGGGCTTTTTTGATCTGTCCATTCTCACCCACCCAATCTGCTCTCTGTACATCCCAGGCAGATGTCCCTGATGTGCTTCTGATGTCTGTATGTGTGCCTTCTGAGAAATGCTGCTAGGGACCACACAGGTTAAGTTTTTAACCATCTTAAGTTGTGTACAGAACAGTGATTATCATCTTCTCAGGCCTTCTACACACTGGAAAGGCGCAAAATCATTTTCTCCCCTTCCCTAATCCATTCTGATTTACAAATCTAGGCCACCATGTCACACCACCTCCCTATACTCACCATTCCCCCCACTTCTTTCCCAGCTGCTGGATGTTGGCTTGCTGTAGGGAATTTGGCTGTGGAACGATGTCAGTTATGTTGTGAAACAGTCAGACACTGGTCTTAATTCCTAGCTTGTAAATTCAGAGAAACTCTTAACTTCAACTTTACCCACAGTGATAGATCTGTCCTGACTTGTCCCGTGAAATGAATAATACTCCAAAAATAGGAGTAAATACCATGTCCATTTCCTAACTAAACACTGACTTTGGTCAACCCAAGAAACAAAGTTTGTTTGCTTCAGTCCATTTCAAAAGCAAAAAATGAAGGTCAATCTCACTGAACAAGTTCAGGAAAAGAAAATTCCCTAAATGTGCAAACGCCCAGAAAAAGAGCAGTCCCTGTTTACATTTCGCTGAACTCTGTTCCTCATTTCAGCAAAAGATGATGTCCAGCAGATCAACCCCTTCTTTGCCACCTCAGAAAGGGGTTAACATGTATCCTGCTGCAGGAGAGACCAGGCTAATACTGATTATTCCCAGGATTCACAGCAACGTCACAGGAAGCTCATGAGGACTGCGCTACGTGCAGGCAGAGGATTCACTCTCCTGTAGAAAGTTCTTACATTTTATTCTCCAAACTCAAGAAACAGGCATTTTCCTACTGCAGCTGAAGTGTTCTGTCATCTCTGGATGCTCTGTGGAAGGGAGGAGATAATTTACACTAATTCAGACGAAACACAACTGCTTCACTGCCCTCCCCCCTCCAATGCTAGGCATGCAGAGTACAAGTGAAGATTAACTGGGAGACTAGAAGGAAGAAAGAATATAGGTAGTTGAGATAAGCAATCTTATCTTTAGATGACCTCTCTTAATCTTATTTGTTGCCAAGATCAGCATAAGCCCAAGTTCTGCATATTCAGAAAACAAAAAGGCAATACACTTGGTAGTGTTAATCTTTATTTTGCATTAAATTTGCCAAGCAGAACTAGAAGCTTAGTATGATTTCACGGGGGCATTTCAAAGTTCAGCTAAATAATCGTGCCTTATAGACAGGAACTTTCAGTGTATCGTTAGGATAAACTGTTTCTCTAGCATAATTAAAAGCACATAGTTTGATATTTCTCTACTCACAGACTTCCATGTGGCTTTGCCTACCTCCACTATACCACAAAAAATAATATACATGTATATATATATATACACAGAACAACTAACAGCATAAGCACCAAAATACAGTTTTAGGTCTCTCACTACATCATAGCTGTTTCTAAACTGAGGTGTTATTTTGTGACAAACTTAGCATTAATGGTTTAACTGCATAGACACATTTATGCTTTACATTATGCATTACACTTTCGAACCTTGGTGTCTGCCTATATTTTCCAGCCTTTTTCTGAGTACCAGTGGAATGCTGTTCTGTGTCAGGGGCAAGCAATCTATTATCTTCATGGAAAATATCTGTTAGCAATGGGTAAGTTGTGAAAGCAACAATACCCCAAGGGCTGTCTGATCCATGGAAAATTAAAAATTTAGAAAAATACTTTGCATAGATGCCTTAAAGAGGCATTAAGAGGTTTATTGGGTTTACAGCTAAAAATATTTTCATGTAGGTAAACATTAATTGGTCAAAAAGATTAGTTATAATTCTATAACTTTCAAGGAGTGTATAGAGGCAAATCACTCCTGGATCAGTTTCTAAATTGGTGGGGTAGGGGTGGAAATAGTTTGAAAGAGTCTTCAGACAAGTCTGAAGTTACCAGACACTTTGTAAAACACGATTTCATATCATCTATATTCAAATCCAATGTCCCACAGAAAGAGCAGGTGGGAATTTTCTTCCACAGTTTTATGGAAAAGTCCAGCTGTTAATCACTCGCTGATGAATCCTAGAAGTATAAGAGGTCTAATGTCAGATGGTGGCCTATTGTACAAACCCTTCCCAGTACATATCCCAAACAGTTCACAAACACTTTATTCATCTGGAGTTGCAGAGACCTCAATCTCCTCTCACAACCCAAGACCTCAAAAAACCTTTCCAAATGCAAGCAACTCTGATAAAACATTCCTTTGACTCCCAGTCCTGTGAACTGGCTGGGATGTCCCCTGCTGAGGGGATGCATCCATTCCCTTCCTTGCTGTCTATTGTATTGACAGCTTTGGTGAATCCAGAACTTCAGTCCCAGGCTTCTGCTTAAACCTACAACATAATTCCTTTTCCCTTCTTGAGAATTCAAACCAGACCAAAACTGTCCTTAAAATTTACCAAATCTCTTGGCTGAATCTGCAACGTGTTACTTCCTAGCTCTGAAGAAAGTGTATGTACTTAAAATTCAGCTGCCCAAAGCAGCCACAGAAAAAGTGGAAGGAAGGAAAGTTCTCCTCACATCTCACTGTGATCTTCCAGTTGTGGCAAATTCCTTAAATACCCACATTGACTTTAAAAACAGCACCAGAGAACTGAATGACAACTATTTTCCAGATAAACCTAGTCCCAACCTGGTCACCACGTACTACTAATTAAATATTAGACTATAAAATCCTTTTATTTTCCCAGAATGGAATGGACATGAAACTGTCTCCAAAAAAATCAGATTTCTCTGGGTTTCCCTGTGCTGTGGCCTATCAGTAGTGCACAGGGCCTAGGCCAAAGAAACAGTGCCCTGCAATTCCAACAGGGACCAGTTCTATGACTGAATGCTCCTAATACAGATATTTTCCTGCTTTTCTTAAACCTTCTTCTGTATAAATTCTGTATTTCATCCACTGATATTCTGTTTAGAAGCCTGACACCCTAACAGAAAATCATTCTCATCTAAGCCCTTGCTGTCAACACCTTTTATTTCCTCCTCCCAATAAAATCTCTGAGCTTACAGGGGACTGCAGCTTATCCTCTGTCATCATGGTCTGTTTTGTGACGTGGATGAGGAGCCACAGAAGCAGTCAAAAACACAACTGAGAAGCTGGCAGAGAAGCAAATTAGCAAGAATGAACAACTGAAGTTGGAGGAAAGAAGGGGAAAAGAATGAACTGACCGAGAGGAAGTATGGTGGAACAGCCATCTGAAACTATTCTTTAGCTTTTTGTGGGATCTGGGATATGTGCTGTCACTGCTTCAGAACAGAAATGGTTAAAGCTTAATGTACACAAAATATCTGCTTTAATTAAGATTATGAGACAGTTCTAATTCTGTTGAAAAATTTTGTCTTTTGTAAAAAAAAAGCCAAGTACGTATGATTAATTTGTAGTTTCCTGGAATGACAAAGTAAGCTACATCTTCAGAGGAATGCTGCAAAGCAGCAACCAATGCAACCAAGCTTGTCACATGTACATTTCACAATTAGAAAAGGGTACGATATAGAGACTGTATAAAATGACCTTTAAATCTTGAACAACTCTTAAAAATACCAGAAAACAGGCTACAAAGGAGAACATTGCGTTCAATAACGTAATTTGTATGAGTTCTTTGAGGCATGGCTCTCAAGCATATTTGAATCTGCAAGTACAATCTACATAGTAATTAAAAAATCCTTGCTGCAGCTCATGAGATCCAGTTAAAATCAGAACATTGTTTGACTTATAGTCCATCTTCTGCATCTCAATAGTTTGATTTTTCTATGTAAGAAGAGCTTAAAAGGACCACAGAATGTTACCTCTGTATTCATTATTAGTGCAACATCAAAATGTACCTTCTATTTTTCTCATTTCCTTTTGCCTTTCTTTACAAAGAAAGAACAAAAAGCAGACTAAGACCCAACAGTTTGTGCAGAACACAAGGAATTACATAAACAGATCTTTCTGCTTGAGGCTTTGTACTTAAAACTAAATTTTGTCATGATCTGATGGGCAATATCTCACTAGACATTTACACGAGGAAAAACATAATGCTCAAGTATTTAGCTGACGTGAACTGTCATCGAGCAAAAAGTGTATGGTGTTACAGTATTTACAATTAAAATGTGACAAGCAGTCCAGTCACTATTGTTTTGCTTTATCCTACAGTTTTTTCTTTGTAATGCCAACAGCAGCAGCAATCTGGAATGCAGGTTTAGAAGAGATAAATGCAGTCATGTTCCTAACACAGAATTTACATTCTCAGTAGCTGGAAGGCACATACACAGGCAATGTGGGTGCTGGTTTCTCAATTCCAAAGCCAGACCTATTAAGCCAAATTGTCCTAGCTTATTAATCTTTTTCCAGCTTCATTTACATGTAACAGCATGGAACGTAATGCTGATACAAATCAAGTGAAATCAGCTCCAGGTGTAAAAGAAATAGAAACGGACTTAGTTTGTTGGGCAAGAAGGAACACTCCCTTTCAGGTCAAATTTTCAAAATCTTGCAGGTTGAATTTCTTGCTAAATTTTGACAGCCCCATTTGACATGTGCCTGGTTTTTGTAAATGCAGCAGTCTAATTAAAGGATAGTTTAAGCAAGAATTGCAAAGGTTAAATCATGCGGCACCTAGAATCGTGGAGGAAAACAGGCTCCCTTTTATAGTCAAAGTGCCACTCCTTTTTCTATTTATTTGCTTTCTCCTTGCATGCATTACTTAATTAGGCCTCTAGGTATCCTTTTTAACCAAATCCATTCAAATTCATATTTAAATCCAAGCCTACTTCATCCCTGTGACAGACAGATGGAAAGCAAAGCAGTTCATGCTCAGTGTGTCCCTAGTATTGAGGAATGGCACCTGGTAGTTACAGCTGTAGCTCTCCATTGGAAACCAGCCTCTTGAAGGAGAAAGAGGCATTTGAAGTTGCATCACTCACTGCAGTTTCAGTGTGTGGATGCAAATTTCACTGTGTGAAATGGCAGTGTAAGAAACGACACTTTTTTCTTAATTGCTGGGAGCCATTTACTGCTATTTCCCCATCACTTGCAAACGATGGTTCTTTCCTCAGGCAAAGGTCACATCAGGAAGGAGTAAACAGTGACTCTAGTCAAAGACAGTGCTTCTTTTGAAAGCTAAATTTGACAAGAATCATGCAGGCTACTTGTTCAGCACAGCCTATAGTGAACAAATAGCGGTGCTTTGGAGAACCTCTTGGTTTCAGTGCCACTCACAATGTAAATACCTAAGCAGCTTAGTAAACATTCTTGTTTTTCAAACATGAGGCACTCCATTATGAATAAGAAGTGAAGCTTGATGATGGATTTGGGTGTAGTGTAAAAGGCAGAGCAGATGTACCCAAAGCACACTTCCTGCCCAAATGTGCCACCACAGCTGAAGTCTTTACATCCCTTGTTGCAAAGGAAAGCCTTTCCCTCAGCACAGAACATCACAGAATCATAGAAGCAGTTGGATTGGAAGGGATCTTTTAAAGGTCATCTTCAAATGACCCTGCAATGAGCAGGAACATCTTCAACTACATCAAGCTGCTCAGAGTCCAATGTTTCCAGGGATGGGGCATCCACCACCTTTCTGGGCAAGTAGTAGGTAGGAAGTTAATGCTTAAATAATGCATAAAGGACAATAATGTGTATCAGAGGAGTTAAATTCACACTAATATAAGTGAAGAGCATGCACCTTACACTCAGCTCATACTCAGCTCATACCCATACTCAGCTTGAGCTTCTGAGCAATACCAAGATTAAGCTATACTTTGAAAGACTATTGCTGAGAAAGAAAATAGTCTTGAACACTGCCAGTGTTGTTAAAGTTTAGAGGGTGCCCCTGTGCATTTTCCTTTTCCTAGTGATTGTTTCAAAAATCAAAACATGGCTGTTGTGAAGCGTAAGACACTTGGCACATCAGTGCCAGCTGCACCTCACTACCTAACAGCAACGGGAACATCCCAGCAGCAATATGAAAAGTTAAGGTGCTCTGGCTTGGGATTTAGAGGCTGATAGAATAAATTTCTTCATACCATGCTAGCATGAATAACTGGGATTGAGAAACTCTTTTCTGATTCTCTGGTTCTGACAGATCCAAGGTGTGTAAGATGCATGGAGCTGCTTTTGCAATTGGAGTAAACCCCTCTGCAGATGATCTATCTCCACAAGGAAAGTGGAGAAACTCCTCCTCCCACAGCCTTTCAGAACACACAGCACTGATTTAATTACTGGCTTGGAGCTAAGTTTAAGGAGGCTTTTTTCTGTATTAACAGCAGCTGAAAGTCTCGTGTTCATCTGCACATAGCTCCTCTAGGACTCCTCTAGGCTTCTGGCTTACTTCATGTTGATTTCTCATGTGCATCCAGAGAAATCTCCTATGCTGCCCATTTCAAAGGAGTGGCAAAGATTCAGTGGGAGCTGAGTGTTTCCTGATTTCTATCTGCTATTTGATATTTTGCTTAATAGAACATCTTCAATTATGTGTAGCAGACCTTCAGTTACAACCTGAGCTCTATTTGTTACGAGTACTCAGTGCAATTCAAGACAGTTTGAGAAACTCTCTACCCTGTTTTTTTTTAAGAACAAATAGGAGAATGAAAACCACAAATTTAATAAAAAAGCATTACCTGTAGGGCCCTAGAGCTGGATACTAAATCCCAGGCAGGTCACAACCATATCACTAAGCCAGCCAATGACCCCAGCACTCTGCCCAGCACCAGAGGGAAGAAACCAAAGACTCCTGGGCTGCATTTCTGAATTTTCCCTACTCCAGGCCCCAAAAATTTTCTACTACACAGCTTCCATAGGAAGTATGGGAGGCCTTCACTGTCACCCAAGCCCACCACTAAACCATGTCCATAAGCATATTTACACTTTTTTAAAAAATACTCCAAGACACTAAGATATTCACTACATTTTATAAGTACAGAAAGAGAAGGTTTAAGAACTTGAGTGGAAATGACAAGCAAATTAGAGCAAAACTGGGATTAGAAACTAAGACTTCTATTTTCCATCCCCATGCTTAAACTTCAGCACAGTACTCTCTGTCGTGGAGTATGGCTGATTTGTGTTGTTCCTCTTTTTAGAGACTAACCTTATATCCCTAATTCCCATGATCAGTCCCATAGAAACTAATGCGAAAAGACTAAGGACTGAGCATTTAAATTGCAGTCTTAATGTTTTGTAGCCTTTTCTTTGCTAACCTAGCACCTGTGCTCTCTTAGCACTCAGTACTTAAACTGTGATTACAAAAGTAATTAGAAATAATCATAGGTACCTATATTCCAAAGGCTCGAAATTATATTTGGCAAACTGAAATTATAATGTATGGTGTAAGAAAAACATACATAATTTGTCAGCCTAATTAATGAGTCTGGGTAAGGTAAGTCATATTACACCTGAACATATGACATAGCCTTGAAAGACTGTGACCTCTCCTCATTATGGGTCCACCCACAGGAGATGACTGCAGCCTTTAGCAGAAGACACGTTACATCTGAACTATTTTTGGGTGCTTTCAGCTGATGATGCATCCAGAACAATCATGATAGTACCACATGCCAGCAGATACTGTACCACAGTCCTTGTGACTGATTGTCAGAAGAACTATATTCTTAGCTATAAGTATCAGGATTAGGGTGGAGCTGGAGGTGATCTGGAATCAAGAATCTCTTAACTTCTCAACACTCAGCTTGTGGATTCGGCAGCTGACTGATGAACTGCCTAATTTCCAAATGCAGCAAGTGCAAGTTAAAAACCCTTCTCTTTCATTTGTGCATCACTTCAGAACTTGCAGGGCAGAGTGGGCTTGAAGCCTGGCATGTGGTAATGTCCAGTACAATGTGGTTTGCTAATCTCTGTTACAGACACCTGGGCACAGTGAGGCCACTGTGAAGTAACACTGCTGCTCTCACAGAACCAGTTGTGGTGCCTCACACACAGGGAAGGTTCCGTGAGGTTTTTTTGTAGCCACTCCTGGGTGACTGTTGTTCCTTCCATGCCTTATGCAATCGTTATGCAGGTGATGCTGTAGCCATTGCTCACATCTCTTCCTGCTCCCGACTTAACACACTTTGTGGTAATGTCGTGGTTTAACCCCGGCCAGACCCCAGCCCCTGGCAGCAGCTCGCTCAGCCCCAGGCTGTAACGAAAGCTGTTACCCTACCGGACACACAGCGGGGGCATCCAAGAGATCGGGATGAGGGTCCCAGGATAAAGAGCATCCTGTGTGGGAAGCAGACTTAAACAGGAGTATTGCAAGGAGCAAACAATCTGTGTTGTTGAAAAAGCAGGTGTGTTCCCCTTTCTCACTGTCTTACCCCCCCCCCCCCCATGGGTCATGCCCGCTCCGAGGCCCTGGCACTGCCACAGCGCCCGCACCGCCGCAGGCCGGGGTGGAAACGAGGGGTCCTGCCTCCTCCCCGCTGTCTCTGCCGCCACCGCGTCGGGAGAAGAGAGAGGAGAGGGGCTGTGGGGCGGGGGAGGCCGGCAGGGTGGGCGGGCATCCATCCATCCATCCATCCATCCATCCATCCATCCATCCATCCATCCATCCATCCATCCATCCATCCATCCATCCATCCATCCATCCATCCATCCATCCATCCATCCATCCATCCATCCATCCATCCATCCATCCATCCA
>VZTJ01004191.1:334437-414326 GCA_013397795.1 Orthonyx spaldingii
CCGTCGGCCCGCAGGGAAGAGGATGGCGGAGAGCGAGGCCGAGACCCCCAGCACGCCCTGCGAGTTCGAGAGCAAGTACTTCGAGTACAATGGGGTGCGGCTGCCGCCCTTCTGCCGCGGGAAGATGGAGGAGATCGCCAATTTCCCGGTGAGGGACAGCGACGTCTGGATTGTCACCTATCCCAAATCAGGTAGGCGGGCGGGCGGGCCGGGGCTGCCGCGGGTGGTGGGGCTCCTCCTCCTCCTCCTCCTTCTCTCTCCTCTCGCAGGACAGCCGAGGTCGGGAGCGGGGGCTGGAGGTGCCCCGGTGGTCCCCGCGGGAGGTGGGGGCGAGGCCCGAGCCCGTGGGATGGTGCCCGGTATCCAAGGGTGGTGCCGTGTATCCGAGGATGGTGCCATGGGGCCGGGGACGGTGCAGTGCCCTGAGTCCAGGGATGATGCCCTGTATCCGAAGATGATGCCGTGGGGCCGGGGATGGTGTCCCCTGTCCAGGGACGGTGCTCTGCGCCCAGCAGCCCCCGCAGCTCCGCAGAGTTGGGAGCCTGTTCCAGGCATGGAGCGGGGTCCGGGGCCCCGTGGGGGACCCCCGGAGGGTGGGGACACTCCGGCGCCCAGCGGTGACCCCGCCTGGGTGGTCCCGAACCGCTGGAGGATGACGATGCTGCTCCGGGCAAGAGAAATCTCGCTCAGCAAAGATGTCGAGCGGGGAAGGTCTGTGGCATAAATGCGAGTGTCTGCTGTGGCGCACAGGTTTGGTGTCTGCTCCGCAGCGTTCCCTCTGTGCTGCACTCCCAGGCGCTGCCCACATCGCTCTGGGAGAACATGTGCTCCAAGTACGTTCTCGCTGCCCCGTCTGAACCACCAGAAAGGTCTCCTGTTTGCAGGGCAAGTGCATGTTTTGGCCAGTAAATGCATCCTTTGGCTGTTGCATACCGCTTGGGTGTCTGCTTGTAATGCTGTATTTCTTGGTTTTTTATCCCCTCTGTTTCCAAGCGAAAATATTTAAAGAGAATTACCATGAATGTAGTGCTGCCTGCAAAGAGACAGACAATATGGGAGCTTTGTACCCCACCTGATAAAATCAGATAAACTCTTTTCTTGAGTGACTTTTTTCCTGACAATGAGATGATATCTTTCTAGGAAATTGACAACAGCTGTCAGCTCTGTAAATGCCCTTGTAAAGGGATGTTCCAGTACTGTAGGCTTCTGACTTACTTCATTGTTTGTTGTGTGAATGGCTAATGCTTTTCAATTTCTTGCTGTGCTGCCTCAAGCCTGCACATTTCTACAATGTAGCATCTATTATGTTAATACCGTTTCTCAATCAGTTTCAAGCATTTGTCTTTACATTTTTTGATATTTTATTACTAACTATGCTCTTAAAGACTGGCAACAGCTGGATAGACAACACATTAGATAAGGGATAGCATGTAGCTGGATGGCCCCCAAAATACTAGGATTAGGAGCAGACAGCTACATTTTAATTGTTCTTTTAAACCATCTTCTTCAAGATGCAGCATGAACGCTATTTAATTCTTTCTGGTTTAAGATTTCCATTTTGAGGATCTGTGGCTACCATGTTCCTGTGTTAGAATTGCACCCCAGTTTCGTAGTGGTGTCTTGTTAAATATCCTCAGCCAATCTCAGACAGCCACAATATCATTAGTAGCTGGCAATAGCTTCGTTTTGGTGGCTAGACACTTGGCTGTGGAAAGCCAGCTTGCATAATCATATTTAATTTGCTGTTTTGTGCATATAGCAACATAATACTAGATCTTTTGGGGCCCCAGTGGCAGAGAACTGCCCACCTACAAAATGGACATGCTACCAGAGGATTTGCTGACAGTCACTGGGAGAAGGAAAAGTTGTTTGAGAATTGGGGCACCAAAACTGAAGGTGCGGTACTGATGAGCTGGAGGAGCAGCCTTGAGATCAAAATAGGATTTCATTTGCCAGGAAGGAGGATGCTTGGGTGGTGAGTAATCTGATGTCCTTGTTGTGGGAACAGGCTCTTGACAATATCAGCATCTTCGGGCTCCACCTTTCTGTAGCCCAGAGTTTACCAAGACCCTTGGAAGCTTGTTTTACCAGCTGCTCCTCTGTGGTTTACAGTTTATTCAGGGCTTCAGAGGGGCTGCTGGCTAGGGACAGGCATGTCAGCAGAAACTGGGCTTCCCTATGGTGGTTCCCACTGACTTAGCCAAGGTCATGCAGGAAGTCTACAGCAAAGCCAGGAATTAAATCCAGAACCCCAAGCTCCTCAGCATTACCCTAACTACAACTTCATCTTTCTCCCTCAACAGCATTGACAAAGATTTTTTTGTTTACTGGAACTAATCAGAATTTTCATGATGTTGCTGTAATGAAAAATGTAGGTTCGAAAAACAGATTTCATGCACAAAATGTATTTGTTTCGGGTGAAATGGTTTGGTTTATTCTGGTAGTAGTTAGAGGTAGAACATGGCTGGGACTACTTATCTCATTTCTGTTAAAAAATTGTCTTTGAACAATACTTCAAGAAAGAAAAACGCACCAATGTCAAATAGGTCCAAAGGAAAACTTTGTTCTTGTTTCTAAGGAAATCAGCTTTGTTCAGTGTAGCAGCAGCTCTCCATCTGCCCAAACTGTGGAAAATACCCAAACAAGTCTGTGTGCTGGATGTGTGAGAGGCCAGAGCCTGTGGCCACGAGCAGAAGGCTCCAGCAGTAGCTGTTGACCACATGGTGGCTTATCTGGCAAAGGAAATCCACAAGTGGCTTTTAGGGCCAGGACTGCTTCAGCTGTCCCAGGGACTGGTGAAGTGGTCTGGAAGCCATTTGGAAGACACTGTACGCTGCAGGAATAGACAATGCAGCTCCAAACATGTGAAATGGAGGTGGTGCTTGGAAATAGTTACAGCTATTGGTAAATTGGGAGTGTCCCAGGAAAAAGCTGTTCCAATAATGGTGGAAAATCAAATGTTCCAGTGGCCTTATGGGGAGTAATGTAATAAGCCTAACAGAAAGTGACTCTGCTTTAATGTGATTTCCACTGACGGATGGCTGAATGATGATATCCCTTATATCTTTAATTATTCTTAACGCCTGTGCCCAATCAATGGTAACAGCTTTTGGGAGCTTCTGGACTATGAGAAACTTATGTCTAAAACCCAGAGACTCACTTAGATATGTGAATGTGTCTATATTTATACATACAGTGCTACTGTAATTATAGAAAACCTTTTTTTGTTGTGATGCTTAATTTAAAATCAGGTGTGCTACTGCTCTTGAGGAAATAAAGTCAAAAGTTTCATCTTCCATATAACTTTTTAGCATGGAGTGGGCAGGCTGAGTGAGACACACAGAATTGCAGGAGAAAATGTAAACCAGAATGCCGTTCTCTCAAGTATTAAATAACTGGAGCTCACACCAAGATAAGATAAAGATGCACTGTTTATAGGGAGCATTGTGCCTCCATCACAACTTGCCTTGCACCCTCTCACCCTGTGGACTTTCTGTACCCTACTTGAAAATCAAACTTCTCATCTGTGAATTTAAGCTACAGAATTAATGGAGAAGCAAATTTTTTCATGGTATTCTCTCAGTCACTGTGCTGAGCCAGATTAGCTGTTTGCTAACATCAGTGATTTCAGTGGAATTAAATCAGTCCCTATAGTGTAGTATTTAGTTCAGGTTCACGCAGTGTTTTATGGTGTCTCACGTCCTGACTGGACATGAACTGTCTGTTTGCTTACTCAGAAGTGGTACACAGCAGCTCTCCTAATACCATCTTGTGTGTGTTCTAAATGAATGTGTACTTTGCATTCTTGGGTCAAAGCCCACAGGTTCGTGCCTCTTGCAAAACTGGTAATTTGAGAAAGTGAGCTATTTACATTAATAGTGAAGCTGTGTCTCCCATGGTGATTATTTTGCCAAATAATGTTTTGGACTTCCGTGTGGAAAAGTTTCAATTGGTGAGCAAATATCAGCTTCAAGTCCAACCAGTTCGTGGGAACTTGCATTTGGTGCCAGACAAAGGTCAAAAGAGCAAGTGTTGCATTGGCCTTGCCTGTCTGGAGATGTTTTTTTCCTAGGTTCTCAATTTCCCTTGTAGCACTGGATTTTTGTAACTACCCATTGGTTGTTAGGGAATATGATGGCTCTAGACCTTTGCCTTAATGAAGTGCCAGCAGTGAGTTTGTGGGTCAGTCCAAGGACAGTTTTTATGTGTGTGTATTTACTGAGTTCTTTTCAGAGTTGTAACTGAGTGTTACATGAAGTGAACCAGGGAAAGTCAGTTTGAGTTGTCCATTTCGTTATTTGTTTGAGAGGTTCTGTTCATCCATGTTTCAGTGCATTGTGTGCTGAATTCGCTGTTCTCCTCCTGTTCTGTGAGCCTTTCCCACTGTATGCACACCTCTTATGCTCCTATTTCTAGCACTCCTGAATCCAACACTTCCTCTTGCTGGGTCACCAGTCCCTTCCCTGGTTGATGGAGGAACTCTGTCCTTCCTGTCTTTTACAATCCCTCTGCATTCTTCCATTTCCCTCCTCCCACAATCCCTGTTATGTTCTTCCCATGCAGGGACTCTTTGTGCCTCAGGGTTTTTTTCTGTTATGGGGAAAGAGTTTGTTTGATGCACTGACCATTACAGCTGTGACAGGGACAAGGGTCATAGACACAGAGTGTCATAGGCAGTGACAACTGTCACTGTGAATGAGATACAGAGGGTACAATATCAGCACCAGCCTTCCTGCTTGCCTGATTCCCTCGTAAAAGTAATACACTTCAGCTCATCAATTGTATCTAAAATATCCTTGGCTCTCAAAAGTTACTACATGTAAGCAAAAGAGAGGTTTGAACCTTTGGAAATGTAGACACATGTGCGTCCTCTTTGGCTGTGAAGTTGGTTTAAGGATTTCTTATCCTTGGCCTCTTGTTTCTTCCCCTTCCAATCAGTGTTAGCTGTCTGTGGGACCATGTTATAAAATCAGATGGGCAAAATCTTGAGTGAAGAAATATGTTACAATGAAAATGTACCAAGCAAGTATGCCAAAATCTTGCTTTACTCCTCTTGTGCAATCCTGCTTTTCATGTTTTCCACAGACTGTAAAAATCTCTTGGCAAGGAGTTTGTATTTACAGGTATTACTGCACTTCGCAGTAACAGTCCAATTATTCAACATACAGAATATCATTGCTTGACTAAGTTCACGTGGCTGCAGATACCCAGATGTGTACAGGCCGAACTGCTGACAGTCAGTGCTGGTTTGCACGGTCAGAACTGAGGGGAGAATCAGGCTGAAAGGTTGCCCAAGGATGTTCCTGAGCTGTGGGAGACTCGGCTGGGAGCTGTCAGAGGGACATGAGGCAGCTGCGGTGGATTGCAGAGGTTTCCTGATAACAGCAGATCTGAGTGGCCTTTGCAGCAAAGTCTCCTCAGGGGACACAAGCATCCATGTGTGTTAAATTAGTTGACTTGCCTTAATTTCTCATGTGGAACTTCTCCCAGCAGTTTTGGTGGTATTATTTTATAACAACAACTTTGCAGTTGCAAAAGAACCAGATTCTGCTATGCTGGATTTACAGTCCTATAACCTCTGCAGAATTTTGTTGCCTTGGGTTTAAACCATTTTCATTTAAAGAATTACTGCAAATGTTACTGGCTCAGAGGCATGCCTTGAGAAATCATGAGGCTGGCTTAAAAATCAAGACATTTTTACACAAAATACCTTTGGGATTCTTTTCCTTTCACCTCTGGTTTTTTAAGCAGTATTATGCCCTGTGACATGGAATGGTGAGAAACCTCTGTTAGTTTCGTGAATCCGGATGAACGAATCAGTATCTTTAAAATCAGAATATAGCACGTAACTTTTTCTCTTTTACAGCAACATCACAGTTATTTGGTTTCTTTAAGCAATGTATAAAGCTCAGCTATTGTTCTGTTTTAATGACAGATGAATGTGCATCAATTCCCATGCCGGAATGAGTGGAATTCTTGGTCAAACAGGAAGGGAAGAGCAAACTGCATTGTGTGACAGAGATATGCACATGTGATAGAGATATGTGAGCTGTTTGTTTAGGGACTGATGGACAGGTTTGAATCTAATTTCATGCTCTTGATGACTGAAATCATGTTCCTTCCACCACTGAGAAGAGTAAATACTCCACAGCTTAAACTCACCCCATTGAGGACTATTCAGGTGCAGAAAGTAACTGCTGTAGATTAATATTTGTGGGGGTTAGAGCCACTGGGTTCCTGTGCTTTGAAAGTCCTTCTGAAATGGGTCTATCTTTTTATTTATGTATAGCTTAAAATACCTTCAGGTATTGACCAAGTCTTAAATGCTGCTAGGCAAAGAAATGAGAAATAAAACTATCAAAACATAAGTAACTGAAGACAATGTTATGTTTGCCACTGATGCATTTGACTTGATTTCAATGTGACTAGAATTGAATAGGTCCTTGTATGCCTCAAACTCAAAATAAAAGTGAAGGAAAAAAAAATCTGTGGTTAAGGGAAACTCCTTCTATTATCTAGATAGCAGAGTTTCTCTCGTGACCCTTTTAATCAAACCGGTGAAGAGATGTTACTAGAGGCAGAACAAATGGTTCACAGGAGGAAGAATTCCCCAGTTATCTGATAGGTTTTGCTGGGTCTTTTGCAAATGTAGCATAATTGCTTTCCTGCTGGGAAGTAGTGCAGAATTCAACTTGCCTTTTTTTTTTTTTTTGTAAACAGGCACAGTTAAAAAAAGGAAAAAAGGTTTTAACCTGGGTAAAAAGTGTATTCTGAACATGTGAAATCATTATTGACTGTATTAAATGATAATGACCTCAAAGACTAAAGAATTAGAAAATTATGTAAATCAGCCAAACTCACCAGCCAGTCATTCTCATTTCATGTTAATGTTCATTTGTCACAGTGAAGATATTAATGAAAGGAAGCAAAAAGCTTCATTTTTTATTGTTATCATGAAGTCTTATTAATGAAGGCTTTTCTCTGATTGGGTACATTAGGTACTCATACACCCTGTGCTGAGGGGAAGGAACTGCCCCCTGTATTGTCCCAAAAATGCTGCTTTAGAAGCGCTGCAAGGTTTGGTACTCTGGGAACGTGATGTGACTTTGTGGCTACAAATTCTGTGACGTGGGATAAATAATATAATCCTTTTGTCTATGTTTTCCACTGGATGTGTTTCTTCTCTACCACAATTTTTCATGTATAACGAAAAGCAGTTCTCGTGGGCAAATGGATGCCACCTACCATATATATATGTATTTGTAGAGAAACTAGAAAACTGCAGTTCTGAAACTGAATTGAGCATCCAGGTATTAAAACTGAGCACTTAATAATGCTAGTGTGTAGGAATAAGTTTTTCCCCTCAGTGGGAGGGAGTAATGAGCAGAGGGTTAATAATATGAAGCACCCAGTGCCTCATCACTTTGACCTTGCTCAGAGTTCCTGCCACACTGTGGAGAGTTCAGGAAGATGAACACCAGAGCCCAGAACTGGACACAGCACTCGAGGTGTGGCCTCAGCAGTGCCCAGCCCAGGGGACAGTCACTGCCCTGGCCCTGCTGCCACCCCATGGCTGGCACAGCCCAGGGGCCATTGGCCTCTTGGCCTCCTGTTGATGCAAGGCAATCAAAAACACAGATTAACCATGCAATTAAAAGCCTGTTTACTGCTGGTCAGGGTTGCCAAAATAGCACAGAACAGCTACGGGCATCGCTAGAGCTGGATTGCTCTCTGCATGCAGAGCTGAAATGCACATTAGTAATGATGGATGTCAGTCCTTCCGTGGGATCACCAGTGCTTTCTGTCAGAAAAAGTGTGTTCTCTTCAAGCATTTTGCTGCAATACTGTAAACCTGGTGCCTAATATCAAAAGGAAAAACCTTGCAACACCATTGAAATAGTAAGATAAAAACGGGTCTTTATTGGAAGCTTCCAGGTGCCCTCATGGTTATGGGCACACCCAGCATCAGACTTCTATAGTTTTTATAAATTTCACAAGTTATCATATCTAACAAATATTGTCTGATTAGTAGAGCATTTGGTTAGGTAATTTCCCCCTGGGTTCTGTCCCATTGGAGTTGGTCTACAGGCTTCTTTGCCCTGTTTCTTGTTGTGTCTTCTCAGATTCTGGTTGGAAAACAAAATGTCCTTGTAGTTTTTCTTCTTGAAAACAAGACTAAACAGTATTTCAGCAATGTGTTAGAAGGTTAGCTTATTATTCTAAAATCTAGGTGAAAAGGTAGGAAAAATACCAGGAGCTCTATAACCATGTATTAACAGTCCACAAAGTTACACATATATAAAAAATGTATAAAAAGCTAAAACCTTTAGGCATCAAACCCCTAGTGATATCGATTGGCTGATCCCTCTTTATACTCCCAATCAGATCTATTTCCATTTCTGATTCTGAAGAGCAGCAATGGAAATGGCTGTAGTTGACATAAAACTGCAGTCCAGCAGACGGGGGAATGAATGTGTGCTAAATAAGCAGGGACATAGGTACCTTGAGAAGAATGGTTTTGCATAGTGCAGCGTGATTTGAGTGGGATTCTGTGTGGGACAACATGCTTTACTCCCTGACCTCAGACAAGCAATAGCTGACTGGACAGGTTGTGGAGAGCCTAAATGATGTTTCAGGAAATTCTGAAACAAATGTGCTGCCTTTTTTAAAATGTATAACCTGTACCTGCAGCTGTTTTGCATTTTATTATTGGTGTGCTACCTTGAAATCTGACCACCTAATATGTGCAAATGCACATGAACGTGTAGGCAGGTTTTTCCTAACAATTTTCATGAAAAGGATTGAAACGGAGGCATTTTGAGTAGTGACAGACATTTTCTGACATTATTATGTGGGGAGAGGAGTATGTTCACAGCAAAGGGTATGAGATCTACCTCCACACAAGTGTCTAATAGAAGTGCCCTGTTGTTTCCTGGTTTCTGATCTTATCTCAGTCAGCAGAGCTCGCTGTGAAGCTCTGCATTTACCCACAGACCATTTGAGGACTGTAGAAGAACAGAGAGTGATAGAGTTGTCCTAGAAATCAATGATGCTAAGGGTAACTATGCAGTTCTTTTTGATGTAATGAAGTCCTTGAGCATAGTTTTAAAACTCATCACAGCAAAGTTCTTTCCTGCATTGTTGTCCTTGGTAGAGTGTGTGAAAATGAAGGAAATTAGGCACAGTGGGAAGACTTTCAGCTGGAGATTGTGAGCTCCTGCTGGGGTAATGTATTATGCAATTTAGGCATGTTTTTTGATATGGGCTCTGAAAAAATGGGGGAATAGGACTACCAGAGGAAGCAGGAGGGCAGGATACAACTGAGGTAAGGCTGGCTTAGGGGCATGTACCATCTTTTCTATGCTCCAGAGAGGAGGTGAGATTTGAAACTTTGCTGCTGAGCTTTTTCCCCATCGCTGTGGGGAGGTACCCCTGCCAGCTTACACAGGCAGAGTTTACCAGGTAATTTTGAGATGCTTGAGACAGACCCTGCCCTGTAGCATGTATTAGCCAATGAAAGTGCTCTTCTCCTGCAAGTTCCTGTCCTGTTTTTTGTTATGCCTGCACGATCCAACACTTAGCACTGTTGTCGTGGAAGCCACGGTGTCTGAACTGGGTGGTGAGGGTGTCCATCCAAGGCAGGAGCCTCAGTAAAGAAGGTAATAACTGCATGGGCTGGGTTGGCTTTAGACCCAGGCAGCCTTGAATAGATGTGGAAGGGTGAAAAGTAATGTCATTCTATCAGAGCAAGCAGGCTTATCTGTTATCTCTATGTCCCTGCATGTTGTATGTTACATTTTTTTATTTTAGCCTGATGGATGTTGTGCTCTCTTTTACCATGGGAACGTGTTTGGTTGGTGAGTAGAAACTGGAAGAAAATTAATCTAAGTGTATGGGCAGATGTCCTATTTTAAAGGTGCCTGTGGTAGTGCAGCATTTTTAGTGTCCTTAGCCTGCTGTTTGTCATTCCTGGTAGGAAAACAACCCACAGAGTCTTTTGGGTGGATGCATTCTGGTTTGTCCCAGTCCTACATGACTTGATGCCAAAAGTAGGAACTCCTTCAGCTAATTGGCTGATCTAATTTTAAGTGGATTGGAGCAGTTTGTGTGAAGTTACTCCATTAGTTGATGACACCTAGTGCAGACATGATAAGCATCCACAGGTATGGACAGCCCAGCTAAGCTTCAAGAGAAGAGTAAAACACTTTTCCCTTTGAATATTTGATACCAAGAGATGCCTGTAACCAACCAGCAGCAGCTGTCTGTGAAGGACCTGTGACAAAATTCAGGACACCTGGATATGATGAAGTCGTGGATGTCAGGACAGGCTTGAAGACACAAATCATGACTCTTCAGTCAGAAGGCAATGAAGGCAAACTTGTGGCCAGTTGTTGTTTTTAACAGTAGATCTGTGGACCTGACTCACAGTTCTTAAGAGTCGTTAGGATGCTACTTACTCAGCCCTTGCTGCAGAGCACATGAGGATGTTGTGGATTATTAACAAGGATAGAAAAGAAATGCTTTTTGCCCCAGCTGTCCTCAACAAGAGACCTCTGCCAGCTGGGATAGACTGGGGTATACATGGCTTTTATGCAATGGCTGGAGGGTATGTGACTCTTGAGCTATTTTTTAATGGTTTTATAAAGTAGGAAACATAGAAAATCTGGTTATCTGCTTCACCATGGCTACACTAGCTAGCTAGTACACTAGGCAGAGGCTCTGGCAGGCTCTCATCTGTGCTGTTGCCTGTTTGCACATTCCCTGCCAGCTCTGTGCTCTCCCAGTGTGCTCCCAGCACGGTGTGGGAGACACCTGGAGCCAGTGTTGCTCCCAGCAGGTGACAGAAGAATCTCTCTTCTTCGGGGAATCGATCCCTGTGGGTGTGGGTCTGGCTGTGCCACAAATCTCCCAGAGAACGGGACCTGGTGTGCTTTATTTACTAGTGTTGCTCCAGTTTTAGGATCCAGCATGCTCCAAAGGAGGTGTTTTTCCCCAAGATGGTGTTCAGTGTGGACAACAGTGGCCATCTGCCTGGCTGTGTGGGAGTGAGGCTGCCCCAGCTGTCAGTGCCAGGTCCCAGACACTCTGTGGTTGATGTGCACTTCTCGTCCTGTCCTCTGTTGAGTGGTTAGTGTGCTAATGGAAGGGACAATCACGATTCAGGCAATTTTTTAAAAAAATAGTACTAATGTGTTCGCCAAAAATAGCCCCGCTTTGTAGCCAGTTCATTAAAGTAGTGCTTTGGGATACTGTATTGGATGTGATAGCAGTAATTCTGTGCATAATACATGTGTGTAAACAGTTCAGTGACAGCATTTTTACCAAACAGAAAGTAGGGTTTCCTCCTAAATAGAATAGGGTTTTCAGAGTGTGCTGTTTATAGCCTCTGGCAAAACATACTCAAAACACAGCCCAGAATTAATGGACCTATGTCTGCAGAATTCAACCTGTTGGTTTTGGTTTAAAAGCTGGTAGCTGCAAGCAGAAAAATAAATGGATTAGGAAGTCTGAAAATCTAAGACTGTGCTTACTGAATGTTGCTGGAAATTGTGTATTTAACACTTATTTTAAATCCAGTCTTAAGTGGTTGCCTTCACTTTCAGAACGTCTGGATTCAGATTCCTTGTGTACCACAGAGTCCCTTGAAAGGTCACTATTGACTGTGGGGCATTTAGGCCATATAAAGGGTCTTAGAGGACGTCAGTCTTAGAGGACGAGTATTCAATCCTTGCTGAAAATTTGGCCCTCTAATAAATATTTAATTGGTCGGTCAAAAAAAAAAATCGTGTGGCAGTATAACATCACAATTTCAATCTTTATTCTGAATGCCCAGTCTCATTTAGGAACAGAAGAATTGGAAAATATGGCATCAAGGTGTATATATATTATTTTTATTTTTAAAACCCTAGTGGTTAATGAAAACCTCTATTCTTAAGCCAGGTGGAATTTGAACGTGTAGGAGAACTTTAACATACAAGACCTCAAGAGGAGGTACTTTAATGTTTTGGAAATGGTTTTTCCTTCTAATGGAAAAATCTAATTTTCTCTCCAGTATTGTAGGGTGAAGATGAATATGTCATACTGACCTGCAGATTTACACTGAAATTAGCCAAGGGGAAATGAGCTTGCAGGCAATTAGAACAACGGTGTGAGGCTCTGCTGTAAACACTTGCAGGCCAGTCTGGCAGCTTGAGCATTTTAATGAGTACTTGCATCTACCAGTGTTATAAAGAAGTTATGAGTCATAATGGATCTGTTGCATTGGATTAGCCAAAATCTGGTCACGCGTTGGCAGATCAAACAAAGTACAGCTAATTGGGATTGCTTAATTACTAGCATTAGTATTCCTTTATTTTAATTTTCCATGTGATTTCCAAACAAGAGGTGAAAAAAAGGAATATACTAAAGCCCTTTGCATCCTTGGGCTGCAGGTTTGTCCTGTCTTAGCTGATAAGAGAGGAGAAACTGAAAGAAACTATCTTAGAAACCACGTAGAGAAGCAAAATTTCACAGGATTTATGGGTTTATATCTGCCCCTTCACTTTGGACACTTCTGTGATGTCCAGTGACTTCATAGGAGTGCCAGTGGCCAGAAAGGGTTGAGAGAAACCAGAGAACATTTGCATAGAGAATATTTCTCCCTCCCACAGCGACTGAATTTGACATTGGAAGACATCTAATGCATAGAGGCCAAAAGAAGTAGCTGTGGTGTTTCCAAGCCGTGTCTGTCTCGCTGTGCTGCCTGGTTGCTGCTGCAGCAGCTCCTGATGAGCAGAGGCAGAATGGCCCTCGATGGATTTTGCTCTTGCTGCTGAGGCATTGGCCACAGAACGGGCACAAAGGAAGAGCTCCCAGTCACAGGGACTGCTGGGGCATGACGGGGTTGTTAATGAGCCTTGGGTTCTGTGTGTCTTAGGGAGCACAGGAAAGGACAGTGCATCCCCACCAGCACACTCTCCCACTGCTGAGGCTGGGCAGCTTTTGCACATGCCCTTATGCAGGGTAGAAATGCAGGTTCACAGGTAATTTTAGAAAGTCTCCTAAAACCCTGCAGATTCTGGCAGGCAGTAGCTTCTGGCAGCTGTTTCCCACCCCCTCTCTTTCCAGATACTGTGTGATAATCTGGAATGCTCTGTGTTCTCCTGAGGCATTTTATTGACATAACAGAGGGGCTTGTCAGGAAGAGCATTTCTCGGGTACATTGCACTGAAGCTCCTCAGATGCTGACTGCCTCCATTTTACTGGAATTGGATAAATGTTCATGAATTCCGTGTCTGCTTTGGCAATATGACCTTGGAGGTAGCAAGGTGAGCAGTCTTCCTCCAGGATGACATGCTGCAGATGAAAGAGGAAAGGGTAGAATTTCTGGGTACTTATTAATGTGGCATCTGGTGCCTTGTGTCCAAAGGCTGGCAGTTAATTCTGTTTGTCAGTGATTATCCTTCTGTATTTAACCTTCTGTACCATCCCAAGTGAGGTGTGCATGTACAGGTACAGGTGTTCAGCAGCACAGGGAGAAAGCAGTGAAGGAGTGAAGGTACTGGAGATGCACAACATCCATTGTCTCAGCAGGGCCAGAAATCTAGGGAGTACAGAGAGAAGCTCTGCATACTTTTATTTTCTTTTTTTATTTAGCTTCTTTCACCTTTTCCTTCATAATTTTTCTTTTACTGAGAAAGTCTCTGTGACATTTACATCTGGCCGGGTTTTGTGATAGACTGGGATTGCTGGCGTTTTTCATACAATCTCCTTTGATAATCTCCATTTCAGGAAATTACCTTCCATCCATAAAATGATGGTTCTTGCAAATCTCCACAGAGATCACTAAGTCAGTTGGGTCAAATGGCAAATTTCTGTGTGTTTAATACACAGATGGGGCTGCAGGAGAAGGCTCACAACCCATCATGCTGTGGCATTTTAATAAATTCTGCTAGCCCTAGGCTTGGGCTTTTCATCTCATGGGTAGGTTCAGTATTCCAGTTTATTTGCCTTTCCAGCCAGCCAGTGTTCCCAGGGTTGAAGATGTTGCCCTAGCAGCAGGAATTTGGGCTGCCTGTTGCTAGGTTAAGTCATTTCTAAACCAAAAGAACATTCAGCTCTGATACCTTTAATTTGAGTTGGTTTTAGTCCTAGTAGAGATGTGAGGAGTCATACATATCTAATTATATATATAAAAGCTTTTAGATTTTTTCCCTTTTTAAAAAGTAAGCATGTGATGCTTTAATTTGTTCTTTTAAACAGGAAACCAGGTCAATGATAATTTTTTTACCTGGAGTGTGTGTGTGGTAAATAGTAAATGATTAAGGGCGACAAGTTAAAAAAAACCACTGTTCCCTCAAAAATTAATCTCCTATTTTTCATTTGCATTAAGATCCTGAAATTCCAAAGCACAGTAACTTGAGTGCTACTGTGGAAAAAAATCAGGCTGATACAGCAAGTGACAAAAGAGATAACTAGCACAGAATTCATGGGTGAGGGAAATGGGGATTAGTGATCCTGCTGCAGGTGAAGGGAGGAGAAATTCCAGCCTACTGGATAGTCCCAGCATTTCTCTTATAATGTGTCACTGGTTTTGAAGGAAGCACATTTAGATGGAGACATTTGAGCTTCCAAAACCCCTGCTTTGGATGGGAAAGATGTCATTTCCCACCTCTGCAGATCTCCATGGAGCTGATGGCAATCAGGCCAAGTCTGGTGCACAGCCACAGGTCTGAGCAGACCTAGGTAAGGCCATTCTGTGCTCCCTGGCCCTCCCTTTTAATTTCTCTGGTGGACTTTGTGGAGAGCTGGTAGGGAATGTGCAGCTCTTCTGAAGTTTCGGTGTGGTTCTGCCTTGACCCTGCAGCCCTTCAAAGGCACAATAGAGATGGCAGCTTTTTGCCTAGAGAGCAGCTGAGCAAGAAAAAAGTAGTTTATTGTGTATCCCTACAGAGTTATTTCTTTTCCTTCCATGGAACAGGGTTGCTGTAATAGCATTTCTCTTTGCAGGTGGAATTGGAAATACTGAAATAAATTATGGAGAACCAGGGTGTTTCCTGTCAGAATAAATACTTAATGAGAACAAGGGTTGTGCTTATTCAGAGTCACAAGTAGTGATACTAAAGTACTATATGAATGTTAATTTTAATGCATAAAATATATGCTTGAACTTAAAAATGCAGAGTGAACAGCCTCAGGGGCAAATGTGTATTAAGTGTGTGACAGCTGTCTCTGTGGGTGATGATAATGTAAAAGAATGTAAAAGTGTCTTCTTTTTTTTATTTTTTTCCCTGCCCCAAACCGTTTTAATTGACCCACCAGTCAGTAAGGGAACAGAGGAATCTGGAAGTGCTTACACTCCAAAGGAATTCTTGCAGTCCTGTGTTCTTTCACATGGTATCCAGGCTGTGCTCACTCCAGCCATGGGCCTCACTTAACTGTTTCTGTCTCAGATTAAAAACTAATCAGATTAATGATAGAGTAGGAGGTTTTTGTATTGGAACAACATACAGGATTGGTACAAAGGTGCCTGTTTGTGTGTACAGTCCTGTAAATTAAAGTGAATTGACTAGAGAATGTTGCAAGTGACTTGCAACTCAAATTATTTTCAAGTTCAAATGGTCATGATCTCAGTTACAGCTCATCTTTCCAAGGACTGGGATGCTGGGGCAGGCTTGAGCTTTGTCAAGAGTTCTGGAACCATTACTTGTTCATTTAGACAACACGAGAGAGTGAATAAATCCTGGTCTCACTTCCTTTACCACTCACAACTCTTAAATAATGGGTCTGTCTTTTGCAGTTTCCAGGGTGTCCCACACCCTTGGGACTTTTCATCTAAACTGTGGGATCCCTCCCTTGGCTTGCTGTGATCTCTACCCATTCTGTTCTTCCCTCTCACCAAGAGCCTTCCTCTTCATAACCCTCTGTCAAATATCTCTGTATTTGCCTGTTTTGAGGGTTCCCTACCTGCCTGAAGGCAAAGTCACTTTGAAATAGTTTCCCTGTCCAAAGGTCTAATTGAAGTACCTATTAATTTTCCAAAGTGCGGTCGTTGGCCATCGTATCTGATGATGACATTGCTTTGTAAATGTCCTCAGAGTGGGGAGGGATACGTAATTGGGGCCTCTAAAGCTTGTGACTGGCTCGCTGTGCACGGATGCCTTCGGGGCTTTATGCACTCCATAACCTGGAGGCATAAATAGACTCTCAAATCATTGCATAACAGGGGCCTTGCCTGCAATTTAGAATAAAGGTCTCTCAGCATAGCCACTAATGCACTTTGTGAACTTGGATGACCTCTGTTCGCCTCATTTTTCAATTCCTAAAATGGAAATAGTGGTATTTTGCCTAGGTAACATTTACAGGGGTAAAACTTTTTGTTAGATGCTTTGCAATTCACAGGTTAAACGATTTGGAGACAGAAATGTATTTAAATTGTTAGTGAATTAAAAAATCTCAGGTCTTTTGCATGAAAGATGTATATGTGTTTAAAATAAAACTAAGGGAGCTGACATACTATGTTAAAACAGTAGTTACAGACTTAGAGCAGACTGTTGAGGACAAAAGTTGCCATCATTTCTCTGTTTAGGTCCCCCTTCATATGTCTGTGTTTAGATAAGAGCTGTAATGCAATCTGTTCTCTCTCATTGTTTGGTTTATGCAGGCACAGGCTTGCTGCAGGAAGTGGTGTATCTAGTGAGTCAGGGAGCTGATCCAGATGAGATTGGACTAATGAATATAGATGAGCAACTTCCAGTCCTTGAGTACCCTCAGCCTGGCCTGGACATCATCAAGGTACAATTTACTGCCAAGAAAGTCTTCCAGCATTCAGATATCTTTTTCCTTGGTTCCATGTTTATCCCTTCATTTCATCCTGTGTCCTTCTCCTTTTCGTCACTGGACTTTTTCAGAATGTTGCAACAATTCAGAGAGTTATTGGTTTATTTTAAATTGCTTTTATTAAGCTTTCTTATATTCTGTTTAATACTTTAAATGTGTCTCCATGTCCTAAATATCTTGGCAGTGGGTTTTCTGAATAAAAGTTCCAGGCCTCTCTTGCTTATGTAAACAGGAGCTGCCCAAATGAGGCAAGTTTGTTTTGATTCCTTCCCTGAATTTGTTAAAGAGGAAGTACAAATGCAGATATCCATGGATCTGTATTCCCACTGCTCCGAATTTACACACCTCAATCTTTAGATCCACAGATCCTGGCCCTCTACAGACTCTGGGTGTCGTTTGAGGGGTTTGGAATGTCCTACATGAAATGACTTCCAGGCTGTTAAGAATCCCTTGAAGCCCAGCTGCATGGCACAAGAGTGTGATCTTGGCCTTGCTGCAGCTGCTTCTGACAGAGGCACATCTTGGAATTATTAGGAAAACAACACAGGTCCATCCTGTAACAGCTGCAGCGCTGCTTGAACTGAGCAAGCTAAGGCTGGCAGGGATAGAATTAAGCTGCTTGTGGTCAATGACAACTGCAGCCTCAGCCTACTTTAGGCTGAGAGTATTTAGAGGTCAGAGATTGCTCTTCTTTTTCATCTGTGATGCCTAATCCAGCGAGACCTCAGTGCTACTCTGATGCAAAAAAGTGGTGGCAATAGTAAGAGGTTTAGTTGGAGATTACACATTCTTATCTATGCCATGTGCTAGCAGCTTGATTCAATATGGATTTATTTGGTTTTTAATACCAGAGCCTGATTTGTGTCATAAGACAATTTCGTCTCAAATTACAGGAAAAAATACTGTTTGAAAGACATTCACACACTCAGAAAAACCTTTGGCCCTAATTCTATGGATAAAATAAAATGCAAGGGTAAAATTTGGAAGAAGTTAGGGGTCATGTTTTCAGAGCTTCTAATATTTTTCAAGGATTTTTAGTGAAGGCATCACTGGAAATAAAGTTAGTTTTATATTAGGAATTTTCAACTATTACATTCTCTTTCTGAGAAGGTCCTACAAACGCAAGGACTTTGAAAACAAAAGGGATGAAACCCCCAAATGACAAAACCTCCAACACATTATCCAGCCTTTTGATGTTTAAAAACCAGAGGTAACTCCCTGACCTGATTTCTAGTCCCAAACTCCTGTTAATTTAGGGGGTGAATTTGTGAATGGAACTCACTGTAGTAAAAGGCCTCAAGTATGACAGTTCAGAACAGCTCAGGATGTGCCCTGAAGGAGTGCTCAATAGAAAATGATTCTCTCTGCTTTATTTTAGGAACTGACGTCCCCTCGCCTCATCAAAAGCCACCTGCCCTATCGGTTTTTGCCTTCAGACCTCCACAATGGCAATTCAAAGGTGAAAACGAGCTCGTGTTTGCTTTAACTCTACTGGCAGCAGTTGTGTGAGTGCTTTGGGTTGAGGAAAAAGCTCTCAATAAGCTGATTTTCCCCCCATCACAGGTAATATACATGGCTCGCAACCCCAAAGACCTGGTGGTGTCTTATTACCAGTTCCACCGCTCCCTAAGGACCATGAGCTACAGAGGAACGTTTCAGGAGTTCTGCAGAAGGTTTATGAATGACAAGTGTAAGGAGCTGTTCTCTCTGCACACATTTATTTTCATCTCTGCATTCCTTCTGCAAGTACAGAAGTGAACTGGATAAAGGTGCATTTGTTTTGCATATACAGCAAGGAGGTTGCTACGGATAGTGCTGCGGGGATTTAGATTTGTCCATGCAAACTATGAGCTGTGCTTTTTGTAAATATTTGCCTTACAGTATTTGACCCCATGGATTCAGCAGTTTTCCTCCTGGGTCGGGCAAAACTCTGGTCTACTATTCTAAAATTCAGTTTGCAAGCTGCCAGGTACCTTGTAAAAAGCGGTGACTACTCCCAGCATCTTTTGATTTCACTTATACCTCACTGTCAGGAGTGTTTCTGGTCCTCAGGTTTGGGGTTATTTTCCTGGTAATTCCTGTAATATTTAAATTTCAGCCAAAAGCTCAAAGCTAACACAAAATTCTCTAGTTTGCATGGGCCTGATCTGAAGTGCACCAGTGAGCTCGAGTGAGACCCTGTGAGAAGGCAGCTGCAGGCTGCTGCTGCCTGAAAAATGCAGCTCTGTGAGGAGAATGCAATAACCTGCTTTGCAGGAACTCACCAGCTGCTCAGCCAGCAGCTCCTCTGATCAAGGGCTGTACGTGGCACACCCACTGTGTTCCCACTCTGGCTGCACTGGCTGGAGTAGCTCCACTGCACTAGTTCAGGCAGCTGATAGGGAGGGCAAGCAAGCCCTGTGTCCTCACATATCTGACTGCCACTGGGCTCTTTGCCAAGGGATTGCCACACTCTCTAGCTAAGGAAGAGAAAACAATTCTGCTCCCTTTTATTCCTCTGCAAAAACTCCCCTGATACCTTAATGTGGCACTAAGAATTCACCAGGTACCTTGAGCTCTGAGAGCAGGATCTCCACTAGATCCAGAGCAGCAAACCTGGAATTTAGGGGAGTTGATGCTGGAGGAGCTGTGTAATACTAAAGGGAAGAAAAATGTAAAGCCTACCAATGGAGGTTATTTAACAGGCCTTAAAAACTTCTGCTGCTCCTTATGCTGCAAGCTTGAGCAGGATTAATGCTCTCCTCCCATTCCAGCCCACCTTCAGTTTTCCATTTGCATTCCCTGAGAATGGAATGTTTGCCTGTAGCCCATGATCAGGAACTCCTAGACCAGAGACATAAAAAAGATACCTTAGAAGGTCTTCTGAGATAGAAAGGTTGGGTCCTTTTCCATGTAAGTATCCCAAGAGTTATTTGTGTCTTTATCTTGTAGCACCTAGCTGGCTTTGTCACAGTCTCCCAGAGCCAGTAAAACATCACAGCATGTTCTGTGGCCATAACTGTGCAAATGGGATGTTTGTAATGCATAGCAAATACAGCATTCAGCTGAATGTTTGCATTTCCTGGAAGCAGAATCCTGGTAACTCGAACACTTCCAATGGACAAAGAGATCAGTTTCATAGGAAAATAATTTTAATCAACTGGAGAATTTTCAATTTTTATAAAGGAAAGATTCCAGGTTTGTTTTTCGCATTCCATACACCTCTTAAGAAACTGATGCATGAAGCTGACACATCAGTGTTCCTGCTACCAGAATGAAACAATGCTTTTTCAAAGAGAAAAGGTGGCTTCAAAATACAAACCTAAAAAGTTGTGGTTTTTAAAATTATTTTCCTATAGATGCTCTGCTGAAAAGATAAAATTGACTAAAAAAATATTGGGGAAAAAATCGGAAAACTTCTTACCATATTTGCTTAACTCCTGTCTTGATTATGGGAAGTACTTTGTGGGAATCAGTCACTGGTAACAGAGAAATATGCTGAATGCATTTCTCGTGGGGTTGTCTTCTAATATTGGCGACAAAAGAGATTCTTAAGATTTTAAGTATCAAGTACCAGTGGCTGAACCTCTGGTGGAGGTATAAATTATCTCAAATTAGTACAAATGTGGACTTAATCAGAGAACTGAAAAACAAATCCATAAATTTTTGGTGGGAGGGTTAGAGCTTCCAGTAATCACATGGGTCAAAATGAGACACTGTTCTCCTGGGGCTGTGAACCACTCCAGTTATTTCATTTTTCTCTTTTTTTTTTCTTTTCCTTTTTGAAAGCAGCTTAATAACCAAAGTGTTCATTTTCCTCATGCCAATCATAATGTTTTTGTAGTAGGATATGGTTCGTGGTTTGAACATGTGCAAGAGTTTTGGGAACACCACATGGATGCCAATGTACTTTTTCTCAAGTATGAAGATATGCATAAGGTAGGTTAGATGTAGCAAAATGGTGTTTTAATTACATTTAGCATCCTGGTTTTTAAAATACATAAAGCGCAAAATTACATTCTTATGTCCATATTTAGGCTTCCTAATGCCTGATACCATTTTTAAAGCACTGACTTTAGAAATTCAGTAGCTTCTATGGGCTTTAAGCACTTTCATATACATATTAATTTACTGGGGAGTCTGCCTGTCTCCATAGGCACTGAACTATTTGCAGAGAAGGCAGTGATGTGAAACTGTTCAGTACTTGCTACACTCAGTCCTGGGCATTCATTTAAAAGAAATGTCTTGCTGTATGTGATGTGTCAATGAGGGAAAAAAATACCTAATCACTATTTTGTCCTATGTATTTGGCATTTATTGTGATTATTTGGTTGTTCTTACTGCTTTCTGTTAAACAATGTTGAAAACAATGAGGGTATGATCATGTAGCATAAGGTGAATATAATTATTGGGTCCTTACAGTATGCTGGCTAACAAATCCACTTTAGTCAGAAATCTAGTGAAAATACTACGTATTTCTTATTGCAGTAATGTATTTTTGAGAGTTAATGAAAATACTTCAAAATGTTTGTTTGACTGGAAAACTAGTGCAAACATTGGAAAAACCCAACTCCTCTTTCTGAACCTGTAAAAAGACAAAATCAATACAAAACTCAATAAAAGCTGGGTAAATTATAGTTCCAGCTTTACTGAGCCTTCTGATGGAGTGGGATTCTAAAAGAAGGTATAATACATTCAGAGTAAGTAAAGTTTAGTTGAAATTATTTCAAACCCACGGTTTTGAATAATTAATGTATTATTCCCAGCTGTGCTCACCAGCTGGTGCCATCACAGCATCCTTCTGCTTCCTGATAAATATTACTGTTTTGTCCTTGCAACTCATACTGAGGAGCTCTGTAATTCTAGAGATGTGAATTAATGGTTATTCTCAGGGGCCACCTCGCCAGATCCTGCCCATCTACATGAATGCAGTCCCAGAAGCTGACAAAGGAAGAAGGGCTGTCCTAACATTTGCAGTCATTTATTTGACTAAGGTCAAAAGCAAAGCAACTTTTAAATCCTCTGAAAGGCACTGGGTATTCCAAAGTGATCAGTTGAGGGTGGGGTGTTGTCTGAAGTGGGAAGCACTACAATTACTGTTCAGTTTTTCCCTATTCCAACATCTGAAGAGGTCACATGGCCATGCTCTCTGCCAGCCTGTCCTACTCTAACTACTTGGAATGTGGGTTTTTTCGGCACATTGGAAGGTGGCAAAACTTCAAGGCAGTGGTGTTTCTACGACTTCTGCACTTTTATTTTTCACACTTACCGAGATATAACTTACTTTGAAATATTTCAACTTGTTTTAAATGCTCTCTTACAGGACCTAGCAACGATGGTTGAGCAGCTGGTGAGGTTCTTAGGAGTTTCTTATGACAAAGCACAGTTGGAATCCATGGTGGAACACTGCCATCAACTCATTGATCAGTGCTGTAATGCAGAGGCTCTTCCTGTTGGCAGGGGTATGTTTAAAACCCACAGCAAAACTCTTCTTGGAGAAGTTGCAAGAAGCAGCTTAGTAACCTCCAGAGTGTGTTAGATGTTGGCAAAATATTGCCATGTAAATGCTGGGAGGTAACTTGACTCCTGGTGCAATTTGGGGGCTGGGTTGTTTTGAAATCAACGTTAGGTAAAAGTGACTGAGAAGGATGGAAGAATCCAAGATTAACAGTGTAATTTCAACACCACACAAACCACTCTGTTAGAGACTTTGTCTTGCTTTGATGGATTGAGCTCTTCATGCTGAGCGCTCTGCAGTGCTCCTTCTGACCTCTGGCATGCCAAAGCCCATACCATCTCATACAGTTTATCCTGGCCTAAGTCCTTGGATTTAAGTATATCAGGTTTTCTAGAATAGCAGATATTTCTAATTTGGAAGGCATAAAATTAAAGGAACCGCAGCTTCTGTTATGAGCTTTTTAGTTTCGTTGCCTACCTTAGCTGTTTAAAATGTCTTTAGCTTCCAGATGCCTATTCGGGTGAGATCTTCCTTGAGGAACCTGAAGGTGCCATTTGATCTGTTGATACATCTGTCCTTTGATAAGAAATTAAGTCCTTTCTGTTGCCTTTGAGAAGCATGAAAGAGTGAACTTAGGCTCCCTCAAATTGTTTTCTGTGGGCTGCTTTACAACACTTTTAAAAATGAGGGGACCAGGTCAAGGTGGTCAGTTCCTATGTTACCCCTACATATGCCTTATTATATAAAATCACTTCATACACTAATTTAACCCAGTTTTATTTGGAACTTTCCCTTGTTTTCCACCCGTAGCCGTGTTTGCACTTAATGATACAACATCATATGTGAAGCATGTGTTTGTCATGACCACAAAGTCTCTCAGAGGAATCGATTTGCAGGTTATTGTCCCTTGCTCAGGGACTGTGACAGGAACACTTTGCTCTTAGATTTCTGTGTGTAGGAGCCCTCTCCATACTACCACTGTCAGCCAGCTTTCATGTGATCTGCAAATTATACCAGCTGTAATTTTTATAATTCTTTTCAAATCTCTGATGAAAATACCAAACATTTTCAGTCCCTCTTGACTACTAATCCTGTATTAGCTAGTTATTTATTCAATTATCACACATTTTGTTGGGCCATCCCGAGGTCCTTGGGTAAGGTGCTCGTGTGGGTGCAAGGCTTTACAAACAGCGGGGCTGTGTTTTCCTTGTTGGCCCACACGTTTCCTCTTTTTTCTACTGTCTACAAGTGTTTCAGAAAGAAGCCTTCATTTTGTAATAGAGAAGGAAGGGAGCTACAGCAGTTAATGTGATATTTTGTCATTTGTTCGCTGTGTGCTTTTTAGTATAAATATCCTTATTTTGAATTTCTTTTCTTTGCTGTCTTTGGCGTTTACAATATTTTGTTACTTCAGAATGTAGCTTCATTAGCAGTGCTTTGTTCCTTCTCTGTTCGTTTCTGTGACAAAGAATGGTGGCAATGACATGACAGCTGATTGTAATTTGTTTCAAATATTTTTAATTTGTCATTAGTTACATTTACTTTATTATTTTGCTTTATTTTAGTTCTTCATTTTTTTTTCTTTTAGCACGTTGATCTTTACTCTGAAGATAACCCTGAACTGCTGTGAAAGCAGAACAATGATTAGATATGTTACTTGTATTTGACTCTTATCACATCATAATTTACCCAGTTGCATGATTCAAATCATAAACCAGGTGGGTGACTTTTTGACAAGCTATCAATTCATACGGTAAAAAAAGAAAAAAACGTTACAGATAATCCACTGTGTATGTATGTCATTTGTAAAACTTGTCATTTGTCCATAAGTGTTGCTAGGGAGGCTCAGAAATAAAAGGTATTTCTTAACCAAGCAGAGGAAGAAAATATTTTATTATCATTATTGAATGGGAAATACAGGCTTTTGTGTTTCATGCTGTACTTTTTGCAGTTATAGTTGCCAGAGCAAAATTTAAGTTAGTATCAGACGTTTGCTATTGTAAGCATTTTCTTAATTTTTTTTTAAATTTTTTTTTAAATACATGAGAAATATGGTGAAAACAATAACTGACATTTTCAGTGTCAGGATATTTTCATCTTTGGATCCTGAAAAGAAACCAGGACATGATTATATCTTCAGGATAAGTTGTAGAAAAGCCCTGATTTCATAAAATGGCCCTTGCCACACATGCTATGCCATCATGTTAATCAGTAATATGTAGATGTTTCAGACACTTTTGTCTTTGAACTCAATTATAAAGTTACTGCATAAAAGCAATGGTAATTGAATTAAATGGGTATTCTTCTTATGCATCAAATGCATAATTAAGCTCCCTGCATGTAGCTTTGTTCTTGCTGTTATGATTAAACTCTGGTAGCACAGTCCCAATTCTCCTTTCATTTATTCCAGTTGAACAAGTCTGGATTTTGTCTTTTATATCCAGCATAATTGAGAAGAGAATAGGGCCTCTCAGTCTGCTTATTCCATGGGGCTTGTTCAGCCACAAGTAACCCTGGCTGACTTTGAGTTAAATGTATTTTGGGCTGCATTGAAACAGTTGTTAAGTGGGCTTCTGTCTTTGGCTGGTGGGTTCAACAGGGTCGCCAGGTTATGTTACTTCTTGGGTTCTGTGGAATAATTCATATGAAGAAGGTGTTCAGTGTCCATAATGCATCCCCCCAAAGCTTCCTATTCCTCGTGTTTAAAATTAATTTTTCAGTGGCACAAGTTGAGTGCATGGAACTTGTTCTCTGTTATAGATAGAAACTCATATAACAAACAAATCTCTCCATGCTGGGAAATGGAAATTCATCTGTTGGACTTCTCTCCAGACATAAAATAACAGAAATTAGCAATGAAAATATTACACTTCAATAATCAGTTTTATGCCCTACATTCCATGTACTTTTTGGATAGTTCTCTAACCAGTGGATGCTGGAGATGTGGTAATTTTAAAATGTGTTATTAGCTGTTGGAATTCTTAAATAGCCATAGTTTGCACTGAAACCAGAAATCCACATTTAAGTGAACACCCAACCCAAAATCTGTGTTCATTTCTGATTAAGGCCAGAGTACAGTCTCACACAAATCTGAATTCTTCCCGTGTAACACTGGGCTGGTGCAGCTGACGAGGTGTAAGGTTCTTCTTTTAAGGCTTTGCAAGGGTTGTAGCAGGGTAATTGGGTGAGACAATGAACAGCCCTAGGTCTCATTAAGCTTTCAGTGAAAGCCCAGACTGATCAGAATCTCTCAGCTAACACTTGGTGCCCTGCACAATTAGACTGTAGGTATTTGGTGTCCTGTTACATCCACTCTCTGACTTGTGTTCTTTCTCTGTGTTTCAGGACGAGTTGGGCTATGGAAAGACATCTTCACTGTTTCAATGAATGAGAAATTTGATTTAGTTTATAAACAGAAGATGGGAAAATGTGACCTCACATTCGATTTTTATTTATAAAAAATGCATGCATATGATATCCAGATATAGCTAGAAGTGCTTTATGCATTCATTTATTACCTGCTGGACAAACTACTGTAGCTATTATGTGTAATAAGATTTAAAGAAAGAAAAACAATCTAAGTAAACCATATCAGATGCAATTATCTTTGATCCTGAACAGCTGTTTATCTTCTAGTATTTAAGTCCTTTGTCCACATGCAAGAACTTCCCAGACAATACTAGAACATTCAGCTGTTATGGAATGTATTATATACGTATAAGGTATGTATCATATATGCAACTAGAATGTACACCTTTTCAGCCCCACATTGATTATTTAATGTGTTTTATAAAAGCTTGTCACTAGAACCTAAATAAACATCTGTAAACCAAATAAAAATTTATTTCTGAGGGAAACAAGTAACAGGCCAAAACAGTATGCTAGAATGATCTCAGGGGTTAATCGTCACATTTATTTTTATAGCAGGTATAACCAAGTATAAATAAATCCCATTCCAAAATAGTGACTGATCCAAGTGGGGCTCACATTAGGTTCTGCACACCCTTATCTGTGTGATTTGCGTAGGTTCTGTGCACTGGCACGCTCTGCAAGGCAGGGCTCGTTGTGATTTACAGCTGTGATCGTCAGCCTGATCCCAAATCCCACCCACGCCTTTATGGAGACAGCTCCTGATGGAGACAGTTCAGCTCCATGCCCAGGGTCAGCAACCACGAGATCCTTAAGCCCTCAACTCTAGGTCAGTCCCTTAAAAAGGGGCTTAAAAGCCAGGCATCTGGTGCAGGGACTGTCTTGAAGAATCAGTCTCCAACCCTTATCACTTTGTTGTGTAGATGTGAATTTCTCCCGTTAGGGGCAGCCAGAGAAGGTGCTGGATAAGCTCCAGTTCCACTAAAAGGTGAGGACACTTAGAACTTAGGTCCCTTAGGTTTAGGGGTTGTTCTCCACCTAAGGGGAAGATCTGTGTCAGTATAAAGCAGGCAAAGGGAACTGCAACACCGGAGGAAGAGAGTTGATGGATATGCCAGCAGGTGGGAGTATTGCACAAATATCCATGCACAATAAGTTCCAGGAATTGTTAGCCATGACTGATCTGGATTTTAATCAGGATTCGAGTTTATTTCTTTTAACTTTTTTTATTCTCTACACAAACAGCCTGAAGCAGGCTACTATCACTACAGAACTCTCCCAAATTATTTTATTGTTCTGTTATGTAATGACATCTATGCTTTTTAGGTTCTCAGCTGCAGGAGGCCCATTTTTGCTAGTCAAATGTTCAGGTTCACCAAAAACTGAGGAAGGACTAGTTTTTAGTGTTTCAGTTCTGTTGGGAAATTGTCAGTTCAGAACTGGCAAGTGGTGTAGCATGATGTGGCTTGACAGCACTTTTCCTTGTATATTTGTGAGTGAAAATGCTTTCAGTGAAATTTTATTTCTATTTTTATATTTTTAGTACTGTATGAATATTAAGCACTACACATTATACTTCTGTGCTTGCTTGCTTACTGAATAAAAGATGTGTTCCGTGCATTGTGGCTGCTCATTTTCTAGACCTCCCACTCAGACCAGGTGGTCTTTGCAGACAAACTGCAACAAACTGCAGGAACACGGGAGAAGGAGAATTCCATCTCGCTACAGAGGAAGACAAAATTCCCCCACAGTTCCTGCAGATTGGAGTCAGAAGAAAATTTCATTAGCACCAAAAATCTACTTAAATCGCTTAATCCCAAAGATGTGTGAGCAATACAACCTTACTGAGTGCCTAAAGTTTCTGAAGGCACCAGGGAATCCTGCTCTGCTTCCCAGGCACAGCTGCTTTCCTTTGCTGCAGCCGATGCCCAAAAGCCAGGAATGTCCCACAGCCCCATTTCTAACAGCCAGGTCCATCCATATGCCATTGCCTGTGCAGAGGGCCATCAGCTGCCAGGCCACGTAACCTGTACTGAAATTCTACTTTTTGATATCTAGTGCTTGAAGGCATTTGAGTTTTTCCTATTAAAATCCATAGGTAGTAAGCTGCTTTCTCTTTTTGACAACTTGAACTTTCAGGACTCAGCCAAATGTTACCAAGACTCTGCACACACACAGACACACCTTGGCCAAAATTGTCTGTGGAGAGAATGCCTCATTGGTACCAAAGCGCTGCAAATAAAGAACAAAAATACCAGAAAATCAAGAGAATTTCTTTTTTTCTCCCTTCAGATTCCAATTTGGTGAGCTGCTTCTGCTGAGGGATAATGTTTACCAGCAAAGGTTTAAACAGAGGATTAAGGGACCACATTTGTTGCTTCAGTCCAGGAAAAAAAAAAATAAAAAAGGTTAAACAGAGATTCAGCTGAATCAAATAATACTAACAAAAATAAATTCCCCAAACCCAGTGGCCACACCTGTGGGAAGGGCACAGTGCAGAAATGATGATGTGTAATCTCACTACATAATCCATTTGATTTCTTTACTGCAGGATCTGCAGACTGGTGTCCTCTAGTGTTGGAATCATAAAACATATGCAGATGAGTATTTTCTGCTACCTGTCATAATGTGTATCATGCAGAACAGAAATGTAACCAATAATCAACTTCATTCTGGCAATGGAAAGAGAATCAGCAAAAATGAGCATCTTTTTTAAAAATACGACATACCCAGATTTCAACCTAATGAGGTTTAGACCTCAAGTGCCAAGTTGTACTCCAGGAAAAACTGCTGGTTTAGCTTCAGAGAGCGGCAAGAAGTCAAAAAAACTGATGCCACTCCACTCTGGTCTCTCGGCTTCAAAACCATCTCGTAAAGATGGGAGAGTGATGGCAAATTCTACAGGCAGAATGTAACAACACCTGCTTACAGCTCTCAGGCCTGAATCGCACTTGGGTACATGTAACATCCAATGTCCTCCTGAAAGGATCTGAGCTGTGTGATCTTTACAAATGGATGTGAGAAAAGCTTACAAAAATGCAGGGCAAGTCGTCATGCTGTAGAACCCTGACATGTCAGAATAACTATTAGCAGTGCAGGGCTCCTTGCCATAAGTTGCTGTTAGAAAGAGTGAAGTGCTAACACAGGAACATTAGGTTCTTTTGGTGAGCTGTACTGTTCCAGCGTAATTTTTCTGGATTTTGCCACTTCATCCATGGGCAAAACTGTAAAGCCATGCAACAGCTTTTGCTGGAGTTCTCTCTGTGCACAGATGATAAGCCCTGGCAATGCATGCTAGAGTAGTTTGAGAAGCTGCCACCTCCAGCTGTCCCCGCTGCCTCTCTGCCAGCCATGGCCACCACGGAGGAGAGACAGCAGGAGCAAATGTGTGCTGGTTCCTCAGCTGCTGTGATTTACACGCTGACATTACCTCAAACTGACGTGGATGGTGGTGTCAGGTGATAGGCTGTGCCAAGAGCCAAAGCACATCCTCAGATGCTGCCCTGGGTTGGAGGTGTCCTCCCAGGCCCTTGTCTCAGCTCCTGTGTAGCAGCCCTGCAGCTGGCCGAGGTCTCTGCTTGGGAACAGTCTGTTTCACGCACGGGCCGAGTTTCACCTGTGAAACGTTGTCTGTAAAGGCAGAACCGTGTCCTTGGGCAAGGAAAGACAGATCCACACTGCCACATGGAGTGTATGGACTAAAACCTGCTTTTGGGAGGATTGCTGTTTTGTAGGAGGGAGTGCTGCAATGTGTGACAGCACACAAGATGAAGAAAGAAAGGCAACGTAATGACTGCTCAGACTTGTCACAGTCACTAATATGCTGACTTCCTTGATATGTGAGGTACGAGTGATATTCAAAGTAAGTGCCACCCAGACATTAAATCCACTGTCACCATCTCTGTCACATACTCAGCTTCTGCCAGCACTGAAAATAAGATGACAATTTAATCCTCGCAGCTGGTGTTGCAGTGTGTTAAGACTGCAGTCCTTGCAGGCCTTACATCTGCTTCCTTTCGGCTTTGGAGAAAAGTCACCCATAAGATACGGGAGAGCTCTAAGGACTCAGAAAAAGCAAACCAAATTGGAACAAAACGGGAACTAAGGAAAACATTTAGATTTCAAGCTCCACTGGGAAGACAGTTCTTTTGTTTCAAAAGAAAAAAACCGTAATTTTTCCCAGGTGCCACTCTTGTTTGCTTCTGCACCTTATACTGCAACCCCCTCACAAAAGGCAGCTCTACTGAAACAGATAATCCTGGAAATGCTGCAGGAGACTTTCAGTACCTGGGATTGCTACCACTCCGTAGCTGCTAGGATTTAAACTCCCAAAGAAAGACCCATGGTGGGTCTCCAGTTTTAGTCCTTTAACCACCCTGCTCCAGCCACACATGCTGAGGGTTTGGTCTCTTAGCAGCCAGACCCTTTTGAACATGTTCCTTGTTCCCTCATCAGTAAATACCAGTGAGATTAGAGGCTAAAATAGTTCTGATTTGCTTTTAGCATTAAAGATCTGTATAAGCCTGTGTACTCTAAACAGGATGAAAAAGGAATATAAACAAAAATATGCATTGGTCAATTCAAGCTGTAAACATTTTGGTTTTGACCATGCAAGTATGGATCATTTGGTCAGTCTTTTACTCAGTGATATGCAGCAATTTACATGAAGTCTTTGAAATAAAGAAGTTATTTCAAAACTGGTTTTTTTTCTAGCAATAACGATGTTGCTATGTACAGCCATTACATTCCTGTGATCCTACACACTTCTGCTCAAGTTATTGTCTCTAAAGGAGTACTGTCACTGAATTCAAAGGGACCACATGAAAGTTAAGCTACATACACAAATGTTTGTGGGAAACAAAGTTTTAATGTGCCCTGTAGGACATTAGTCTGTATCAAGAACTATTGAAATACTGAACTTGTTCATGCATGTTTGAAAACAGCATTATCATTTGATTGCTGATGCATGGCCAGGGCATCTGGATCCTGCAAGGCACTGCATTTTCTTCCCAGAAAGTGACTACAGTATAGTTTTCAAGTAATCTCCCTCAATCTATTAAAAAAGTACATTAAAGCTTAGGGACAGAAATAGAATAAGGCCTTTTTTTTTTTTTTTTTATGTTGGACTGCAGTGATTTATGTACTCTTTTGGAATGAACAGGAGGCCACCCCTAACTGCCCCAATGAAGGAGAACCTGCTTTATGCATGGTTTAATCCACAGTTCTGCTTGAGAGGAGTTCTTTCACCTTTCCCCTGAAGTACCTGAAACAGAGAGGTTTTATAGCTCAGAACTTTTATAGGCCAGTAATCTCTCACTGTAGCCCAATTTAGGGCATGTCCTGATAATCAAAATGCCCTGCTGCACACCAAGGAAGTGGTGCCAGGGGCAGCAGGGCAGCCAGGAGGCAGCCTGTGTGCTACTGAACCTCCTTATGTGATATATTGTAGGTTGGCTTTCACTTTTTGGGTATTTCTGCTTTGGGACACAAAATTACATAGACATGATACACAAAATTCTGTTTTTCTTGAAAATAAAATGCACCTCCTGTAGGTCATTTTAATCTTCTGCATTACTGGGCAGGGCTCTTGGAGGTGGTTTGTCCAAACAAGAGACACATGCTGGAATCCAGAAAACTGTCACACAGGGACAGGTGATGTGTGAGAGAGAATGTGGTATGTGTAGGATTGTTCATTCTCTCTAGAGAGAGCTTCCATGTTTATTGGCTTCCATTTTGTATGTTCCATCAAGCAGGTGCTACTGCTGTTTTCCCTGGATTCTGTGAAGTGAGGATGAAACTTCTTTGGTCATCCTCTGAGTAGGGCAAAGGCTGACTCTAAGTGGTTGATATTTTTTGAATGAGCCCTTTCCCCTCAAGCCATGGAAACAGGGAAAAGTAGCAACTGCAGACTGAGAACATGTTGATTAAGTATTTCATAATTGGAGTTAGTGAGGTGAGAAAAGGAAGGCAATGAGGAGACACCACCTTTACAGTGGATAGTGAATTTGCACAGCAGAATTCTTCCTCTGGCTGGTGAACACTGGCAAAGATGCTACATTTTTCCAATACACAGCTCTAGGAAGAGGTGGGAGGTGACTTTGCAGGAAATTCCTGCTTCACCCAGCATTTGGATTTCAGGGTGACTTGCCCTGTATGCTTGTGGTATGTGTAGGTGTGCACAGCTGTGTTGCGAAAGGAGTGAGGGGAAAGAAAGCAGTGTGAGAAACTGCCCCGCAGATCCCAAAGTCAGAGAGGAGGAGGAGGAGAGGAGGCGGAGGAGGAGGAAGAGGAGGAAGAGCAGCTGTAGAGCAGACTGTGCTGGGGCAGGTACCACTCTGCTGCCCATGTTTTGCAAATCTCCAGGCTGTCATGTTCTGAAGGAAGCTACAGGCTGTGCCGAGGCCATGGCCTGAAGGAAGCTGCTCTGTGCTGGAGAAGATTCCTAGCAGCAGCTGTGGCCCTTGGAGAGGAGCCTGTGCCAGAGCTCTGTGAAGGACTCTAATCAGAGGGAAGGACAGACTCTGCAGCAGGGGAAAAGTGTGAGGAGGAAGGAGTGGCAGAGAGGCCTTCTACATTTCCATCTAAACTGACCAGAAATATAACATTTGTAAGATCCATCCATCTTGTAACTATGGTGAAACATCAGCTGCAGGAGCTATGTATACAGACACTTGGGAAACTCTTATCAATTAAATTATTGAAATGAGAGCCAAATCCCTTAGTGGCTATAAATGCTGTAATTCTTCTTAAGATAGGAAAGCAAGCAGAGCTGTTCTGATTTATGATAACTGAGGATCCTGCTCTCATACTTGTAGGAATGTACTTAAAAAATATAAGCAGTGGATCTGATTTACGACTTTTTATGCACTGCTGTGAATTCCAAGTAACACATAAATCAGGTGCTATTCAGTGCAGGTAAGTTATTCTTGATTCATGCACCGATATTTTGCAGGTGTAAAGACAGTGTAAGTGAGAAGAGAACCAGGCTCAGTATTTGATGGAACTTGAAATCTGTTTGCTCTCTATCAGTAATTTTGACTTCTTATGGACCACGTGCTGTTTCTGAAGGGTCTGTGAGAAAGGCAAGCTGACTTAGACCTGACACACATATACTTCAACCAGAAAATGTTTAGAGTCCAGAAAAACGCCAGTTGACTTTACAGGAGTGTTTTAGAGCTCCATCCTGATTTTCTGAAGTCAAAGAAAGCTTTGCTAAGGACTTCAGCAGCATCAGGATGTGCTACTAAATACCATATTCCTGTAGTAGCCTAATTACTGAGCCACAGAGCTGCTACTGCATCAGATTTTTGGGTGGTCCTTTTGCTAACAAATTGATTAAAATATATCTGTTGATGCTGTGAAAAGAGCTCAGTAGTATTGAAAGGTCTATGAATTCCCCTCTGACTGGTCTCTGAATTTCCTTGGGCTGGTGCAAATCTGAGGAAGCAACAGCAGAATCATCTAGTGTGTGTTTGTCTGAAATATGGTTACTGTCTGCTCATATTTCTGATGGGGTAGGTCTTGCAGGCAGAACTGGTTCATTTGAGTTCTCAGTCTTTAAGAAATGGACCCTCCGTGTTCATGGTTTCTAAGGAGCCAAACCTGCACAGGTACATCTGCCAGTGTATCAGCCACTGTGGTGGGTTGGTTTGTTTATTCATTTTGGGTGGATTTTTTTAGGGTGGGAGGCAGAAGGGCTTTTCTATCTGTGCAAAATGCTGCACAGTGCTGCATTTTCCCTAGATGACTATGAAGTCTTGCTCTTGTCCTGCTGGTTTTAACTTGGCTGTGCAATATCTGCCTTTTTTTTCACTTATCTCCTTCTAATGAGTTGTAATCGACTGACCTTGATTGCATGCCAGGTGCCCACCAATCCTTCCTATCACTCCCCCTTCTCAGCTGGACAGAGGAGACAAAAGATAGAAAACAACTCAAAGGCTGCAGAGCTTCCAGAATTCCCTGTGCTAACATTTGCTTTCTATACTGTGATAATTGGATGGCAGGGGCACGGTGCAGTTGATTGGCACACATCAGAGAGAGGAGGAAATATGTTGTACTCTCTGACTGTCACTCGGCCTGGAGAGAAACCAAATTTCTGATTTTAAATTACATTTGTAGTAGAGGAAACAAGGTCTTGAAATATTTCCTTTGAAGTCTGGTTGGGTTAACCACGTAAGTATCACTAGAACTACACTGTGATCCAGTGCATAAGAATGTCAATATTCAGAAGTGTTTTTGTTACAAATGGCCATAAAACTGCATAGAAAAGATTGGATGATAGCTCCATCACCTGGGTTGCACTTGTTTTGTCAGCACTTAAAATCCTTTATGCATGGGACAAAAGAAGTGCCTTATCATAAGCTTCGGGGAGGCCTGTTGGCTAAAATCAGAAGAAAGGCCTGATTCAGGCATCAGGCCTCCCCCAAGGTTTCAGTCCATAGATTGCCCTGGGCTCTTGGATTCCTCCCTGGAGCTCAGGGCATTGTTTGAAGGCACAGTTTGAGCCAGGTGGTTGCACTGAGCAGACACAGATCCCTCAGCTAGTGGGAGAAGGCCCTCATGGAGGCATTCAGACACCACGCTGGCCATGCCATGCAATGCCATGTCTGATTGATGTTTCCCCACTTAACTCTTCTGTTTCTACTTGCAGTGTAGTTTACTGCAGATTTCCTGGGAAATTAATACTATCTCTTCATGAAACAGAGTAATTAGTGTAATGAGCTTGTGTCTGGTATATGCATTTTTCTCCTGCAAAACCCTAAAAGTCAAGATCAACATTTAAAGCAGCTGTACTGCTTAATAAAATAGCAGGCTTCCTCGACTAAAGGGTGGTGGTTTTAAATATTTTTAGAGTACTTTAATGTGCACAGACTTCAACATAATGGCAGAAAACATTTCCAGGTATAATTCTGTGGTAAAAGAGTTAGTCTGCCACTCCAGCCTCCTACTCGAAACTGCATATCTGAAAGTGCTGACCTAGGAGATAGTATCCAGCACAACCACAGAAATTGTGACTTCCTCTCATGTGGTCACTGCTGTCAGCAAGACATACCTCGGTCTTTTCTTTTATTAGCAGATCTTGTGTCAAGAAATCAGTTTTGTTCTCTCGTTGCAGTGCCAACCACACTGCTTCTTTTGGTGTCCTATACTCTGTTGTATTCTCATAACTCAGAGGAGACCATGGCCAGGGTGCAGACTGCAGAAGAACTCAGTGCCTTGCACAGCCCTGCCAAGACATCACACTCCCCACAGGACCCACTTTACACACAACACACCATCATTGTGTGGCAGCAGGTAACACTTAATTAAATCAGCTGCAGGCTGTGTTCATAGTTTTGGAACTTTAGGTCAAAATCCCTGTTTAGGGTTTGGGACACACTTTGTCCACTGCTTGGAGAGAAGTATCTGTTAGAGGTGCACGGTGTTTGCTGGATCCTGTGGAATGAGCTAAACCAATCTAGTTCTGCAGATGGGAAGAGGGTGGAAGAGGGAGCTGTGGCCCTTCTCATGCAGCTCTTATTTCTCCTGCTTGTATGTGAGGAAACAGGGTCTTTATTTCCTTCCCTGCTCTGGGGTTGCACTAGTTTGAAAACAAACCAGTGGGAGACTGCAAGTCAGAATTATAATTTAATAGGAAAATTAAAGTAAATGCAATAATACAAGAAAAAAAAAACCTGACAGAGTCAGGATACAACCTAACACCCTGTTAGTCAGGGTGGTGGTAGCAGTCCAAGTGAAGTGGTTCAGTTGAAGCAGTGATCCCGTAGGAGGGTCTGGTCTCCACCTATAGGTCCAGTGGTAGTGGTAGCCCTTGTCCTCTGAGAATCCAGCAGGAAGAGCTGGCTGGTGCAGTTCCCAAGCCCAGGTTATATTCAGCTGGGAATGCTTGGCTCCTCCCCCCTGGGTGGAGCATCTCACAATGGGATGAGGTAATTCCATGAGTCATGTGGTGGTTTCTTGATGGCCCATTAACAGAGATAACACCCGGAGGGAGTTCTCAGGGGTGAGTCATGACAGGAGATAACAAACAGTGCCTCCCTCACCTGTTTTAACAGCTTGTGGAGATGGTAATAGAATATATCTTATATTGCAACCTAGGGCAGGGGTCCGCAGAAACTTGAGAGAAATACCTCCTTTGGATTCGTTTCTGTTCTGAAGTCACCACAAGACCAGAGGTTCCAATTATAATGGATGTGATACACATCTCATCCTTTGGCATGAGAACACACCAAAGAAAGCTCATCTTCTGGACAAGTAAGATTTATAGTTTGTTCCAATCAAGTATGAATTTGCTGGTAATCCCAATGTGGGCACTTCTCTTGCAAGTAATTTTTAATTATTGTCACATGAGGCAGTTTGTGTCATTTTCCTCCTCTCCTTGCCATATAGTTTTAGATTTAGGGTCAGATTCATTGTAGGAGTAAGCTGTGACAGCTCTATTGATTTCACTGGAGCTCTATCCAGCTGTGAATTTGAATGCTTTCTTTTGTCAGAATGAAGTTGAAGTTGAAATGAAATGTGCAAGGCATCCGTGATTGTGTACCTTCATTGTAAGGAAGGGATGAGCATAAGAAAAAAATTGGCTCTCGTAAAACTGCAGCAAAGCTGTAAATAACAAAAAGCTGTATTTTGCCATCTTGCTTTTTGTAAACAAAGCTTCTTCTGAAGGCAGTTATGTTTTGTTTAAGAGCAGATCCTAAGCTTGGAAAAACATAAATAGCTATGAACTAGCCCTAGAGTTCAAATTTGTGTACAAAACCTCCTTTGATTCAAGTAGAAGGTAAATAAATGCTTATAGCTATGACTGAATTTGTGTCATCATGAATCCAAAAGGAACATCAGGCCAAATCCATGAGAGTCAGAGGTGTCTTAAGTAAAATAAATCATCCCTGTACACTCTATTGCACTGCCAGGTACTTTCACTCTCCATTGCTGGTTGTGCTTTTAGTGGGAAAGGAGCTGGCATTTGCTGAAATAGGTACCAGCCACAGACCCCTGCTGCAGACAATGAATTTTGATCCCACTGCTACATGGCATCCCTACCCAAAGCTCAATAACTGAATAAAGTCTCTAAATTGTACAGGGCAATGAGCTCCTCTTTGTTGTTTGAAGTGTGAGTGCTACTGTCGTGGAACACTCTAACTTTACTTATACTTTTTTAACTTTTAAAACTAAAGTGTATATTCCAACTTACTGTTTAGTCTGTAGTATCAGAAGGAGAAACCCTGGAATCTTTTCTTTAAGTACTTACAGTTATGTTTGGCTATTTATTGCTTTGAAAGCTATGGACTTATCAATAACTGATTTACTTACATCTTTATAGGAAATTACATTATACATTTATACATTTAGAGAAATGAGCTGATTTATATTGAGTTCTCAGGGAAAAAAAAGTGATTTTGCCAAACTTAGGAGTATCTGGATGACTGCCTAATATATTTTACAGCTACATCTGTAAGTCTGTCCCAGATCCCACATTTTCCTCCTGGGATGTTGGGCAGATCTTCAAAAGATGGCTGACAAAGAAGATGAACTGGAAAAAAAGAAGCATTTCAGATGCTTGATGTTGGTCAGACTTTTACAGTCTCAAAGGGTGAGTTCAGGAGGGTGTTGAAAGCTTTCTCTTCTGTGTAGCAGAAGCGAAATGTGATGCTGTGCTGGCAGGGCCACATTGTGTCATTGCTGTTGGTAAATGTTTAGAGGCTGACACTCTTCATGTCAAGAGCAAAATTTCAATTTGAAGCAGGTTTCAGACCAATGACATCAAAAAGGTGCAAGACATGGTCAAAACCTATTCAAGTGAAAGTTTTGGAAAACTTGCAAAAGTAATGTGACCTAAATTTGACAACTGGAATGTTTACATGAGATTTGGTCTGTATAATGTGTCTCTCTGTGTGAAAGAGTTCCAGTCTGCCAGCAGATTTCTTTTGATTTAAGAGAAGATCTCACAGCTTAAATTCATATACATGCGGTGTTATGAATATGCATAGATTAGGTTGTGAACTCTGAGTCAGAGACCAGCTGGTTTTTGTCTGCACAGAGAGCTTCTCTGCTCACTTTCGGAATTTGTCACCTTATAAACCATCCTCAGATTGGACTTGAAGGAGCACTGGGTGTTTATATGATATCATAACTGAGGCCTATCAAAAACAGAAGAGGATTCTGATGCACAATCTGCAGCAGTGTTATTGTACACCTCAATTTCTGTCCTGAACGTGCAGGTGACTAACTTTTATATTTATTTTTTTCCTGAAGTACTTGACTCTTTTGTTTGTTTGTTTAATTTAGGTGAACTGTTCTGTTACATTTGCATTTTAAACTAATCAGTCTGTAATGGGTTAGGCCCATTTCAGCTGAGCTTGGTGTTGGTTTCTTTGCTAATACTAAATTATCATTAGGAGAACACTTATATTCCTGAAACACTTCAAGAGTGTTTTGGTAGAAGAGAAGAATGTATCAGGGAGATTGATGAGAATGAACATGCTTTCACATAAACATATGAAAGTTCATAGAGCTAAAGCTTTGAAAAAATTTATCTTACATGATGGAAAGACTTGTAGGTTGTAAGTTTTTGAGACGGATTTAGCAGATATTAAATTAATGCCCTGCCTAATTCTAGACAAATCGTTGAGAAGTAGCAATGTATAATGTGCAAAATAAAACCAAAAGTATAAGATAAATTTATTTTTGCTGTTTAAGGAACTAGTAATCCAAATGAAGTATTAAAAAACCTGATATCAATGTAGGTCTTATCCATGTATATTAAAATACAGACCCCAAATATTGACAAAGTTACTGTGCCATATATTGATTTCCTGTCAAACTTCCCTAGAATTGCCAGAAGTACCAACATGTTTAAAAGGTAAGCAAGAATTTCGTAGTTTGCAGTCAAATTTCTCCTAAACTGTAGTTGTGAATCACTTGTGGGTTGTGGAGCTCTCAGTCCATAATGTAGCTGCTAATGTGATTTTCTAGCGATACAGAGCTATGCTACACTTTTTCCTAAAATTGCTTTTTCTCTACATGCAAGTGGTGTAGATGCAATAGGAATTGCACCCAGTTGCAGAAGAGAATGGTCTGCTAAGCCACTGATCTGCTGCTGAAAAATATGAGCCTCTAAGACTAATCAGTCTGTTCTCTAAATTAACAATGCAAAGTTTTTTTGTGTGGAAGAAATTGTCACTGATTCATTTTAATTGTGATTTGAAAACATGCCACTCAGCTTGGCATGTCTTTAAGCGAAACATGGACAATAAGCCAAGGGACTCATGGAAAAGTTATGATGTTTCAGGATTCAGTATTTTAATAGTAAATAACTCACATTCATCCTAATTTCCTGTGAAACAACTCTTCAGTAATAAAGTTGTGAAGACACCAGCTGTGTGTGAACTGGGATTAAGTTTGTATTCTTCCTTCAACAAAGTAAAATGGAACGTAAAGTTGCACTCTGCATGAAAATAAAAACCCCAAGCAAATGTATGCTGTCACAGTACCTTTCTTAGTGGAGCAGTAAATGTTTTTCACTCCTCTAGTGAAATATAAAGGGTGAAATTCTGCAAGTGGATCTGCAGGGAAATTTCGTTTCCTTAAGTTTGTCCTCTGGGTTTATACAATCTGGCCTTCAATAAAGGTCACCTCAAAAAATATTCTGTAAATTCTGGTCCAACTTTGTTCCCAGCAAGTGCAAAGCTAAGAAAACTCTCAGACAAAGAGAGAATGAGGGAGTGTAATACTGAGGATACAAAAATGGGATTAGGACTTTGAAAGGAAGCAGGAGGAAGAAGAGGAGCAGCACAAGAAAAGAAGAAAAAGGGAGGGACCTAAGCTACTTTCTCCCAGAGAGACAGGGGAGCTTAAAAATTCTAATTAATTAGTGAAAACTAATTAAATAACAAATGACAGAACTTTCCTGGAATGAAAGGTTAATCTTTTCTTTATTGCATGCAGTATAATAAAACGTAAAGCTTTTTGTACGCTTGGGGTTGGATTTTCTTCCAGTGTTCAAGGAGAATATATGTTACTCTTGACTTCCTCTTAAACTCATTAAAACGTGGAGAGTAAGGATCACACTTAGGCAATCTCGTCCTTTGGCCCGCTGGTTTGTTAGGGAACTTCTCTGAGGCCATCTGCTCTGTGCAGAAGCTGAAATACTGGCCCTGGGGTTTTGCTCGAGCTGCCAGGCACAGATCAGTGCAATTTCCACGGGAGGGCAGTGCAGGTGCTGTTTTCCAGGAGTCGGGATGGGAGAAATTTTCAGAGATGCTCTTTATTTAAAGCTCAGGCGATCCCGCTGAACAACTCAGAGGCTGAATTGACAGCAGAGCGTGGACTTGTAGGACTTCACCCCACAAACAGAGGTCTAAGATTGCACAAGGCTTTCCAGAAGCGCTTTGTTAAGGCTGAAAGCAAAGGAGGACGTGCAGAGGGTGTAATTTGGCACCTGTAGAACCTACTTGCAAAAGTAAACTTGGCTGGTAGTTGACTCTGAAAATTACCTGCTACGGTGCTTGATGCAAATCAATAGGACGAGGAAGCAAAAAGCAAAATCAAGGTGATGTATTTTCATTTTAAAAAAGATTTTAAAACTTACTGGCGACAAATGGATTGCAGGTGTGTGCTGGGGAGAAAGGGAGGAGAAAACATGATTGTTCTCTGAAGAACTCTTGAGGAGAGGGGAGAACTTCTGCTGTAATTTCTTGACCTTGGGACTCATGAGTACTCTGTCATTCCAAAGGTCAGATCAAGGTGCAAATCATCCTTTGAGTTCTGTGTGGCAGCCAAAAAAAATCCTTCAAGAAAAGTTATTTTAGACTAACTGTCATCACACTTGTGGTTGAGGAGCAATTGCCAAATTTCTCAGGGTTTCAGATTTGTGGCGATTTCCTCCAAGAGCAGAGCAGAGCTGTGAAGAGCAGCCACAACACAGGGAGGATAAAGCCACTTTCTTCCATTTGTAGTCGTTCACATGCTGAAACAAAACTCTCCCATTGATGTTCTTACAGTGGTCAATGGTACTGTGAAGCACTTATGTTCTATGTTTATCGATGACCTGTGGTTTATGTTCACCTAGTCCTTTTTATGATATTTATTTTCAGGTTGAGCAGCCACAGCTGCCAAACGATGACATTAAGTCAGCTGGAATCACTGCTCAAGGAGAAGCTATGTTGACCAAAGTAATACAGAAACCACATGCAGGGCTAGTAACTCATTTCAGATAAGTAGATGGTGTTCTTGATGTACTGATATCAATTTTGTAACAAGTTTTAAAGGATATTGCCCTGTTGTTATAGCACGAAGATCTATTCATACTTGTATGGCTAGGGTTTGTTGTTGTTTGGGCATTTTTTATTAAGCTAAAGGAATATTTTAAAAGCCTTTCTAATCCCCTCTGTGAACCCCTTTTTAGCATCAAAACCCTAAGAACTCTTCTCTTTCAAGCAGTCTTGCTACAAATCTCTGGTGTAGGAGTGACATAGCCCCACTGTGATTTTATTTCTTTATGTGCTTGTGTCTTGAGCAAAGACATTTGACTTTTTTAAGAGCCTGGATTCTCCATGGCAGCACAACTTCTGTAATTGCCCAGACCTTTGCAAGGCTGGGGAACTTGCAAGGCTGTGAAAAACACACTATCACATCAGAGGAATGGTATTTTAGGCACTTTGTTCTCTTCTTATGCAGAGGTATCCAGATACCCGAGACCTCAGTCTACTGAAATCTCAACACAAATTTGAATAGCACAAAGCCTCTCTTACAAACCAAGGAGAAAGTGGTCGTGTGCCTGTGGGAAATCTGGATTTTTATTATCTTTGCACAAACCGAGCCATGAAAATTTGTTTATAAACATAATGGTATTTTAGTATGTTTGGGCATTTGCAAGTTTACCTCATGTCACACTATCATTAGCCAAGTAATAGTTATTATTTACCAGGACACAGAAGAGTATTCCATGCCTTTCACAGCACTGTGTCAGTGTGTTGGCTCTACCCTAAAACTGCTTATAGAAGAAGAAATACATTAAACATAACCTGATGTAAATTCCTAGGAAGATCCAACCTCCTGCTGTGTTTGGCATGGACTTGGCCTGTAATTTGGGAGAAGGAAATAAAATCTTTCTGATTTCACAGCTGTTATTGCACCTCAGGGCTGTAGTTGTATATGCAACCCATTTGCTTCTCTTCCACCGAGTAGGACATCTGAATAAATCCTCGCTCTAGCCTGAATAAAATATTAACATATCGCAAGGCTGTTAGGACAGATTGTATCCAAGACAATCTTTTCTCGCTGTAGAAAAGCCTATCAATCATAACTTGGTATAGTTGTTATTAATGCCATAGCTTTTATTCATTTGGCTATATGTACCTAACTGAGGAGCAACGTTTACGTTTTCATGTCAAGCGCTTCCTATCACAAAAGAAACTGCTGAAATGCCTTGTTGTTACGGAATTTATGAATAGAAAATATCCTCCAAAGTTCTAATTCGAGCTATATTTATTTTACAAGGTCCTGTGGTATTTTTGTTAACAGCATTGTGAAATAGAGCCGTTACATGTATTTTAGTACATTAGCAGAAAGAATTATTAACTTCAGGCAAGGTTGCTGCTACCTACGTGTCCCAAGAACAATTCAGTTAAAGAAGTAAATATAAAAGCAAGATATATAGATGCAGATACAGTCATTCAAATACACTAAAGAGTTCATTTACTCTTCAATATTTATGTGTAACCTATCACACTGGTTAGTCTGAAGCCAAACCTTATTCTGCTTCTGTTTGGATGCACATCATCAGTCAAGGATATGTTTATATTTGTCACTCAGTTTTTAATTTGCACGTGTGTGATAAAAAAACAAACAAACAAACAAGCCTCCCAAAACACACCTCTTTCCTGCCGGGAAACCTGCCCCAGCCTGGGCTTCCCACCAGGTCACAGCCTCCTTTGGACATTCCCCTGCTCCAGTGTTGGAGCACTTCCAGAGGAAAGAAACAGAGCTGGTGAAGGCCCTAGAACATGAGCAGTCCTATGAGGAATGGCTGAGGGAGCTGGGGGGACTCAGTCTGGAGAAAAAGAGGTTCAAGGGTCACCTCCTCACTCTCTACAACTCCCTGACAGGAGGGTGCAGCCAAGAGGGGATCGGCCCTTTTTCCCAGGTAACCAGCAACAGGACAAGGGGAAATGGCCTCAAGCTGCACCAGAAGGCCCAGGTGGGATATTAGGAACAGTTTCTCCCCTGAAGATGTGGTTAACCATTGGGACAGGCTGCCCAGGGAGGTGGTGGAGTCACCATTCCTGGAAGGGTTCAAAACCCAAGTGGACGTGGCAATTTGCAGTGTGGTTGGTGCTCGGTTGAAGGCTGGAGCTGAGGATCTTGGAGGCCTGTTCAACAATAATGGTTCTATAATTCTGTGATTCACTGACCTGGCTGTCAAGACTCCCAAAGTAAGGACAGGATTTGTTTCCTAACAGTACTTGCAAAAGCATATGACACCTTAGAAAGGAACCTCTATTTCCATGACATGGTGTTCCTGAATATTAAAAGAACTCTAACTTTGTTAGAAAAGAGCTTGCAACTTGTAACAGTGTTTTTTAATGGCAGTAATAAGACGCTCCTGAAGTGAATCAGTCCCTACAAATTATAGTCTCTTTAAGAAAATAATCCAACCACTGTGAAAAAGAAAGTTTGTTGGAGTGCAAAGATGGCTCTGTACAGCTTGTGCACATCCCTTTTCTGTGGAAGTCCTTTACTCAGAGCTATCTGGTGGGAGTGAGAACATTATATCAGCCAAATTCAGACCCCAACTGTTTCTATTTAAAGATTACTAAAGTACTGTGATTGATTCACTTTTACAATCAGGCTGTTCAAGTAAAGAAGAAAGTAAAGAGGAGTGAAAATTGATTTATTTTGTGTGTTCATTGCACAAATTTCAAGGTCTCTAGAAGTTATTGATGGGTTGTAGAGGACTATCAATATGAAACAAGCATCAGACCCATATTTCCACTCCCTCCCTGTGCTTTTATCTCCCCTCCCCCATTAATTTTTGATTTTATGTTTATGAGGATCTGAAAATAGTCTAATTCTTTTCTATCAGGTTTGGGCCTATCTTTACCAGCTGGTAAATAGGAAATGTTCACTGTAGGAAGCCAATACTCTGCAGAGTGTAAACAGATGGAATCAATATAAAGTGACAAGTTAGACTGTGCTACTGAGAATACAGAGCCAAAACTAAGAGCATAACAGTCATGGTACTTATTTTGTTCCAATTCATTTGGTACTGAATAGCACTTCATATATGCACAGCTGTGTCCTTCCATTTTTTACTTTCTTTCTTCTGGTTTGATGATGACAATTTCAAAGAAAAACTTTAATTAAAGATTTTACACAGAATGGCCCAAAGTAGAATGTAGAGAAAATGAGCACTGATGTGTTTATAGCACGAAGAAGAATATTTTTCAGGCATTTATTTCCTTTCTTTTTAACAAAACAAACAAAATCTGATAGATGTTTCTCCCTGCATGTAATATGCTGGATTGATAGATCCTTGCAGATTGAAATCTCCCATTTGGTGATGTGGACCTCTAAAACTTCCCCATCATCCGTTTTCTTCCTGCAGTACCTGGCACAGTAGACTGCCATGAAGGGCAGGAAAGCTGAGCCTTCATCCCTGCATGGCTGTGCTGGCTGAAGGGAAGGGGACAGTCAGGCAACACAGAGGCTGCTGCAAAATGCACTAGGCTGTCCTGAGACAGTCTGGAAGCAGAGTGACTGAGTGTCTTCCTTCTCCTGCCCTCAGGTGCTCCTCCTACACTCTCGAGAAGGGTGTTTTGGAGACCCTTCAGGGACATTTTGTGGGCCAGGGAGCTTCCAAGCTGTGCTGTGTTGCAGGGTTTGCCTTGAAAGCACATCTGAGCTCCAGTCCTTTTGCTAGAGAGAGTACCAGGTGTTATACTATGAGTTTTTCTTTACTAATTTATGAATTTTTGACACATTCTTACAAAAATGGAAGAAGACAGCATGTTTTACCACTCTATTCCCAACTTATTCTTTGCAGCATATTTCTTGATGCTGCCATTAAAATTTTTGCTATTTTCGCTTTCTTGGCAGATAAGAACCCCAGATTTCCCATATGTTGTTTATTAGGGTGGCTGTATGGCTCTAATGAGGGGCAGCAACCACAAGTTTGAACACAGATTTTGCTTCTGATCCTCATGTCAAGGGCGAGCAGCTTTTGTTCCCTTGAGAAGAACCACTGGGTCTGCCCCAGTCTCCTCTGTGCACCTTACAAGGCCAGATCCATGGGACAGACTCAATTGCTGAGGAAAGTGCCTGGAGATAGAGTGGTTGGCAATACCTGTGTGAGTAGCAAAACGAATTCCAGCGATTTGTGGCAGGAAATTATCTCACAGTCAGCCGCAGTGTGCAGAAGGGAGTGCCTGGAAGCTCCCCCCCTGGCCATGCCTGCAGGGGAGGTGTTGTCACTGGCTATCCTATGTGCTCCTGAAGAATAAGAAAATATTTAAAATATTAATTGTCCTTCCTCTTCCCAAGGGAAGCGTGGGTGTTTTACATGCATAAATGCTGCTGAAATGCAGTCGCTGCTGGGGTGGGGAGCAGCAGCCAGCTGGCACGTGGCGGTGACAACAGAGCACGTTGTGCCAAAGACACTGTGGCAAGGCCTTGTGGTTGCTGGAAGTGTGTGATATCACCAGCACTCCAGAGAACAAACAAGAGCAGTGCTTCCAGTGGCTCTGCTGAAAGATTCTGATAGCATAAACTGGGGGGGTACATGGCCTTTCTAACCTGTAAGGACAAATGGTTGCATCAAGCTGGCAGAAAAACATAGTCCTGGTGCCAGGCACCACAGCGTCCAAACCTGTGCTTCAGTCATTAAATAATACATTTTGGTTAAATCTGATTGCAGGGAGAAAGGCATCAAGGTTTCTGTGTTTCTCTCCCCATGGAAAGCTTGGATTTGTGGTGGAAACATTTTGCCAATCATGGCATGGAAGAGAAATCCCTACTCTGGTAAAGTCTAATGCTTTCTTTGAATTTCAGTTTCCTTTGTTGTTTTGTATCTATAGGGACTGTAGATATAAATTCCTATAGAATTATAAGAAAATACTTTTTTAATGAATAAAATGTGTCTTTCTGTCTCCATGTCTTTAGCCAGATAGGAAGCTTTGTCTTCTTTTACCTTGTTTTGGCAGGCAGAGTTACCAAGGAGTAGTCAAATCTGCCTGATCACAGCTTCTCAGTTTGGGCAGCCCTTGCTTAGCTCATAGGCCTCACAAAGAGGCCTATTCCCTCTGCAGAAAGGTTCTTCAGTGGGAGGACTGGGCTTGAAATGTTGACTGGACTCAGACTGTTGACTCTTTTGGTGAAAAAATCCAAAATATGGAATCTTGGCTCCACTGAAGTCACTTCGCTATGATCAGGATTCCCTACAAGGACTTTCCTCCTTCTTACTCCTAAAAGTAGCACTGCAGAGCAGATACAGTCCAGCTGAATTTAATTGTCTCAGGCAGCCACACTCCAATGAGTGAGTAAGGAGCAGTGGCAGGATCTTTATTATTGCTGCTGTTATGTGAGCCAGAGAGAACACAGCCTGACTCAATTCCCCAGTTGCTGCTGAAGAAAAAAGCAGTTAAAAAGAGTGATATTTTTAAACAAGGCTTTGTTCTTGCAAGCTGAGCAATTCAACACAGAACAGAGTGAGCATGGAAGACTTCCAGTACTACTTTTATTGTCAGTTTTCAGTTTTTAAGTTTACTCCAAGGTCCAGGCTGCTGAGATGTTTAACAGACCTGGAGAAGGCAGTTATAGTCACTAGAATGTTAACATATTTGTCCTTTTTCCTGTGTATACTCTTATTTTCAACCTTTAAATCTTTTTGATTTGGGGGATTTTTGAAGAAGTGAAAAAAACGTTTTGGTATATGTAGAACAAATAATTCACTAATATTCTGGAGTTCATTGATCTTTGGAAATGTATACTTGCCTTGATCTTTGGTTTCCAGCAAACCTCCAGGTTTTAGTATTGAAGGAAGATCATCCTCTGCCTACTATTTAAAATATATTAATCTGAAATTCATTGCTTTGCCTAAAATAGTCTTGAAGTTTTTCTAGTGCCATTTGAAGAGAAATTTGCCATAGACACTGACTAAATGAAAAATACTAATTTCTCATGGAGTGTTATTGCAGCCTTTCCTGCTGTGCCGGGGGAGATTGTACTGTATTCCTGTTCATTGGAATCACCTGTAATTCGTAGATTGCAAAGAATATGGAAAACATTATCAGGTGCTGCAGATTTTTTGACTGCAGCCAGGCAGGATGGATACAGAAGAAGACAGCTTGAGATGACCTGGTTTAGGATGAAGGGCTCAGGATTTGAAAGTAAGGAAAGAAACAGCCATGATTTTTCTGTGAGAGTACAAATAACAATAAATGATGAGGCCTTTGTGATCTTCTGAGTGACAGTGGCTGCAGGCTGCAGCAGCCAGCTAATTTGACAGTTTATCTTCTGTATGCAAGTTGCAGCCTTCAGCCTTTCTCTGACTAATGGGTGCAATAGTATGCAGGGATAAACATGTTGGTAATTCATTCCAAAGGGATGAGTCCCCGTATCGGAATCCATTCCAATCACCTTGATTTTCAGGATGGAGGTTAAGATACAGGAGAGATGTTGTGTGACTGCCCTTGCCTGCAGTCCCACAGGGTGGCTTTGGGGGGTGGACGTTCTTGGTTTCAGATGCAGGATGGGGTTGGGGGTCTGCATGATGTTGTTTGTGCCTAGTCCACGCTGAATGCTGCACAGAAGAGATAGTGAGAATCCCAGAGGCTCTTCCAGAGGAAGAAGTAGTGAAAAGAAGAAAGAATTTCCTTACTCTGCTTGTAAGGGATGTTAGGACAACCTTTTGCTTTACCCCTACAGTTTCTTGGTCTGATACAGGATATACAAATTTTTTATTTTTTTTTTTTAAATAAATTATTCGCCAGAATCAATATATCAAGAGGACAGAGTGCGTGTGCAGGACATACCTACACAGGCCAAGACCCCATCCCTTTCACAGCTGATTTGAAGTTGTTGCTTTCTGAATGAGAAGGTGGCACCCCAGTCCTTCTGACATCAGTGAGTGGAGAGAGACATGAGCTACTGCCCCTCACGGGGCGGGGGGAAAAAGATCCTGATAGCCAGGTGACAAGTGAAACCCTGCCTTTCAAAAAGGAAACATCTCTTATCAGCCGCATTTTGTGCTTTTGCTGAAATCCTGCAAGAGCCTTGAATATGACCAGTTTTTTTCCTATGGGTTGAAGGAATGCTGTTATTTAAACCCAGTGGTACCACTGCACATCTTCGTATCCTGGGCACCTTGAGGCGGTGAATAGGGAAATGTTGTGTCACAGATGCTGTGATGTTCTTCCTCTCACTTTAGCACAGTTTTCATGTGAAATGATCTGGTCAAATGAAAACTCGTAGAGCTTTGCATCACTGAATCTCATGAGATTTAGCAAGACCAAGTGTTGGTGCTGCACGTGGGTCAGGGCAACTGTTGGGATCAGTCCAGGTGGGGATGAGCAGATGGAGCAGGACTTGGGGGTGCTGGTGGGTGACAGCTCAACATGCCCTGCCCATGTGCTGGGCTGATCCCCCAGCGTGGGTAGCAGGGGAGGGGGATTCTGCCCCTCTGCCCCTTCTGCTGAGCCCCCCCTGCAGAGCTGCATCCAGCCCTGGGGCCAGCACAGGAAGGACAGGGAGCTGCTGGAGCCAGCCCAGAGCAGGGACACCAAGGGGATCAGAGGGATGGAGCAGCTCAGCTGGGAGGAAAGGCTGAGGGAATTGGGATTGTTCTGCCTGGAGAAGAGAAGGCTTTGGGGTGACCTCATTGTGGCCTTCCAGTGTCTGAACGGTTGGAGGGAGACTCTTGACAAGGGCCTGGAGTGACAGGACAAGGGGGAATGGCTTCACACTGACAGAGAGCAGGGTTAGATTTGATAGCAGGAAAAAAATTCTTCCCTGTGAGGGTGGTGAGGCCCTGGCACAGGGTGCCCAGAGAAGCTGTGACTGCCCCATCCCTGGCAGTGTTCCAGGCCAGATTGGAGGGGGTTTGGAGAAACCTGGGACAGTGGAAGGTGTCCCTGCCCATGGCAGGGGCTTGGAATGAGATGGACTTCAAGGTCCCTTCCCAATAAAACCATTCCATGATTCTTTGATCTGTTGGAGCAAGTCCAGAGGAAGCACCAATCAGAGTAGAGAGCTGGGGCACTTCTGCTGTGGAACAGGCTGGGAGAATTGGGGTTGTTCAGCCTGGAGAAGAGAAGGTTCTAGGGAAGACCTTGTTGTGGCCTTTCAATACTTAAAAGGGGGCCTATAAGAAAGGTAGGAACATACTCTTTAGCAGGGTCTGTTGCAATAGGACAAGGGGTAATGGTTTTAAACTAAAAGAGGGGAGAATCAGACTTGATGTAAGGAAGAAGTTTTTTATGGTGAGAGTGGTGAAACACTGACACAAGTTGCCCAGAGAGGTGGTGGATCCCCTATCCTTGGAAACATTCACGCTCAGTTTGGATGGGGCTCTGAGCAACTTGCTTTAGTCAAAGATGTCCCTGTTCATTACAGGGGAGTTGAACTGGATGAGCTTTGAAGGTCCTGTCCAACCCAAACTGTTCTATGGCTCCATGATTCTACAAGCTCTGTTTCCAAAAACCATTTATTGTCTTATGATCTCAAATGACTTTCTGTCGATTTTGGAGTCTGTGATATCCATCAGGAAATACCACCTGAGATACTCTTTTCTGGATAGGGACGTAAAAGAGCACAAAGCAAATTAGGATGGTATTTTATTGTTTGAGAGTTTGTTCAGTTTTTTTTTCATTTGCATATTAATTTCATTGTGAGTGACTTCCAAAGTATTTTTTCTCATTTCGTATTGCCTGGCTACACCATTTCACTTTGTATATTTTTTCTGGTTGGGATACTTTCCAGAATTAGTTATCAACAAAACCAGTTAAATAATTTGGTAGAAGCAATTATAGAGCAGAAGCAATACCCTTCCAAAGCAGGCAATCAAAAAACAAAAATGATGCTTTATTTGACAATAAACCTTATGTTTGGCATTGCATTCTGAATGGTAATAAATTTATAAAAATATTGCCACATCCCATAAGTGCTGAATGATAAAAAAGAACACAAATTTTCATTTGGGGGATTTAAAGCTCTATAACAAATTTTTATCAGAAAAACTTTTGAAGCTTAACAGATGAAAATAATGGTCCTGAGTCACCTTTGTATGAAACAACAGAATACCAGACACAATACAGAGATAAAATGTAACCTTTATTTTCTTACTGATGACGTATCACACAAGCAACTTTAGAAGAAACCTATTAAATTTGAGAATGTTTAAATATACCCAAATAATATCTGAATTTCTTCTTATGGACAAACCATAAAGGAAGCAAATGAAAGTGTATTTTCTTCTCGAAGTACAAGTTGCAGGACAGTTAATAGTATGTTTAAAGGAAGATATTACTGCCCAAGTCAAAGGACTAAAGTGTTTTGGTTTTTTTCAAAGTGTCATTAAAATCATGGATCAAAATCACTTCTACGCTGAAGATTTTGCTCAGGTCCAGTTAAATCTCAAGGACAAGATAAAACAGATGAGAGTGCTCTGCTCCTCTGTCTGCACATTTCTTAATGCAAAAAGCTGAATGTTCTGTAATCATCATGCCTGAAAAGAACTCTGTCCAAGGGAGTACCTTAGGTCATATTATCTGACTTATTTTGTCTGTATTGTAGTTGGTGAGATGTGGGCAAATCAAGAACTTTGATCATGAACTTTGCTATTTCAAGTACATCTATGTCTCCCCCTGAATTCCTGCTATTTCAGGTATATCCATGCGTCCCCTTGAATTTCTGATATATTGGGCAAGGACAATTATTTTTTTGCTTTTTGGAAACTTTATTGAGTCTCTTGGCTGCTCCAAAAATCTGTACTGCTCACAGTAGCAATAATGGCTGTGAAACTGGGGAAATCCAATGTGAACAGCAAAAAAATCTGGATATTCCCATGGAATATCTAGGTTCTCCAAATTTTCATGTCTGAAATTCCTTGACAAAAATCAGCAGCCCTTAGGCTTTTAAGGAGTTTGTTTAGCACGTGCAGAGCAGATAAATAGGGACATCAAGGAAATGCTAACTGTCTCTGCCTCCCACTCAGCTCCCATCCTTGAGCAAAAGGTTGGAGTGCCACATTCCAAAGCCAGTAGGGCAAAAATCTTGGATTCTTCTACTTTTGAGGCTGCTGTTGAGGTTTCTGTGAATGTAAAGAGCCTCTGCTTCAATGCTGTGGGTGCAGGATGTTGGATGCTCAGCTGGCTGCAAGGCTGTGTTTAATAAGATTGTCTGTCACATTTCTCTGGACAGTGCACCTCTCATAGCATGGACCTGTGGCTGTGACTTTCAGACAAAATCCATCTTATTTGATAGGGCCTATACTCCTGCTGATTTTCAGGTTTCTAGTTTTGAATTATAGTATAATATAATCCATTTCAAATTCTTCTTACTGCATTGATCTATTATATAAAAAACCAAACAGACAAAATCAAATCCAGTCCTGTTCTTTGGGCCAAGTTCTGCCACCAACTTTCTTCCTGCTGTCCTTTCACAGTGTGGTCTTCTGAACTGATTTCTACTTTTTGGATTCTGCAGCTGTTTCTGATTCAAGCCAGAGACTGCCAAATATTTGTCTTGGATCGATTAACAAGTATTTTTCCCCATAATCCTGTTATGGTTGCTCTGGGCCATGGTGTCGAGCCTCTCAATTAACTTAAGGACTTTGGACCAGTCCTGTAATTATTAAGAGGGTTTTTCTGTCAAGATCCTGATATGAGGCATGGCTCATATGTATCTTTTGGGCTGAGGAAATATACTACATAGTGTGGGGGAAATATTCATTTTCAGAGATGTGTTTTGGATCCACAAACTCAGCCAGAGAGCCCTATTTGCACTCACTGCATTTCTTTCAGATAAGTCAGACCAATGCCAGAGAGATGGAGTAATTGTTTTACCTCACCAAAAGGTTATTAAAAAATTGCTGAAAAAAACATAGTTCTGAAACCCCGATTCGTCTAGGAAGTAATGAACCCTTTTAGAATGGGCCTCCCATCTAAAGATTTACTTGATTATGTGGAAAACATAACTCTTCCCTAAGACCAAGTCAACTTTTAGGGTTTCAGAGCTGGGCTTGGTCATTTAGTCTTAATGGTCAGGAAAGTCATTCGGGTTTTGCATCAGGGCCTCACCTCGTTCTCCAATTTTTTGAGGAAAAGCCACCATGAAATATCCATATCTCTCTATATATACCTACCTATTTCCTTAACATTCCAGTGATATCCTGACTTTATGGCAACAAGGCAATACAAACCTTCATTATTAGATAAATGGCCAGAACCATAGAAACAAAACCCATCCAAATTCTTCCTATATGTGATAACTGGGTTTAATTTAAAGATCAGAGTAAGAAAAAGGATACAGCAGCAATTTTTAAATATTGAACCTAAAAGCTTTTTCTTAAAAGTCACATGCTCAAGATGAAGCTGTCCCTAGGCACCTTTAATGTCCTCATGTGGCAGTTATGCAGCAAATAACTCAAGGTTATTTTCTTTGGCAGCAATTTCAGAGCAAATCTTTGTGTAAAGAATGATTTCTTTTCCTTGAACAATGGTTTGGATTCATAAAAAGTATAATGGGTACATTTGTTTGTTTTTCAATTTTAACAATTAGGAGTATCCGTATGAGTGTAAAAATAGGAAGCAGGAAAATAATGAATAGTAGTACTTACAATTAGCATATTTTGATACTTAGAAAACCAGAAGCCATTTCTATGCTTATTAAATGAGCATTTTCAGCTTCAATTTTTTTGAAAATTACTAACTAAAAAAATAATGTCAGATGAAGTGTTGTTTAAGGAATATATATTGAAATTAAAAGAAAACCCAGACTTTAAAAGGTGTAGAACAATACTTGTGTAATAGTCTTATCAGCACTGAGGTAGCTTTTAGGCAAAACTTGTGCAAAGATGTAGAGAGGAAACAGTGATCAAATTCAAGCAGATATAGAACATAAACAGGTAGGTACTGGAATATTGTTGGCAGATTATAACCTGTGAAATGTTTTAGGTTGTATAAACAGAGAAGGCATAGAAATAAATAGGGAAATTATGTAATGACAGGAAGAGCAAGGCCATCCAAAATCCAGTTTGAAGTACCCAGGGCTTGTTGCCCTTCCTAGTAACTGAAAAGGCATTAATATATCCAGAGAGAAGGTAGATGAGGACAATCACTTAGGGTTTTTGTTTTTCTCCTTCTCACTATAGAGAAGGATGGAAGAAACTGCTCTGTCCAAAGTCAGTCTTTGGGAATACAGGTGTGTGGTTTACTGTGATAAACAGAGGAGCCCTGTGTGTTGGGAGGAATTATATTTTTATTAAATTTATTAATTACAATTAATTGTTTAGAATTGATTGCTACATATGAGAAACTGAGGTGAGGCAATTTTATTAATAAACTTCTCAAGTTTATTAAGTAAATTTAATGTTATGATGGTGAATTCGTGTCTTTCAGTAGTCCACAAAAGCAATGGGATTATGATAATCTTAGCAGCTAAATATAGCTTTGTGCTTTGCCAAACAACCCAAGGAATAGAGAGGAAAACAGGCTATGTCACAGTGCAGCTCCCTTTTCCTGTCCCAAATGGAATTCGACAGTTGATTAACGAGGTTCTCCTCTCATTATCAAAGAGTCTCACAAACTGCAACAGAATTTCCCTGCCTCTTCCTGTCCCCCATGTTGATGCAAGTTGAGGGATATAAATGGGTGGTATTTTTTTCCCTAAGATCTTGGCCTCTACTATGAGGGACTTCTAAAGGGGTGATGTCCCAAAGATGACCAGAAAAAGTTTGAATGAAATAAAACTTTTATTTTCATCTACTCTTGAAAGTCAAAACTAGACTAGGGTTTCACATCAGCTGCTTTCATTCCCAGAATGTTGGAAAATTGTGCAAAAAACCCCTCAAAACACCATAATTGTGATTTAAGGGATGGTGTGAATGCTTTAGAGCTTAATGTTAGCAGCCAATCTGTTTAACTTTTGAGAAGGGAGTTTAAGAGGTGTCTGTATCATATAGTGCAGCATCTTCAGTAGATAAATTCATATTAAAAAGTAAGGCAATCAATTCTTCTCAGAACAAATTCATCAGGACTAACTAGATGTCTTTTTGTAAGACGTGCCTTAAACACAGGATTTATTGTATTTAGAGACTAATTATGGGGCTAAATGTAAGAAAAAAATCAAGAGAAAGTTGCCTGTGATTCACAAGATGTGCTAATGGTGCAATTTTAGCTGTAGACTTTATGGATCCTCTTTATGCAATGGAATTTTAATTTTCATTTTAAAAACTGCATCTTTCCAGGTTCCTTGCTTAGTAACATAAATAAAGAGCTTGAATCACAGCAGTGTTTTCTGAACAGCCTTCCATTCTGAAAGGTGTATGCAGCAACTTCACTGCCAATCAAGGGAAATATCTAAAAAGTAAATGCTGCAATCAAGCTGTAAAAGTTAATACCATGTGGAAATGAGTTCTAACAGCAAAGTGAGGTTTCCATTTAATCCAAATGAAGCTGCTGCAAATTTTCCAGCCCGCTATAAAATCCAGACAACTTGCTGTAGAATTTAGGTATGACTTGCCATAAGTTACACTGGAATTTGTTTAAGAATATCATAATCTAATATTATTGGAAGAGAAATGTGTGGACATATTAAAATTCATGTTCATGTAGATGGCCAAGAAAGTGGCCCCTTATATAGGATTTGAGTGTTCTTCCTGATACCCCTCAGGATCCCATTGGCCTCCTTGCCCTCAGGACACACTGCTGGATCAGGGACAGCTTGTTGTCCATCAGGACCCTGCTATTATCCTTCCCCAGGTACAGACCCTGCATTTGTCTCCTGTGGATTTCAGTCAGTTCCTCTGCCCATCTCTCCAACCTGTTGAGGTCCTTGGGAAGGGCTGTGCAGCCCCCAGGGAATCACCTGCTCCTCCCAGCTCTGTGTCACCACCTACCCCTTCACCCAAGGCACTGATGAATAAATTACACAATTAAACAACACTGGGGAACACCACTAGTGACAGGCCTCCAAACAGACCCTGTACCAGTATTTATGATCCTCTGGGATTTGATGTTCAGCCAATTCTCAGTCTACCTCACTGTCCACTCATCCAGTCCACACTTTCTGAGTTTGCCTAGGAGGATGTTGTGAGAGACGGTGTCAAAAGCCCTGCTGAAGTCAAGGTGGACACCATCCACTGTTGCCCTGCTCATCCGTCCAGGCAGTTTCATCATAGAAGGCAATTGGGTTGGGCAAACATGATTTCTCTTTAGTGAATCCTTGCTGACTACTCCTGATCGCCTTCTTGCCCTCCATGTGCACAGAGACAGCCTCCAGAGAAAAGCACTCCCTCACTCCCCAGGGATTGAGGGAGGCCGACTTGCCAGTAGTTCCCTGGGCCCTTCTCCTTGCCCTTTTGAAGACCAGGGTGACGTTTGCTGTCTTCCAGTCCTCAGACACCTCTCCTGATTGCGACGATTGTGAGTGGCCTCACTGCGGTGTTCAGCAGCTCCATCAGCATTTGTGGATGAATCCCACCAGGGCCCATAGACTTGTAGCTGTCAAGTTTGCCTGGATGTTCCCTAAAGCAACCCTCCTTGACTAAGTGAAAGTCAACAGGCACGTTTATTGTCAAAGGATACTGTCTTCCATTTTCTGAAAATGTACTTTTGGTGATCTATCATTCTGGAAACATACAGACAAAGTGAAGGAGGTATTTTCTCTTAGTACCTTCTGATATTAAATTTAATAAAGTTACCTGCTAAGATTGTGAGTTCACTGTATTAAGGTTTAAAATAAAACAAATACACAGATTAATTAGCATAATTTTGAACTACTGATCAAGTTTGAAATACAACAAAGTTGTGTTTCAGGTTTGATTTAGCCTGCTTGTAAATGAAGACATATCCAGTCAACAGAAGCAGTCTTGAAGAGTTTTAGATGGCTTTATTTCTTTGAAGCTGACAAAGCTCTAGACTTTTCTAGAAGAGTCTTCTTAACAGCACTAATCAGCCAGAATATAAAAGAGAAGGAATAGAAGCAGAAAAGACTCTTTCCACAGTCTTCACCAGCAAAATCTTTCCTCCAGTCTCCACCAGCTGAGTGTTGCATGCCAGAGGTGCAGTCTGGTTACACTGAGAGGGCACCCAGAGAAAGGATAAGGGAGAGCCATTAATACATTGCAATGCTTTGACAGACAGCAAAGCTGGGCCAGGCATCACAGGAAAAGAAAATTGTCACGCTTTGAGGCCTGGTAATTGGACCCACTTCTTTTATGAGCCAGTGCCACGCACAGGGTTTCTTGTTTGTGTTTACAGTTGGTTAGGAAAAGCAGTAGTTTTGTTTTATTTTTGTGTTTCAGTCTTTCTTAGATTCACAGCATTAAAACATAAGTGTTAGAACTCCAGATTCCTTAGGCTAATGCAAAATGAGAGCGCATCAAAACTGTGTTTCAAGATGTGAATTGCTAGATCCCTCTGTCAGATTAAGTTCAGTAATGACTTACTCTGAGTAACAGCTAGTGTCAGTCTGACAATTATTGTCTGAAATAAATTATTAGCAGATAGGTGCTACTGCAGAAACACATTTTTAAAATGTGGTGGCAAGAATAGAGTGGAGTTGGAATAGAGATGGCAAATGACCTCCCCACATGCCCTTAGATGTGAATTAACTGAAGGTGATTGTGGAGTGTGATGGTGTAACATGAACTATGTTCTACCTGCTTCATGGGAAGGTCAAAAGAGACATTTTTTTCCAACATTCAGTACTTTGTCTTGATGTCATGAAAATTCTGGTTCTGTAAGAAAAGAGAAGCTGATACTGTGCATCAGGAGTATTCTACTACAGGCTCTGTTATACAGCCCTGTAACTGGGCTTTCTCAACCTTGAGAACTCAGGAGAGGAGGCAAAAACAAGGCTGCAGGGACTTTCAGCATCTTGACCCTCTTTCTTCTCGTCTGTCTTGGTTGGAGCAGGGTGCTAATGAAGCCAAGGTCAAGGATTTGATCCCTGTATGGACCTGTATTCCCGTAAGAGCTGGACTCGATCCTTGTGGGGCCCTTCCAGCTCAGAATATCCTGTGAGATCTTTGACGGGGAGGTCAAGGCCTGGACTAGAAGTGCAGTGCACCTCACCTTACAACCCCTCCCAGTGCTGGGTGTTTATTTTGGGCTTTCTCAGGTCTCTGTGTCCTGTATCTTCACCCTGCAATTTCAGCAGTTTTGAATGAACAATACTCAGCTTGGAAGCAGATGGAGTACATGTCAAAAAACGGTGGGGGAAGAAAAACCTCAGGGATGCTCTCAGTATTCAACAACCCAATGTGAGCTAACTTTTCAGAAAAACAGACCAGTCTTCCTATTGTTTCATGAACCTTATCAAAATCTGCAGTAAGTCAACTTCCAGGTATTTTACAAGTCCCATCAGCAAAAAAAACCCCACATCCATATAGCTCCTTTGCAACAACCCTTGAATTATAAAAATCCAAACAAGAGCAACCAAAGAAATGTGTGATGTGTTTAAACAACATCTATTTTAACTATTCCACATCTTCTAACATTGTCCAGTATTAATTGTGCTAACCACCCATTTTAATAATGAGAATTTCAATACATGGTTATGCCGTGGATGGCTTTAAGGTTACATTAAGACAGGTGTTATCAAGCAGGCTGATCCACAAAGTATTTTTAGCTCTGAATTTTGAAGCAGAGTTATTATTTGAGAAACTTGTCTGACTTGTCATTTGAGAGCCTGTGATTGGGAATACTGTTTTGTAGTGAGCCTATTAATTAAACATCTGACCGTCAGAGCATGCCAGGGTAACCTTTTTGATCAGTTCACAATGAAGAACATTTGAAAAGGTCTTGTAAAAAATGCACTACTGTTTTAAAAGCTTCATGAACTTGGTTTTTCTAAACAAAACACTATAAATTGGATTCATTACAACAATGTTCAGCCTATCAGGACATCGAAAAAGCCTTTAGAGAAATTGATGTCAGTCAGAGTGGATTTGTGTCTTTGGATTACTTGAAGTCAGTCATAAATGGCTTTGTATTTCCTCTGCCAAGTGAAATTTTTCAAGAGCTAATGAATAGGTAAGAATCATATTATTTTCTTAGGGGACATTTTTCAGCACTGCTGTCTTATAACTTTATTATTGCTTCCTGTGACTACCATCATTAATTCATCTTACTTGTGACTGTTGCAGTGTATATGGCACAGTATGCAAAAGATGATCTAGCAGGATAAAAAACCCATTTTTTTTCCTTGCAGTGAGATACATAGGTTTAACGGAGTAGAAGATTTAAGTTACTGCTTTCTAAATCTGTTTGCTCACTAATTTGTATTTAATTTCCTAAAGGAAGCATTACTTTCTTGCATTCAAATGACTAGTGATGTGGGATGGTGTAAATTTGCTGGAAGAGCAGCTTCATGACTGTTTGCACCATATTTGGATGGTGACAGTGTGGCTCTACAAGGCTCTCCATTTTAAATATGAGGGTGTGGCAAGGAAAAGAAAGAAAGAAGTGAAACTAAAGTGAATAAATGAATTTATTGTGAAATAAATTTCACTCTGCACTGCTCACTGTCAGTCACTGGAACATACAACTGAAGGGGTACTTCTGTGCTGCATAACAAAGCAAATTCATACCTGGAAATTTAAATTTAAGCCAAAAAGAGGCAAAAAAATCTTCTGAACTTAGGTTCTGAAATTGTAAATATTTTTATTGAGACTTCTTTTGAAGTCTGAGAAATTATGTCAGCTACTGAATTCAAGTCAATGTACTATTTTACTTCAGCCAGGCATCTCTGTAGTACTGTGACTAAAACTCAAATCATCTTATGGGCAGAATAGTGTACAGAATATAAATGGATAGAGAACACCTTCCAGCCCAGGCTCAAGGATCTCAACAGACAGATTTTAAGCCATAAGACATTTTCCAAAATGTGATTTCCTGAACAGGATCACTGTCATAGGCTGACTAGCTTCCTAAATTCGTACTTTTCCTTTTTAAAGCCAAAATATCATAGGACTGAATTTATTTTTTTTTTTTTTTTTTTTTTTTTTGTGGCTTTTGGTTAAATCCAGTCCAGTATCTCTCATGATTAATCTCTTGTACTCAGAAACCAAAAGCTGTGAGAAGAAAACTGACAGAATAGACTTTATACTTGTTGGCAACAGTGCCGAGGGCATATGGCCAGTCAAGGAGAAAGGAAGAACAACTTAACTCTTACACAGCATTTTTACTCCAAAATATTGCTTAAGCTTACCCAGGCATCTAAATCAAACAGTGTGAGGAGGTCAGTAACCAGATAGTAAATTACTGCTTAAGGATTCCATAACTCACAGTTCATCCATTTAACTTGTTGAAAGAAAGAAGTTGTCTATGCACACAATGAGTTATTTTTTCTGTGTGTGAACTAGTTAGCTGCACAGAGCTCAGTGCAGATATACATTTTACAGCAGCAGGTGCTGCATGAGAGTGTCATCTGCAGTAACCATATTGCTTTGTGCGTTCAGCAGATAAATCTGATTTGCTTCTAATCATTCACAGTGTGATATAACAATGATGGACTATTACTTTGTCAAAAAATTGCTATTATGGAGGTTTGGGTTTTTTTTCAATTAACGTCACTTGTTAGTTTAAATCTTAAAGTAAATCTTACTCTTAAGGGTAGCTGCATAATTGAAAGATTTCTGCATGCATTCCTCTACTGGAGCTCTTTTCTAGCAATTGAAAAATATAGTGACATTTTAATGATGCTGTAAACAGAAATGTTCAAGCCTATGCATGCCATATCTCTTAGGTGATATTTCTCAGATAATGCAATTCAAAAGCTCCACCAGGTGAATGGAACAACAGCAAAAGCTCTTCCTCATCATCTAATTTTAATAATGAAGTAACTTAATTGTAGCTGATAATAAATGTAAAATCAATTAATGGGCTAGGGACATGATTTCAAGGTTTTAAAGATTTTGTTTGAGTAATATGACATGTGTTGTGCCAGGAACCTGTTTGTAAGAAATAATACATGACTGCATTTTATGGTTGTTTGAAATATTTACATCTCATGGGCTTCTGATGCAAAATTCAGGGCCCATTGAAGTTGATTCAGTTTTGCCTGGAGACTTCAGCTACAATTTTACCCTTGCCTGGTTTAGGACCAGATCACCCACACATTTTTCTCTGTGTATGTCCCCTCTGCAGCACGATCAAGCACATCCGAGGCACCATTGACGTGTTCTTCACTCAAAGAACATCACTCATCAGAGTCCTGAATTCCCTGAATTCCACCATTTCTGCTCTTGAAATTTCTTTCATTTAGAAATAAAACATCATCACTTGAGGTTATGTAAAGGGATCCATTGATGCTTTAGCATTTTTTAGCTTCTACATTTTTCATGCAACTCTGGAGCTGCTCTTCTCACATCTTAGACAAAACAATTCCTCTCTAGGCCTGAAACTCAAGGACACCTCACTGTCTTGGGCCCCAAAAAATGCACACAGCAGTGAATTGGGGGGAGAAAGCTTGGGATAGATGACTTTATTACCTGAAGTTATAAGTGGAGGTCTAACCCCGATATGCAAATGGACCAAAAACTATAAAGCATGAAAAACCTGTGACCAATCGTCCATTTTGGGTGCAGCCCTGGGTGGGCCCTGAAGGTACCTGAAAGGCCCTTCAATAAATAGCTGTTTTCATTCTCTTAATTTTGTCTAGCCTCTGTGCTAGGTAGTCCCAAGAAAAGGCATCAGCATACACTGAAGGAATTAATTTCACAAAATCTTTCAGCATTGCCGTGTGGGAAATGCTGAGGTTGTGTTTTAGAGCTTCGCTGTGGATTTTGTCCCTTCATGAGCGAGAGGTGTGAGTGAAGGGTGTTCTTGTCGCTGGTGGGGAGAAAATCATATATTACCAATATGAAGGGTTTTCCAACAGAGGACCTTGCTTCTAAGACTTTCTCATGGCTGCCAGGATTTTTAATTGGTGAATTTTATTTGTGATAGGAGGTAAATCATTATGCTCAGTCAGGACTTTGATGAACATAATATCAGTTAAAAACACAAAGGCAGCTTTCAGCAGAAGAAGCAGTTTTTGTGTTACCCTCGTGCTTCACTTCTTTGATTTATGATTGGTATAAAAGTATCATATGCTAAGGCACTGATGATTAAAAATGTCTAAATTCCTAGTATTTTGTAAAGGACCAGCATGGGATGATACATCACATGGTTTTGCCAGCTATCCACGCTGTTATGGCTATAATCAGTCAATTCTTTTTGGAAACACATTCTTCTGAATTTGGACATATCCATAAGCATACTTCCAAAAAGCCATACCATGCAGAATTATTCTTATTACTTTAATAAATTAGCTGGCATCCTATAGTAGATAAAATGCTGGATTCTCCCTCAAAAAAGATGCACATTTTTTTCTGGCCCTACAATGGAGCGGTATTTCTATTCCTCAGTTATTCTACCTATAGCATTTAAATATTGTACTTATTGCCTTTCTAGCACAGCTTGAAATCTGAAGGCCAGTTTTAAAACTGTAAAGAGGAAATGTTTTGAAATTAAAAAAATGCTCTGAAATCCCTTCTCAGTTTTTATTCCTACTGATTCAACTTTATCTAAAACCAAAGCTTAACACTGGCAAGTTGATCCCTGAACCCACCAGCCCAGCTCCCAGAAGGGCCAAATTCATCCCTTTCTGTGATAAAATCTGTGAGAGAAATGTGCTGTGTTGGCCAGACACAGGCAGCACTGGAAGAGCTCCACAATCCACTACTCAATCTGCAAAACCACTGTAGCTTGTGGACTGATCAATGGCACCACAAATCAGAGTGAGAAATGCCAGACCTTCACACATCCACACTGGTGTTTCTTCCTGAGTTCCCTCCAACTCTCCCAGGATTTTGGCAGTTGTCACTGCTGAATCTGAGAGGCAACTATAGGATTACTGAACAAGGAGGTGGAAGTGGAGAGGTCTGTCGCTCTGATTGACACAGCCTTGGCTGGTTGCTCATTTTCAGCGCAGAATTGCTCTCTACAGTGTGATTTCAGGAATCTAGCAGACCATAGACTTTTGAGTGTGAAGAGATCTCAGCTGGGGGCTCAAAATAACTGTTGTTATCTTGGCCTTGATTTTAAAAATAATCTGTTATTTCATACTGTTTGTTTCATATTCATTTATCCAAGACAATAATCAGACATGAAATATCTATCCTTCCCACAGCTTTTTCTTAATAACCCATTCCTCAACAGTATTGTTGGCAAAGCCCTTCCCTGCAGGGAATGAAATTACTCCCCTGGTGAAATTTGAATGCCAGCACTGCCTCTGTCTTCATTTATCTTGAGTCTTTGGTGCTTGGCCCCTCCCAGCCCCTGTTTTGGGCTCTGGGCAGTGGGAGATGCTCAGCCACTGAGCAGTGGGGTGTCTGCTATTCCCAGGCAGCACCACCGGCAAAAATCAGGTTCCCTCCCCACCCCGTGGTGCCAGGTTGCAGTTGACCAAAGCCTGGATGCTGTGATTCTTCTAACTTGTGTTGCTAAGCTTTGTTGGCTGTTTAGCTTTGTTGGCTGAGCTTAACAAACTGCTGGGTAGCACAAAATCAGGAGGTTTTTTATAAAAGATCCTGGAAGCTTTGCATACCTCCGGTAGTTCTTTAGTTTTGTCCTTTGCATCCTGGATTAGCAAATACTCTTAATACCATCTGCCACCATTTTAAGGAGCATTAGGAGTTTTAAAAACTTTTCTGAGGTGACTATAGTTGCATGTCAGCACATTTCTGACAATACCTGAGGGAGGTAGTTGCCTGCAAAGAGCCATCTGAAGCAGGAGGGCATTTAGCCATTGGGTCTTTCTGCAATACCATTGAAACTGGACAGGAGATATGCCAATGGTTTGGGATCTTATGGGAACAGGTCCTTATTGATTTTCAAGTAATTATTTATGAAATATGATACTAGTTAAGTTCCCAGAATTTTTAACTTAGTTTAATGTTTCCAGTACTGTTAATGTTTTCAAATTTGGGTACAATGTACATCATAACATTAAAAACAGCTCAATATCCTATTCCCCTTAGTTAGTTTCTCTACTGTTATGTGTAAATAATGAGAAGAGATGCATTAAATACTATCTCATTGTAGACATCTGTAATGTGAATGTCTATGCCTGAACTGCTCCTCCTGGACTCTGTTTTATAGTCACTGGAGAGGAACAATGGGCAGGATTCATCTAATCAGTTAGAGATGTCTGCTTTAGGATGAGATGAATCCTGCCCAAAAAGGGCCTGTTTCTCCCCAATGACTATAAAGGGAACAGAGAGTGACTCGCTCTGGTGCAGCCACGTACATTTGGTTAGATGAATTCCACAGCCAGGCATTTGCAATGGAGGAAATAAGTTGGCTCAGTTTACATATATAGCGACAAAGAAAAGCTATGCAAGCTTACTCTAATGATGAGAGTTGCACACATTGGCATCATAGTGATGATGTGATGTTCTAGTTCAAAATTTTTCTTGGAATGTAGAGTGCTTTTATAAGGAAGTCTCTTAAAAAAACCCTTTCTTTCTTCAAAAAGCAGATTTGGACTGAAAGCCACAGGTAAAATTGCTTGGCAACAATTTTGTGAAAAATTCCAGGATCCTGGGAGCACCTTTGAAAACAAGCAGACAGTTCCTAGGAGAAAAAGCAAACATAAATAAGTAGTAAGTTCCTATTTGTTATGTGAGTCACCTGTGGCTGCGTATTTTTTGAAAAAGAGATGTGTATCCACTCAGAGGTCACCTTTCATTAAATTCAGTTAAAAAATCTCTTGACAATGCTTTCTTCAAGTGCATTCTTATTTTGAATCCTATCAAACCTTAAGTTTTAATGAGGTGATTTATTCTTCCTGCTCTGAGAAGAATGTAGTGAGCAAAAGAGGGTGAAACATAAAAGCATTGCAAGCTCTTTATTCCTCTATCAGAATAGATCCAGCTAAAGGAGGTGAACCTTTCTCCAGTGACACTATTCTTCAGAAGCCATGCAGATACATCCAAGATGTTTATCCCTCTTTAAAGCAGACTTCCTTTATGCTTGATGAGGTAGGAGCAATTATTTTTAGGTGTTGCCTCCATTAATTACTATTACAGCTAAGCATTTTTCTCATATCTTCTTCAAAGTCATCTCTTGGTTGCCAGTGTTTGTTTCCTGTTACAGCAACACACAGAGTCTGTTTTTCAAGTTTCTTTAACATAGATACGTGCAGCTGGGGACTAAATAATCTGTAACAACTTCTCTGATGAACAAAAATTATTGACCTCCTACAGTTTCACTTCAAGTCATGTTGGCCAGTTGTTTAATCCTCCCTGTGGCTGCCTTTGAACTCCTGCTTATTTTTCTGTATATTTCATGAAATGTTATGACAGAAATGAGAATTGGTGCTTTCACAGGAGTTACACTGGTTTCAGGAAAATGAAAAAAAATAGTATTTATTTCCTCAGGTACTGCTAAGCGTTCCCCTGTTTCTACAGGCTGAGTCCCTTGTACCTAGCATCATACTGGCAATTTATTTGTGTTTTGATTATATATTATGAGCTACAAATCTTTTAATAAAACTTATAATTAAGCTTCCCTTTCTATTCTGGCATATTTTCTCCATTTCTTGTTATAGGACTTGATTAGAAAGCTTGTTCTTTCCTTATTCTTCCCACTCATGCTGTGTAAGTGGTTTCTTCTCTTGATCGTTTTACCATTCCACTTATTTTTCGGTTTTCTGTGGTCAACCAATCTTTCAAAGTTTTGGAGAGGGTGGTTTTTTTCAGGTTATTTGTACATGTGTGTATGTATATATTTATATAGATAGTAGTAGATTTGAACTTGAATGTCTTCTGTTCCAGGACTTAAATCCATCCGTGTTCTTATCTGTAAGATTTTAATAGGTTCATGAAGCATCCTTTTGATTTTTCATCACATCACTGCCCAACCCACAAGTAATGGCCTGCTCCCTTTTTCTTCCAGCTGGTGTTCTTTCCAAATTGTTCTCAGTGTGTTGGAGTCTAAAATGCCACTGGTCCCTATCTTTTTAATCCCTATTCTGAAAGCAAAACCCCAGCCTAGTATTGTGGCTTTCTAATGTACAAGCTAGAAATATAATATTCCCTCTAGCTGTACTACAAATTTGACTTTAAAATGTTGGATTAGATTGATGTTTTATAAAAGGATGAGTGAAGTACCCTTTGATATTTTACTGTGAGTCTTGTAATATTTTGTGATTTACTTAAAATCTCAGATCCTAGGAAAAAAAATTGTGATGCATGTGTTTCAACACCACAGAAATAGCAATAAACAACTTCTCTAGCCTTCTATAATATTTTCAGAGAGTTTGTCCATGTATAGGGAGACACAGAAACAAAAAGGTATTAAAATTATTTAAGTGGGCAATATTTGATATAAATTAGTTGTGCTTTTTAAACTAAAAATATTATTGATATGTCTATTATTTTAATATGTTCCATTATGTGAAGTGAATTATTTTATAATTCTTGTGTTGATGATATGTGGTGTCTCAGTCACCTAAAATACTGGCATTTTATCATTTGAAGATGAGACATGTTTTAAATGACTTTCAGAGTCATATTGTTGCATCTTCTGAAAATTTGGAAATTTAGAACTACAGTATCAAGTTGTTACCTTTCACCTGTATTATTATTATTATTTTTCTATCGGTCTCTTTTAGGAGGAGATTGTTCACCTCAGGGCAAGGAATTTGAGTGGAATTGGCAAGTCCCCTTACTCTCATTCTTAAATGCATCAGGTTCATCACAGAAATAAATCTGGTTTGTCTCCTGTTCTGAAACATGGCATGAGGTAAACTTCAGTGTTCAGAGAGTTCTAAAATGTTTCAAGGAACCTAGTGGGTTTATTATTATACCTTAAAACATGACAACATGGACACCTCTTAAATGTCACATGCTGAAGGAGACCAGTGGGTTGTGATACATTTCAGATAGAGACAGGCATTAATATGTGCAGGATAAAGCCACACCTTAATCTGAGATAGAGCACCTTGGAGAAGCAGGGGAGGCGTCATGGGTGTGTGCATCCAGACGTGGCACTCAGCAATGGATATGCACCCCCTCGGTCCCCGAGCGCACCGGAGGAACCACAGACAGGCGAACCTCTTTTGATGAAGAGAGAAAATCAGTGTGGCAGAAAAAGTTAATGAGAGTCAGAACCGTGTAGCAATTATTGTAAGATCATATTATGGGATATAAACAGAGTGCTCTCGTGTTTGTCAAAAGTTTATGTTTGCAGTTTTTTATCTGACAGCTGGACTGTAACACCACGTGTGACACCAGAAGTGCCGAACCTGCTGTCCCACAGCTCACTCCACTTTCAGCAGTACCTCCATCTGGCATTTCCTAGACTCTGGATTCCTTTCAGTGCTTAGTTCTGGAAGATAATTTTTCATAAGAACTGCCTGTCCTTGCCAGTTCCAAGGCCCTCACGCTGCACAGAGCTGTGCTGGGATGCCTTTCTGTCTGTGTTGATGGAGTGCCATGATATGTGTGTACCACGCTGGCTTGTGTGATCATCCCTTTGGTGGACAAGCTGTAATTTTTTATTACTTTGATTTGCTACATATTGCACTCCTTAACTTGTAGGCTCTGTATTTCTAAATTGAGTGAGCAAATAATAGTCTGAAAAAATTAAAGCTCTCAGTCTGGTTGACACAAGCAAAGGAAGCACTGGGCATATCTTCAGAAGCACTCTTGGCATTTTTTATTAGACGGTTTTATAAAGATGATATATCACAATTCCTTTCTAATATAATTACATAAAAACTGTTCATTTTAGCTCTGTAGTATTTCAGCTATATACATACACATGTATGACCTCAGAAGGAAAGAATTCACTAAGCAATTTATAGGAAAAGAAAATCAGTTTCATACATTGCAGTAGATAATAATAATGCTTACAACATTCAGGCCATGATTCAGTAAAGCACTTTACTACTATGATTTTTATTCATTTACTGAACAGGAGCATTACTAAATGCAACTGTTAACAAAGGCAGAGGTATTGGAGATGGTGGAAAGACAGGCAGGAGAAAGAACTATTTAATCCCCAGGATCTGAAGGCTCCCACTGTGAAAGGAATCCATGTAAAATAGTTTATATTTATACATAACATTATCATTTTTTTTTTGTTGGAATAGATCAGTACATCCCCAGTCACATCAGTGATGCTGGACTGACTTAGATAATGATCTGGGCAACAGAATTAAATCCTTTTGACTAAATAAATTGAGCTTGCAAGGCGGCCAAATAAGCAAATGTTTAATAAATCCTGAAGTAGTATGTCTTAACATTCCCAGATTATCTAAGTTTCGAACAAAATGCAATTTATTTTTATCATAACAGATATTTCACTTCCATGGGTAAGATCTACTCACTCTGTACAATTGTTTCTTGTAAAGTACAAGCTGTCTTTGTAGCTTCAGTACCAGATTCCCTAAGTTATTTACTGGGGGAGGTAGGTACATTATCAGGTTTTGCTTCCATATGATTTAATGCAGTGACAAGAGTCTCTAAAGAAAATTCAAATACCAGATAGTAGTTTCACAAGACCATTATCTTTTGATTGCCAAACTTTAAAGTATTTCCCAGACCAACTGATGAAGTAAATAATTGCTCATCCTCTATATTATTACTGCCACCCTGGATCTCTGTGGAGGACTAAAGGGAAACAGAATTTTCTTAGGGTGAATTTTATGAACAGAAAGATATTTGTCTAGTGCTTAGCCAGGAAAACCGAATCACTGAAGGAACTATTTACTCCTAATTTTTCTGTTATTGCTCCAAAGCCTTTATTCCACTTTTTCTTCTTTCTGCCCATTATCTTTCCTCAGGTTTCTTTAGAGAAAATAAAGAAACAATTTTAAAAAAAAAAAAGGATGAAAGAAGAGGAAAAGCTGAGGAACAAATTTAAAACTATAAAACACAATAGGCAGTCACAGAAAAGAGTTCTAACAAACCCATATTTAAAACTCACCTACATAAATCATGTATATTACTTGCCATGGGAGCTAAGAGAAAAACTATGCCTTAAGTGCAGCAAAATAACAGGATCCTGGTTCTGTTGCATTAAGTTATCCATTACCTGTTACTTTACAGTCCAAATCAGTATCCATTGGCACGAGAGTGTGACCAGAATTCAGACCCTGGATAAATGTTCTCCCTGAGAGCTAATTCACCCTCAGCATCCAGGTCAAGGATGTAAAGAGACCCAGCCTAGCAGCACAGCTGGTTTAAAGGATGCACAAAAAGGTGCAAAGGAAGCATGAGAAAAGAGAGAGGAGGTTCAACAACAGTAGGTCTTGACTTTTCAGATCAAGTCATGAGTGTCAATAATCACAATATCTCGAGGTTCACCATGTACTTTTAATTGAAACTTTAACTGAAATATCTGTAATGACTCAGTGTTTGAATTTACTCTGGTCTTTTGAACTGTCATGGTCATGGGCAACATCTGAAAACTGCAGCTCTAGGCAAAGATGGGTTCAAACACAAAATCTTTATTTGAGTTTTTGGTTGTTGTCCTGAAGCTAATCATGAGGAAAATCCTGCTACAGTTGAGTGAGCACTGGTAAATTCAGTCCTGTGCTGTGTGAATCTGCTGAGAGCTGTATTAGGATCCAGTAACAGACATCACTCAATGGGTTTTTGTGTGAACTTGAGGCAATAGCTGAGGTGCACAGTACAGCAATTTAGACTCAGCTTGGCTCAGTTCAGTCAAGTTCACTCAGATCCAGCAACTATTCAGTCACACAACTTGGTGTGAACATCAATTCCAGACCAGGTAAGGAGTGAAACGTTTTTGACAAACTGCCCTGAATGTGAGCTGGTTTGTATTAATTTGTGACACAGCAAACTAAATAATCTATCCAAAGGGCTTTGTAGTTTCATCCCCATAGTTTTAGTGAATATTCCAGTTCTTTGTTCACTGGTAGCTGGAGTATATGAGGCTACTGAAACATTTCTCTCAGTTATTGTAGGTCAGGACAATCTGGCAGTGTAGAGTGACATGTTGGAATCATCACTGCTTTAGGAAATGTTTGTTCTTTTTTATGCTTGTAGGGGAAAGATCACAAGAAATCTTTCCAGGAGTTAATTAATTGATCCAAAACAGACTGGATAGCTTGACTACCATAAATTTAAAGATTAGTTTGAAGAAAAAGAACGAGTAGTAAGTGTTTATTTTTAATTCTGTAATCATAGTCTCTTTTATAATGACTGTGGCAAAATGCTGGACTGTATTTTGGTAAAATATTATGTTCTGCATACAGTTGTTAGCTAAGTTAGTAGGTTCATATATATTCTAGCAATCAAATACTCATAATCAATCACTTCTAGACTATTTCTGAAGTATCAATTTGAAAGCAATCTCATGGTTACTAGAAGTTTTTGAAAACTCCAGCAGAATCACTAGCTCACCCATGTGAATACAGCAGAGGAACAGCAGTAGTAGCATTTCTCAGCTTTTTGTTGTCAGATCTGTTTTCCTGATATTTTGCTGTTTCTTATTATATCTGTTAGTCTTTATAATGTACATTGTTTCAAGTGGATCCGAAGGAAAGTCATGGAGCTGTGTCAGGGCAGGGTTAGGGTGGATACCAGGGAAAGGTTCTTCCCCCAGAGGGTGCTGGGCACTGAACAGGCTCCCCAGGGAGCGGGCATGGCCCCAAGGATGCCAGAGCTGCAGGAGAGTTTGGACAACACTCTCAGGGATCCACAGGGGGGATTGTTGGGGTGTCTGTGCAGGGCCAAAAGTCGATGGTGCTTATGTGTCCCTTCCAGCTCAGGATGTGTGATTCCATGAAAGTATATTCTGTATACTACACAGACATTGCCTGTTTCCCTGGGTACAGCTTTGACACTTCTGAATTTTCAGCTGTTTTACAATGTTCTCCTTTAGAACCATTCACCAAAGGTACAGAGAAACCCACAGGCAACACTTAGGTTGCCTGTTTTCACTGACAGAAATAAGCCACTACTTTTTAGCTTACTGAATTATTCTAAGAAATAACCTAAGCTGCACCTTACTAATCTACTTCCTGGTATAAAGAAGCTGTTCATAGTTTTCAATATCAACTCTCTTTTAGGTTTGCATTAGTATGCAAACAGACTCCACATTTATCTTTGTCTTAGGTAGTCTGAAGAGCGTTTTTGAGATACCAAAGGAGCACCCTGGTGTCAAGAGAGATACTAAATGCACAAAAGGAAGGTTCTGCTGAACAGTCCTGAATGGTGTGCATTGCTTTGAAATATTTGGACATTAGGAGCTGAAACAGGCTTATTTTCTACTCTGATGGCTCCAACAACAGCAACATTTGATGTAGCAGCTCAAGTCCATTCCAGCTAGTTTTTGATAGAACCAGAACCTGTACCAATCTAGGTCCCCAGCCAGCTAAGACAACCCAAAGTGTTTCTTGACCTCCTTCCTTTCACCTGAAATTTTGCACAGTACAATGTTCAGTCAGATCTGCAATTATGGTGAGATTTTTTTTTTTTAATCAAAACAGGATCCTGGCTCAGAACCTTCTGTTTTTTATACACTCAATTTACGCATGAAAACCACTTTTATTCTAAGTGCTAGTGCTACAGACAGATCCTAAAGCAGGTTCAGTAGGCCAGATTTCATCACTCTTTCCCTTGAGCAAAGCCATTGTCATCAAATTACACCCTGAGTGACTTGAGTGCCACTTGCAATTCATTCAGTCCTGGTGGGCTTTGTTTTACAGGACTCAGGGGAGGAGCAGACACTGCTTTCCTGCAGCCACTTTTCACTCAGTTTTCAGAACAGACATTTTCATGGGTAAGTTTTGGGCCTGATGTTGCACGATGCTTTGCAATTAGTACACTAATTTTTTTAGGTGAATGTAATTTTGTTTTAACTTTGATGGTTTACAAATACCTTAATGGAACAGATGAACTGAAGAAACCTGCCCTTCTTGTTCCAGCTTGTAATACTGTAAGTGATAACACAGCTCATTTTCAGTAAGTGTTAAATTTGTCATTTTAGTACATTTTTTTCCGTGTGGTAATGCTGTCAAAACCACAGGAACACTTTCCTTTTTTTTCTTACCAGCATTACTAATTCATTCAATTGTTAGGTGGAGGAGATCCTTTCAGGTAAATTTGTGGAAAATTGGAAAGCTTTTCATAAGGCTTTGCAGCCCTGTGATCCTGAGTCTACTGGCATGATGAATAGAAGTCCTACAGCTGTGTTGTCCCTCTTTGCCAGATCAATAATTTAGGAAGCAAGTTGATGACGTGTGAGTTGTAACAGGTTTAAGGTAATTTCTTTTCTTACCATAGCTTTCTTCCTGTCTTTTAATAGGGCAGCCATAGCTGAAGATATGAAGTCTTTTGGTTTGCCTTAAGCATGTCAGAAAGAAAAGATTGGTGGAAGAAATTCCCCATACTTCATGTGATCAGCTTGAGACTTATTTAGTTTCTGAACATTGGAAACCCTTGTGAGTTTGGCATTATTTCAGCACTTCAGAGCTGAGATAAGCTTTTTCTCAACAGAGGAAATCTGTGCTGCATATCCATGACATTGTCAAACATTATTTAACATTAACAAACACAAAGAAATTAAAATTAATTAATTAATTAATTGTTGTCTCTCTTCAGTAGACTGTTGTCATAAAGAACACAGAATTGAAATTTACTATTCTCAACATAAAATTTAACTTTCAAGATAAACAGGGTCCCCAAAATAAGGAGTCCAAAGAGCTACAAGCATGAGGAACATGGGGTCAAAAAATCCATGCCCAAAAAAGAGGGAATTCTATTAAGTATTTTATTGCAATAACATTTTGGTTACTTGATTAAGTCAGTTTATAATCAGGTCTAATCTACTTTCTCAGGAGCTCTGGTTTTCTCTGCTTACAGCCAGTGACTTTCAGAAAGATGTGAAACTCTTTCTTACCTTTGAAAACATAATAGAAAAATCAAAGAAATTATTTCCAGTCTGACCTTCACAACCTGGTGTCCTGCTGATCGCTGTGTGTGAGGAGCAAACACAACAGCATCAATAGGAAATGGTTTTTGGAAAACAATCTTTGATCCTGAAATATGAATGAGCCCGAGCGTGATCACTGCAGCCGATTCTACTGCACGTATTTTCCTTTCTATAAATATCTTAAGAGCAAACTTTGGGTGTAATGCACCGGGTTCATGAAAGTCATGTTCCCAGCACAGTGTGCTATAACTATGTGCTTTCACCGTTTGTCAGTTTTATAGCTCTGTGTTGTGTAGTATATAATTAGTCATTGATCATGAACAAGTAATTATCCTTTGAATTACCTGGGACTCGACAGTTATACAATTTTCTAAATAATGTTCCTACCATTACTTGTGTCAATGAGAGATCTGTACTGTAAGAGAAGTCAGGAATTGCAGCTACTTTGAATTGGAAAGTGGCCTTTACTTGAAATTCAAAACATTACCTATAAGAAGGTAATATAGAGTAAGGTACTGAGAGGCAAACTGTTATGGTTTAATTCATTCATCATTGTGGTCAATGGCTGTTTTGCTTTGGTTTTAAAAGGATGAAAGAGAAGCCTTGTGGGATCAGCCCAGGAAAATGCTGAGCACTGAGGTTGTGCTCTAGCAAAGTGCAGGGAGGTGTGGGTATAACACTTTCAAGATTCTGTTGGGGTGATCACTGAGCACATTTGCATACGTGCATAATTAAACTGAAAAGTGCAGGTATCTGTATTTAGCAAAGCAAGATGTGCAACACCATAGATGGGATGAGTTTGGAATTCTGTTATAGGAACAGCATCTAAAATATACATCTGAAAGATAAGGCTTATATTCTATTGTCAGAGGCATTCAGGGACATTTAGTCTTGCACTGGCCATGTTTAGAAAACTCATTCACACCATATTATTAATTCTTCTGTAGTAAACATTTCTTAAGGCACCTGTTCTTAGCAATATTATTCCTCAGGGTCATGGTCTAGGCAGTTGATGACTGCTCTGGAGAAGAAATGTAATTCATAGAATAAGATGAAGAGAGAATTTACACTGAACAATGTAATAGATGACCTACATAATTGGAGTAGTATTTGGTAGAGCTAATTAGGTTAGAATGGCTCACCCATGGGTGAGGAGATATTTCACAAAATCTCCTGTGTTGTAATCTGCTTTTAGAGTTCTCACACTATGATTTAGCCTGACTCCTTAAACATGCATTTTTGCCTATTGTCTATTTACCAATCTATATTTCTTAGTTCCAAACGTGGTGTTGTTAGTTTTTATGTTAAATCTTATTTAAGACATCCGAGGAAAATGTTGTGGATTATGTAGAGAAACAGTGGATGGCACTGTTCATTCGTTACTCTGAAGTGGTAAGAAATGCTAGTTTTAAAAAGGCTGTATTTTAAAATAATAAGGGAAAACAAAAAAAAAAAGAAAGGTAATTGACTCCTCTAAATGCATACACACTGGCTTAAGACTATCACATCTGTGCTGGGAATGTTGTAACCAGATTGGGGATTTAGCAGGGGCGCTTTAAGGGATGCAGGGGTTTTGAGCAAAAGGTGATGAAGTGACTGAATTACGTTCTGAATTCCAGTGGTTCAGCTACATCAGTCTTATTTATTCGAAATGGTACTTCTGCTTTGGGGGGCTTCTGTTATAATTGGACTTTTGCATTGATGTGACTCATCCGGAGGCACTTGAGGACAATACTGCCATCGCTACGGCAGAATAACTGGCATGCTTCTCCCAGATGGCTTCCTGGGAGATGGCATTCAGACTGGGAAAAAAAGAGGGAACAATTTTTAAGGGCATTTGGAAGCCTTTTATGGATTAAACTCACAAAGCAGATGTTGCTGTGTAGTGTTCACAGCCATTTGCTCTATGAAGGCTACACTTGTTTTAGCTAAACAGAGCTTCACAATTGTTGGAAAATGGTGGCTCTTTCCCCTGCTTGTCACCCCCCTGACACTTTCTCTCCTGCAGTGTGCATGGTCTGGGTTAGATTTCTCAAAAGAAATGAAAGCTTTGGTTTCTTTTCCCTTCTTATTTTTCTCCAGAAGGAATGCATAGGAAGGAGTCACTTGATATGTTGTTACAACCACAGGTTTTTTTTTTAGTGTCTTCTAAATAGAAACGGAGTAAGTGGAGTGCAGAGAATGCCATGAGTCCCCAGGAGTGTTCTGCTGTCATCCGGGACTGCTCCAAAGCTTCATGAACGTGAATGAAATACTGGCAGGTTAAATAGCTCAGGGGAGCAGTGACACAGTGATGACAAGGGGCTCTGATCCTTGAGCACTGCTAATTTATACAGGAATGGTTTTAGAGGGTCAGTTAACAGGCCCAGGGAATACCAGCTCTACCTCTTCACTGGAATTACCCTCAGAATAACATGAGGGGCTGAGCAAACAGTGTGTCTGCTCCTGGGCTGCTGAGGTTCACAGCCAGGAGCATTAACTTAGCCTGCCAGGGATTTCAGTCTATATTCATACGCCAGGCATTGAATGAAGGCAAACAAGGGCTTTCATTAATGATTTCCAACAGGTTAGTTTGTGCAGTGGCTGTGATCTAAGCTCCCTCTTCCACTGATTTGACAGGTCGGTGTCAGGTGAGCCAAGTTTGCTCCCAGTGTCCACTGTATGATTCAAGCTTTAATTATGCAGGGTATCCACAAAAGTTTGTATCCTTAAGCTCCTTCTAGAGGCTGTAGAGCTCTTCCAGGTAATGACACAGAGCTTAAATTAGGTTCCTGTTATCTGTGTAGTCAACAGAAGGAGCCTGGGAAGGCCAGTTTCCAAGGATAGCCTCCTTAATAATGCCCTTATCTGTGCATTGAAAGGAAATTTATTGCTGTGATCATCTTTGCTTTAAGACATTTGTATTACACGCTGTCCTCAACCTCCCAAATTATTTTATATTCTTATTTTTTCCATGTTATACAATAAATAGAAGGATAAATCCTCTGATAGAATCTTTTATAAGATGCTTTTGGATAACTTTAAAATTGCTGTTCTTCTTGGTGACTTCAAGTGGTAGCAGCTCACAGATATCAAAAGAAATACAACAAAGAGAAGAAAAAAAGCAAACAGAGCTTTCAAGAAGTTACTGTTATTACAGACAATTTTCTGTTTAATATAAAGAAAAAATATGTGTAGAAAGGAGACTTTCAGATAGGCTGAGGATACAAATTGTTTTTTTAATGGTAAGTACTGTCCTGGGCTGATCTCTCATTTCACAGAGATGTATTCAAAATTTTACAACTCTCAAAGCATTGCAACAGGAGAGCAAACACACATGGATCATTCATTAAAGACTCTGAGATTCAGGTAAAAATGTTGAGCTCCCTTTACAGGGCCCACAAGGATTATATCTCAGTGCATCACTCAAAAACTGGGGTTCTGCCAACAATGAAAACTGAAGAAAAAGCTTGTGATTTTCAGCAGAATCAGCACAGCTCATTGCTCAGGACCTGGATTTGAATGTTCTCAGAGGATCAGGAACTCTGGCCCATCTGATGGCTGCAGGCCACAGCCACACCCCCACAGCACCCGTGACACCAGTATTGGTGCCCAGGCTACAAACGTGTAGCACCTCTCGATTCTCCTCTCTTTCTAACTTGTTTATATGCAAATGTCTGCATAATTATGGGAGGGGAAACAATAACACAGCAGATACCAACAAATTGTCCCTTGTAAAGGGGTAACCTTCTCCTAAAGTATTTTTGCTTGTATTTCCGTGTGGGGTTAGATCCAGGACGCAGGAATTTCCTTTCCCTTGACCCAGATAATGCTTTACTCTGATATGTCCTTGGAGGCATGCTCACTCCCTATCTTCCCTGGTTTTTTGGCTGAAATTCCATAAAACAGAATGCCCTATGCAATGCTCACTTTTCTGCCAACAACTCTCAAGACACGAGTATGCCCTGTCTTGCCCCAGATTCTCCTCAGACTTCCTTGTTTCCTCCTAAATAATGTGACCTTTTTGTGTTTCTTAAGTCCCCCAGCTTCTCTCTTTAGTGAGAATTTGTGACTAGTAATGGAAAAGTAATATTACAGAAGTCTCTGGAAAAGCAAATCTGGCCTCTGCTACTACAGTGGTGATTTTGGACCAGTGGTCTGTAACAGGTGAAATCTTGATATTTCCACATCTTTCCAACTGTAAGTTCTTTAACAGGTGGTTAAGGTGAAAGATCCTGTTCCACATGACCTTCATCTTAATCCTCAAAACTTCTAGCAGGCTGCCTCTTTCTGCGAAATGCTGTTTAAATTTGTTTTTGCAAGACACTAGGATATATTTGAGACCTTATGGTTGGCTCCTTCTATGTAATATTTTTTGGGTACTGAGTGTTCCTGCAGATGCATTCCAAGATTGGCTCCAATATGAGCTGTACTTCAGTCAAGAAACCAAACCTGTTTTGTTTTTTTCTCTTCTGCAAGCTGAGTTTGTCCTTCCGGTTCTTGAGGTCAAAAGATCTTTCAGGAATTCCTCAAAGTTATTTTTACTGAGGTCCAACACCAATCCTACTGAAAGACTGTCAAAGCAGAGAGCTGGCAAGATCCAAAAAAATGCAGATGACTCACCAACATGGAGCATAGCTCTGTCACTAGGACACAGTACACTAAATTCAACATAAATCAGCGACCTCACTAATAAATATCGCCATCCCTAACTTCTGCTGGACCACCATCTGGAGCTTCATCCACACCTTCAACAAGCATCCTGGCACCCAGAACTGTGTGTCAGAGAAGAGGGTTGGTCTGGGTTTGTTAGACCTGAGCGAAGAACTCTATGACCTGGCGCCAGTGAGATGGGAATATGCTGGGAGCCATTCTGGTGTCCCACACAGCTGCGAAATGTTCTCGTGGCTTATTACTTAAAGGTAGAAAAAGAACATTCCTCTCACTGCACACTTCAAGCAGCTGGGCAAGACACAGTCCATGGCTAGCCCAGAGGAGCACACTGATTTCTTGGCTACCTGTTGACACGTGGAAAAAATAATGGATCTGCCTTTCCAGCTAAAAGAATGAAGAGTCTCTCTCCCTTTTGTGACTGTCAGTTTCACAAAACTTGTGATAACTGTGTCTGACAGCCCCTAGCACTCTCCAGTTTGACTGAAATTGCTAAATAGACACCAAATTTAGGGGAAAGGCTGACAGATGTGGATGAAAAAGCTGATTGCATTATTCTTATTTTCCTAGGAAAGCAGGGTGAAAGTGGTGCAAGTTGGAGGGGAATATAATTTAAAATATATGCTTGCCCGAAATCAGGATAGATCTCAAGGATCCCTAGTGACTCTAATGTCTCTTAACAGGCTTTGAACTCTTTGTGATTCTGTAATTACTGCCTGAAAGCAGGAATAGATTTCTTAGAAATATGTCAGTAACTCTCAAGTTCTTCTCCTTCCCTCTTCTTAAAGCTAGGTAGTGTCTTTGCATTTCTGCATAGATTTAGGAGACAATTTTAGCTAGTTCTTTAAGCGCTAATATGAATATTCTATCATTTGTTCTTTCCTTATTTGTTATTGATATTCATTGTTCAAGAAACCTGCTGAGATTGATGTATCAAAGATGGATATGAAGAGAGGCTTTAAGTGTTTCATCCCCTTAACGTAATCTGTTGGTAGTGTTCTTTCTTTGTTGAATAAAAAGCCAATTTTTTTCCTGATCCCTCTCATTCTACAAATGCTTCAGTAATATGAATTCTTATTACTCTTGGTATTTTTTTTATATTGAATGTCACATTGTGTTCTGGGCTTTCATCTTCTGGTCTTATATACTGTGGTGGTATGTTTCACTGATGCACCTCCAGCTATCCTCAAGTTATTCTCCCTTTAGACTCATTTCCCATGAGACTATAGTTCCTTGAGAAGGTAGAAATCTACTTTTTTTCCCCCTCTTCTTCTGCTTTCCTTTTGTAAATGTCATAACTCTGTCATTCTGTCATCATTCCTGCTTAAGCTGTATTTCACAATTTCAAGTAGTTTCTCCGTGTTAACCAGGATGAAATATAGAAAGACTTTCTCTTCACTGGCTTTTGTGGCATCAACAGGATGTCACTGCCACATTCTGACGATCTTCTGGACAACTCCTGTTCTGCTGTAATCATTACTCAACCATTTACAAGCAGCTCTTTTACACTCAGGGGAAAAAAATCTCCAAATCTCCAAGGGCTTCACATCTAAATACTACTGTCCCTGTGGTTTATGTATAGTAGCCATCCTACCACTGTAGAACTGATATTCTCATAGGTTTTTATCCATAGAACTCCAAATAAGGCTTAACTTAGTGACCTGCAAGATTCCAGGATCTTCTAAGAACCATAAAGACTTTCAGGTCCTGCTCTTTTTACCACGCTTCTTGTGTTCATGTACCGACAACCAGCATGCTTGATCCATCCTGTCTGGTTTTGTCTCCTCTATGATCCTGTACTGCATAACCCTGGTCCAAGTAATTTTAGTCCTCAGCTAAGTGGCTGTGATTAATCCCTTCCTGTGAGCTTTTCTGGCTGCTCCTTTCTTCAGTCTGGTCTAAGGCTTGCCATCTGGTTTATAAAGCTAATGGACAAAGAGAGCTCTTCTGTGAACAAGATCCTGACAGCAAAGAGGGATTTTAGATGACACCCTGCAAGTGTCACTCTCTCACTTCCAGAGCACAGCCAGCCTTTGCCTCAGGTTGGAACTTCAGTAGGGAGAAAGGGTGTAAAGGACATTTGAGTTTTTCATCACCTGTCCTTTAATTACTTGTTCATTTTCTCAGGGATATCCATGGCAAGGCCCACGTTGATAGGCAGGAGCATAGAACAGCTGGTGATGTTTTGGCCACCTCTTCCATTCAGTCAGGGGAGCAGATATCTCAGAAGACCAGGTGCCTTCAGCACGAGTCCATCTGAGGTCCTCGTGAGGGAGTCACCACTCACTGTCATCTTTTGATCCCTTTTATGGAGGCTTAGAGTTAATCTGACGTGTGCTGCTCAGATCAAAGTAAAACTCTTTTCATTAGCATATTTTTAGAATAAGAGTTAAAATGTTAAGATTATCTTCAAGTTTAGGGAATACTATAAAACACACTTAATAAATCCATAAAATGAGACTGCTGAATATATCTGCATTTTGCTTATATGGAAATACATGCTCTGAAATTTAGCAAAAATAATTGTTCTAAATTTCCTTTTCATGGGTTATAGTAAATCCATAATAGATGTAAAATAGATACAAGTGGGACACATTGCATACATTTTAATTTAATTTCTCTCTGTCTTTAAAAATTATTAAATATTTAATTGATATTTATTTTAATGGCTTAGTGATGAAGGTTGTGGTATTTCAGCAAGAAGGGTATATAGTCCATATCTATGGACTTTCTTATAAGGCTTGAGAAGGAAAAGTATTATGAACATTCCTCCAACAGGAAAAAACATGGAAGTGATTTACTTGGGATCCAGGAGGGCAGAAAATGTCATCATTTTTTTCCTTTTAAATTCAATGGAAATACTTTCATTAACTTCTTTCATGTTACCTTAGCCATCTCATGTTAACTGAGGAGGTATTAAAGGATCAAGGTGGCTCCTTAGCTGATGGAGAAACTTGGGCTCATTAGAAACTAAGTCTGTGATTTGGGGGTCTCGCATCCCCATTAGCAAAGGAAATAATTCAGAACAGTATCAGTCTTTTTTAATTGGTTTTTTTTTCTGTAAGAGAAATGTTTGTACAACACAGGCCTTGGAATCAATGTGTGTTCTAACTTGCTGAACCTATCATTTTGGTTTGCATCCACATTTCTTCCATGGCTATGTCTCATTTGTCATGAAAGCAGTTCTTGCTCATTATTGTTGAATCAAACGTTTGAAACTACAAGTAAGTGTCTTGTCTTCACACATGATCCTTCAATTTTGTAATCAAACAGCTTGAAGACCAAACTAACAAATATGCCCAGAATAGAACTGTTGATGAAGTAATTAAAAGGCTGAAGGACAGAGAGATACAACAGGCAGCAACTACTAAAGACAGCTTTTGTCCCTATACCTCTCCTCTCCTCTCCTCTCCTCTCCTCTCCTCTCCTCTCCTCTCCTCTCC
>VZTJ01004191.1:414537-460755 GCA_013397795.1 Orthonyx spaldingii
TCCTCTCCTCTCCTCTCCTCTCCTTTTCCTTCACATGGGAAAATCAGTGAAGCTGGCATGCAAGGAGATAGGAAAAATTTTAGCTATTCTTTTCTCTCATGTACTTTTCCCAGAAAGATTCTTCTTTTTATCTTAAGTATGTGCCTGCTCACACAGCTGGAGTTAAATCCTCCAGAACTGTTCCAGCTACTGATGAGTTAAACAGGTCTCGTGAAGATTGTTGTGTGAGAAAGAATCTCACCTTGTCTTTATGGACATAATGAAACTTTCAACTGCTCCCAGCTGTCACAAAGAACCTCTGTGCAGTGGGACTGGCGAGACACAGATGGGAATTGGTGGTCTAATATCAGCCAACACCTCTTATGTGCTGTGAGTGGGCACAGCCTAAAAAATTACCTAGGCCTTAGGTACAGTCTTCAAGTCCTCTTTGCAACTCCACAGTGGTAGCTGGGAGGAGCTAGGCGTGGGTGGCTGTGCTTAAGGAAGGCAAGAGTCAGCAGGGATTAAATCAGAACTGTACCTCTGAACTGTACCTCTTGTCACAATCTCTTTCCACTCTGGTTCAGGAACAAACATCACCTTCCCATCCACGTGCCATGGACTGTAAATGTTCACTCCAGCTGCTGGTGCAGGGCCAAATGTCCCCAGTGTAAGGGGGTGACAAGCTGCTGCCTTCCTTTCTGCCCCCTCAACCCTACCAGGAATGTGCCCCACATCTTGTGGCAGATGCTTTGGGGCCTCCCCCCCATAGCTGCATTCAGCCCCACACCTACTCACCCCTCTTCCTGCCACTCCATGCAGGAAAATAAATCACTTGGAAAGAAAAGAGAGGGAAAGAGGGGGAACAAAATACATTAAACATTTTTCTTAATATTTTCTTGTTAATAATACGTTTATTAAGAATGTGTCCTCCCACAGAGATCTGACATCTGTGGCACATCCCTTTGGGACATTGGTTTGTGTTGCTGCTATTTACACTGCAGTGTGATATTCTAAATCTTATATGCTGCCAGAAGCTAATGCAGTAACGTGTGTTTTGTCACTCTTAGAACAAACTCATTCTACCTGCTGCTTTTTCTTCTGCTCTGGCTGTCTGTGTACGACTCACACCTAAGGCATTTGCATAGCACCAGAAGCTACTGAACAGTGAGTCTTTGTGATTTCATTGTTCTTTTATTACACTGGGGATGATGCATTTCTCAAATCTGGGCAACTCACAAAGGATAAAACATCACCATGTACATGCAGCCAGGGATATACATCACTATTTTGTGATGTTCTTGGACCCTGTGAGTTCAGCAAAGTCCAGTTCCTTGGAAAACTCATGAGATATAGTAAGATCTGTGTCGGGGCAACCCCCGGGATCACTTCAGGATGAGGATGAGCAGGTGGAGCAGCCCCAGCAGAAGGACCTGGGGGTGCTGTGGGTGAGAGCTGGCCCTGCCCTGGCCGTGTGCCAGCGCTGGGACCCAGAACCCCTCTGTGCTGGGCTGAGCCCAGAGCCCCGTGGGCAGCAGGGGAGGGGGGATTCTGCTCCTCTGCCCTCTCTGCTGAGACCCCCCTGCAGGGCTGCATCCAGCCCTGGGGCCAGCACAGGAAGGACAGGGAGCTGCTGGAGCCAGGCCAGAGCAGGGACACCAAGGGGATCAGAGGGATGGAGCAGCTCTGCTGTGAGGAAAGGCTGAGGGAATTGGGATTGTTCTGCCTGGAGAAGGGAAACCTTTGGGGTGACCTTATTGTGACTTTCCAGTGCCTGCAGGAATGGAGAGAAATAATCTACAAGGGTCTGGAGTGACAGGACAAGAGGCAATGTCTTCTCACTGACAGAGAGTGGGTTTAGATTGGATATTAGGAAAAATACTTCCCTGTGAGGGTGGTGAGACCCTGGCACAGGTTGCCCAGAGAAGCTGTGGCTGCCCCATCCCTGGCAGTGTCCAAGGCCAGACTGGATAGGGCTCTGAATACCCTGGTCCAATAGAAGGTGTCCCTGCCTGTGCCAGAGGTGTTGGCATGAGCTGATCTTTAAAGCCCCTTCCAACCCAAACCATTTTATAACTCTGTGATTCTAAGGCTGCCCAGAAACTCTGTCCTCCTGCTGCTGTTTATGATCATTCTAATGGGACATGCTTCCCTGCAATAGCCTGTTCTGCCCTGTTTCTGTGCTGAGTGAAAGAAGGCTGGAATGAATGAGGAGCAGAGCTCTGTGCTAATAAAGTGGTTAAATGGATTTCCTCATCAGAAGTGAAGTGACAGACTACCTTATGTCTCTGGTAACTGCCTGGGCACATATGTTTGCAGGTGAAAGCAGTCTGAAACTGATTCTCCATCACTTGTGGTCTTTAAGGATCTCTGCAACTTTTGTAAAAGAAAGGGGGTTTGCACTTCACTGTCTAAGCAGAATTCCAGCTGAGAGTTTTCACATTCTTCCTGCTTTGATTTCCCTGACACTTCCAACAAGAGGTTCATCAATCCCTGCCCTGAAAGCACAGCTGCTTTTCATGCTGACTCTGTAGCTGGTGAGCCAAGGCCATTGCCCACCTTAGTGGCATGTTTGACATTGCTGCCCTGATCCACAGCTTCATTTGGAGCAGCCAGGCAGCTGCTGCATGGCTGGGCAGAGCTGCTTTTCCTCAGAGGTGAAACAGGTCACTGCAACAGTGATAGCATACTCTGATAGTGGTAAACATAAAACCAGACCTGTTTTCTGATTTGTTATTTCACGCCAAGCCACAGAAGTGGGCAGAAGCTGTCCCTATTTGTTTATTTGTATAACATTATGCTGTAGTGGCATTATGGGAGTGAGCAGAATGCACCCTCTGAAGAGTTATTATCTTGGTATGCCTGAATAAACCAGAAATGCAGATATAACATCCCAGTCAGCCTTTGCAGGGTTAAAGCAACTCTGTCAGTTGTTTCTGGGTTATTCTGGGAAGGGTGTCAGAGGACAGACCAGACTCTGCTCTGTGGGGCTCAGCAATGGAACAAGAGGAATGGGCAGGAACTGATGCCCAGCAAGTTCCACCTGAACATGAGGTAGAACTTCTTTCCTGAGCACTGGAACAGGCTGTCCAGAGAGAGCGTGGAGTCTCCCTCACTGGAGATATTCCAGAACTCTCTGGACACAACTCTGTACCATATGCTCTGGGATGGCCCTGCTGGAACAAGAGGATTGGACCAGAGGAGCCACTGTGGTGCCTTCCAGGCTGTGACCCATCCTGGGATTCTGTGTGAGTACTGAAGGTGTGAGGCATGTCAGTGAAGGAGATGCTAAACTCCAGCTCCTTAACCAAAGAGCACCTTAGTATCTCTGGCTCCACTGACCTGGCTCTTTTAGAAACTGGGCAAGTAGGTGCAGCCCCTACCTTTGCACCCTTGGACTTGTCTGATTTTTAATATAGTTCAAAATCAGAAAGGTGGTAACTGAAGCTGTGTTAAGGACCCTGGGGTAACATCACCATCTGTATGTGTGACTTTGCTCTGGTAAAGGTTTCCAGTACCTCCTCCCTGTAAGGTTGTCATCAATCCTCTTGCTTTAATTAAGACAGACACTTTGCCTTTCGTGAGCACAGAACAATGACTTCGTCATACAATTAATACGACTTAATCTTGCATGCAATTTTGGCAGAGTTTTAAATTTTTTTTTTTCTCCGGATGGAAGTGCTAATAGTTGAGACTGCAGTCATCAACATTACTATTGTGGCTGATTCTCTCCAGCTTTGACTGGATTTGTGCAGCCAGATTTCCTTATCGCTACTATTGAGCATTTGATCTGATGGTAAATACTTGTTCAACTGAAGACAAAATGTGCTTGCTTACCCAGAAGCTTGACATTCATAGAAAGAAATGATAATTTGCTAATTGTTCTCAAATTTTTAGGACTCTTTATGCTGTTCCATTATTTAATGATCTTTTTTCCTTTAATCTGTGTAATTAAGTGAAATATAATGGCAAGAGTAATCGCTGTAGGAACACTTGGGAAGTCAGGACAGAGCTGTGCAGGATAGTTATAAAAAAACACATCCAAATCAGGAGCTCCAAAGCAGCTGAAGGAAACAAAAAAGTTTTGGTGAAAACCCTCAGCAGCAGGAGGGCCTGCAACTACAACTTTTCAAGGAAACAAGAGGTGAGAAAAGTACAAGAAAACCGGGGATCAGTAACACTAAGAGGGGCACAGTGGGAGACTGCTGCCACTCCAGACTGCTGCTCCTCTTAAATGCAGAAAGGTAGAGGATCTGCAAAAAAAAAAAAAAAAAAAAAAAAAAAAAAAAAAAAAAAAAAAAAAGAAGAGGAAGGAACACAGGAATAAGATGAGAAAGTTTCTTGTCAAAATAGATTACCTCAAATGGATCCCTAAATCTGCCTTGAAGAGCAGTAATGTAGAAGGAATGGTGCTTCCCACCTCCTTGCAGCTCTCTGTGGTTCTAGGATCTGAATCCATTCTGCAGCATTTCTTGTTCAGGTGGTAATTGCAGCTTGTGGGGAACAGCAAGAGCAGAAAATTCTACAAATGACATTTTTCCTTAAGTTTGCTAAGTGAATTAATGTAATTTTTTCTGGCACTTGTTTCTTTCCAGGTGAAATATTATCTTAACCCGTCACTTGGTGCTTTTTCTTAAAATGCCAGTCTCAGAAATAGAGTCAAATTTTGCTCTCTGACTTTTTCTGGACAGAACTGAAGTTGTACACAGTAGAATTCTACTTAAATGGCTTATTGTCAATGCAAGGAAGAGAGATAATTGTCAATATAATTTAAAATTGAGCCATAGGTTAAAACACTCAGATATTTATTATTCAAAATGGCATATTTAGAAGGGGAAAAAAAAGCTTGCCATTATAGAACTTATTTTATTTCTCATCTAACACGTGTTGGGAGATCATGGCATGCCAATGGATGGCAGTCAATTTAATCCACTGTTAGAAGATTGAAGTTAGGGTTACCAGATGGAGGGTTGAGTTATCTGGATTTTGTGGCGATACTGGAAGTTAAAAAAAAAAGTTCACAGCACTAAAGCGTGAAACAAACCTTTCCTGAGAGATCTAGAGCTTTTTTATTTCAAGTAAATGCTATTGGTGATATTAGGAAGAGATTAGTGATATAATTTTTAGCACACTGTCTGTATTCTTTGGCTCCTGATCCAGCTAAGCTGCTGATCAGGCCAAGAGGGAGGCTGAAACATGTGGGATGTGAACTGAAATCCACAGGTAGTTGCTATGGTGTTGTCACCACTAACAGATTGCAAAAAGTAACTGACTGATTGCTCTGCCTTGAGAAGATCCTTGTCTTCAGCATTTTGAAATTCTTTCTCACAGTCTTGGAATTATATTCTATCCTAATTATAGCGGATGGTTTTATAGTAGTGAGGTTCAGCAACTTTTTCTACTCTGTGTAAAAAGCCAGAAGACAGTAACCAGTCCTTTTTGGAAAGAAAGACATTAATGTCCATTTTTACTGGCAGTACATACAGCCAGAATTCTGTGGTGTGGCCTGGTTACACATTGGTTTATGGGCTTAATTTAAAATACTGCTTTTGGATGTTTAAGCTGTTAAGGAATGCTGCTACTAGAGAATGTTGAAATGTTGTTGCCTATAATGTGATTGATGGTTTTGTTAGGGTATCAAGAATCCCAGCAAGAGGGCAAAGTTTACTGCTGGTATACATACAGATGTGTTGTCCATCCATATAATGAGGGCATGGTCTTCATTGATTTACTGTTGCTAAAGAGTGAATAGAAGAGAAATACACTCATAATTTGGGAGCACATTTTTTTTCATCTCAGCTACTTGCCTTACTCCATCAGTTGTTTCACTGATTTCAAGGCACTGCAGGCAAGGGGTTTCATTTTCAGCCCTTGAAGTTCATGGAACCTGAGCCAATTGCTTAGGGTGGAAGCCTCAGTGCAGACTAAAGCTAGTGAGCAATTATCCATTCCTCATTTCTTTTTTAATTTATGCTTCAGGTGTAGATTTTGTGGGTAAAATTCTGATGCCACGGGAGGCAATGACGGTTTTGTCATTGGTTTCAAGGCCTGCTTTAACTTCCATGTTGTCCCTCTGTAATTTTTCTCAGAGGCTGCATTTACTTTTTTGTGCTGTTACTACTATTTTCTGCTGTCATTATTTCTCTTTTAAGGAGTAAGACAAGAGGAAGAGCTGACTTGTGGGTGGCTGACATAATATTCAGGTTTTTCCTCATTCAGGCCTAAAAGTGAGGTCTGGAAGTGTAGAAGTTTGTGAATGTAGCTAGCTAATCAGGTATCCACCAAAATATGTGCACCTTTACATCTAGTAGCCTAATAAAAGGTGTTTGAAACAGGCTGACCTCGGGGAAAATGAGTGTGCCAGCTCTTTGATTCAAATCAAGGATCAACAGTGTTTTGTCTGTATTTAAAGCTTTTGCCAATTATGAGAATCACAGCTTTTCTTTCCATATGTTACTATATCACATAGTTGTAAAAGGAAGTGTGACCCACATTTAATATAAAGTAAGTCTCAGAAACCAGAAGGCAAAGAAAAAACCCTCCTAACTTTTTTTTTTTCCCCCTCAATGATTTGTGATTCACCGGGGTAGAGGGTGGTCTGTAGTTACAGAAAAAGAGACCTGATCTTCTTCTTATAATCTTTAGTGGGAAGATAACATAAGTGCAAATATTCTTGACTATATTTCAATAGAAACTGAAATTAAAAAAAAAAAAAGAAAGGATAATGCATATCTGTAGGGGAGAACAGGGTTTAAAGGGTAAAATTAGGAGAAGTTAAAATGATGCAGTGAAAACTATTTAGTGATTCTTTGGAGCAGTTGTACAGGCTCTGTATGTCAGCATATGTAAATCTTTTAAAAAGAAAAGAAACATTCCTTAACTACAGACCATTACCTTAGTGGATTTTCTGTCAATCAGGAGTTGGGTGTAGTGAAATGCCAGTATGTACATTTTTCTTTGCAAGTTTTTCCCATTTTAAAATCTGTCATGAATTTCTTCACTCCTCTTTGTGACTCATGTGTTGCAGAAAAGTTCTAAAATGTTCAAGAGGTTACACAAGATGCTTTTTCTCTTTTTGCCCACAGAAGCAAGGCAAAACAGGCTCCTGGGGCACCACTGCACAATGAGCAGAAGGAATCAGATCTTAAACAGTCACCAAAATAGATTTTCTATGGCCTAAAAAGTACCTTAGTCCTTCAGGACTGGAAGTACATGAGTGCCCTGCTGGGAAAGTGGCTGATCCTGCTGGGCTGTGGGATAATAAACTTGTGACAACACGAAGCTGTTTGTGTGAGACTGAGCCTTGCCACAACATCAGGCAGAAGAGTTTCAGGGGTGATGCTCTGTTAAGTCAAGGGGTTTTGCTGGGAAATCCCCTGAAACAGCTCGCATTGGTTCAGACTGGAGCAGGGCTTTCTTCAGTTTGAGATTTTCTTCTTCATCTTGTGCTGGGGAAACTGCAGCAAGTGAGGCCATTATTGCAAATTGGGTGGACACCACTAACGCTGCAGACAACTACTGGACTTTGTCCAGTTGTGCTGTAAAGAATCCAGTTGCAGTGTTTCTTGGTTTGTTTGTGCTTTATTTCTGTGCTATTTGTCAGATATCTTTAATGTACTTTCAATATTTGCTACGCTTCAATTTCATTCTTGCAGATGGGAGATTGAAAGGGCCAGGAGCTACATTATGTAACAGCCCAAACCACAGAGCAAATGGTGCTAAATATCACTGCATGACTGCTGAAGAATATCTCAACCACCTTAATGATATGCTGATGGATGTCTATGGGGTAAATACATCGAGCTTTGGTTTGCTTTTGGCAGTGAAGCTGGTAGCTATTTTGAGCCAAAACATTTGTTTTAAAAGTTGGTTTGGAAGAGCTGTCGGGAAAGTGGCTCTAAAAATTGTGTTGGATTTCAAGTCTTCTGTGTTCTCAGAAACTTCCAGTTCAAACTCATTCAGTTTTCAAGGCAAAACTGGGGTTTTTTCTTAATTGTTTTCTCTGCAGCCTCTGCCAGGAAAATACGTTCTGGGTTATTTTTTCCCATCCTTTTGTGAGCATAGCTATTAAGTATTCTGAATTAGAAAGGAGTATCTCTGCACTACTCATTAATGGAACAGCCCATCTATTCATGAGAATGATCCTTCAAGAAGGTGTTCTTAGTCCCTAAAGTTTGGCACACAGTGATCTTTATCAAGAGTTGGTTTTTCAGCTTTTCCACATTTGCTTATTATTTTCTTTAAGGCAATACTACAAATGCTTTGTGTTCTTAAACTGCATTAAAATACTTGCCTGTTGCCAGTGCAAGCCTAGAGCAAACCTTTGTTATTTATGCTTAAAAAATATGCAGTAGACCTCTTAAGTATATTTAGTTCAATATATTTAGTTAAATATTCCTTAGTGAAATATTCTGCCTTCTGTGAAACAGACAGCAACAGTGACAGTATCAGCAAGTCCTGAACAGCGTTTTGCTTCCCTTGAGAAATTCCTGTACCCGCTGGGTTTGTTGGGAAGGAACCTGACCTCCATGTTACATTAGCAAGAATTCTGTCGGCTGTTTCACACCCAAGAAGCTAAGGAGGTATTTCCTTGGCTCTTGCTGTCTCACAAGCAAGAAAGAAAAAGTTACACAGCACCTACAGTAACCTGATGTGTTTACAGAAATGAATATACAGTGTGAACACTTGTGGGTATAAATGAAGATATGGTATTGAAATGTATCTTTATCAAGCTTAAGTGGAGAGCTCTACCAAGTTCTCAGTGATTTATGACTGCACTCAATGAGACACTGAATCCATCGAGTCTGGGGTAAAATGACAGAACCACCCCTCGTGGCTGTTTTAATCTATAAGGTCGAACATATAAACTGGTGCCTGAGCTGAAGCCTTAGAGCTGAGTGAGCCTCCAAACTGGACAACTTTGCTGCAACTTCCAAGCATGCAGAGCTGGGACACGGTTTGGGAGTCAGCTGTCCTTTTGAATGGAAGTGCAGGCAGGTTATTACCTGTCTGAGAGAGTGTCTGTCAGTTCTGGCACCGATATAGTTGCCAGAGTCCTTCACAGCAGTGGAGCATTGTGCTCCAGCAGGGCACCAGGAGCAGACAAGATCAGGAGAGATGTGCAGAGGCCCCACAGAGTGAGTGGAGGATAGAGAGAGCAAAGCTGCAGCTTCCTTTCCTGTGAGAAGTGATGCTGCTTAAAATGTCCAGAATTTTAAAGTTTGAGCTTAAATTTAAGGGTAAGCAACATTTAAGCAATAAAAAATTCATTCTAAAAACTCAGTGTGAAACTCTGTTTAACTATGCAAAGAGAGACAAATTCATAAAAATAATGACAAGATACAACAGGACTGGAAAAGCTCCTGATCAGCAAATCATCTCCGCTGTGGCAGTGATGATGTGATATATACACATAGGCTTATTTCCCAGTTTTTATTTGTCTCTTACAGCATTACTGTTGGCTCTGATGGTAGTAATATTTATCAGCTTGGTTTGTTTTTCTTTTTTCCTGAATTGGACAACCGAGTGAATCAAGTACATCAGTCTAAAACAAGAAAGGAAACTCATGTTCACCGAATCATTAAAGCTGGAAAAAACCTCCAAAATTATTGAATCCAGCCTTTGACCAAACACCACCATGGCAGCTGAACCATACCACAAAGTGCTACTACGTCTGCTCATTTTTTGGAACATTTCTAGGGACAGTGAGTCCACCACTTCCCTGGGAAGCCTGTTCCGATGGTTAACTACCCCTTCAATGAAAATGTTTTCCCGCTATCCAACCTTCCAAATGATGACTGAACTTGCCACCAGTTGGAATCTGAGATTGCCAATTACTGTTGTGCTCTCATTTCTGTTTCAGTTTATATTTACCTAGAAATTGAAATATTTTGACTTCCTCTTTTCCTTCTTGCTCTTTCGGAAGTTTAACAAAGAAAACACAGTGATGGAAAGCCTGAAGAGCACTTGCGTGTTCACAGTTAAGTTTTTGGACTATTTTATTGGTCAGTTGTTCATGTTTATGGAGTCTTCTGTCAGGTGTGGGAGTCCTTGTGCAGCACATGGATTTCGTCAGATTTCTGTGCAGTGCAACGAGCTGATCTGAGGCTCCCGTATTCCTCTGTGTGCTCGGATTCAATCAGAAGCACCAGCTCCCAAAATTACGGCACTTGTAATGGTGGCTGGATTTGCAAATGTTTTTTGCCTTACTCCCCATTTCTAGCCATGCCTTGGTGACTCACAAAGATAGTTTTGGTCTATGTAATTGATGTAAATCAAGGATAATCTTCCTGGAGTCACTCCAGGATATAATTGTTTCTGAGATAATTAACATTTCCTTCTATGTGTATAAATGATCCATGCTGGCTCTTGAGTTTGAGGGAGAATTGAACAGCATTGATTTGAAAATAAATAGGGAATTAAAAAATTTAAAACATCTTGGCTAACCTGCAGCCAGGGAAATAAGGCAATATTTAAAGAATTAAGTTTACACAGATGTGAAGTAACAACCTTTAATGCGTATCTTAGAAATTAGAAAACAAAACCACTACCACCATGAAGAACAACAAAAGGGAAGGAAACTTGCAGAGATTAAAGCTCCCACTAATGTAAACCACGCTTAGTTGTTATTTTATTTTTTTCTTCTCTCTGAAAAAAACAGATGATAACGGATGCAGAGCTAGCTTGTGATCACGCTCATTACTATCTTGTTATCAAAGCAAGAACCAGATGGCATGACCTAGTAAGGGTAAGAAGAATGTTTTCTTTAAATAAATAAGCAGCACTAATAGATTTCAGAACATCATGCAATGTTGATCTTCAGATTCTATAAATATTCAAAGAGACCTGTGCAAAATAGCTCATTAATGATAAAAACTTACTCTGTAATTAAAAAGAAATCCACTATTTGAATAATATGCGATTTTTGCAACGCTGATTACGTAGTACATGCTATTACAGTTATTTCTAAAACTTTCTTCATATTGTACTGTCAGTTTTATTTAATGTTTCTGTTGTAAGAGGAGTAATGGGCTACACCTGAGGCCTGACTACTGAGGCTGTACACAAACACAGCTTTCTGCTCTGCTGACACGCAGTGTTTCCCAGCATAGGGAACCATTAAGGGTGATGCTTACACCACATGAAAAGACTCTCACAAATCTGTACTATAAAAATAGTCCCATCTTTTTAAAATTCTCGAATAGTTGAAATATTTGGTCAACACATTAGCAGAAGAAAGAAATGAATATGATTTTTTCACTAACTGTGTACATTAAACAGTAGTACCGGTAATCTCAGCTTACAAACTGACTGGTCAAAACACCAACAAACCCAACCAACCAACCCAAACCCAAAGCAAAATCTAATTTGTATCAGACATAGAATGAGTTGGAGAGAAAATCTGCAGGTCTGTCATTTTTCAGTCTATTACCTGATCTAGTCGAGGATGTCCCTGCTCATTATTGTAGGGGATTGGACTAGATGGCTTTTCAAAGTCCCTTCCAACCCAAAGTGTTCTATGATTCTATTATTTTCTGTTTCTTTCTCAATTCCCATTATTTATTCAGCTTGTAGAGAGATCAGACATTTTGTCAAACTTGTTAGTTCTTGTTAGTGATGATTTCTTTTGCGTTCCAGAATTTTCAAGCATTTGACAGTGAAGGAAATGGCATTATACAGCCAAGGGACTTGAAGGAGTTCTTGTTCCCATTTGGCATTCCAATCACCCTGGAAGGATGGAAGCAGCTTTGGGCAAGGTATGACAACTCTAAATGATTAGGTCTTGCAATAATGCATCTTTTATAGGATTACAGAGCCTTTGGTAGTGCAGTGCATGACAATAGAATACACTGCACAAGAAATCTTTTATTTTGTTACGATTGTGACCTCAGTACACGGCACTGTGTTACAGAAGGCTGTGTCTTATTGTGCTAAGCTCAATTAGTTCTATCAGTCTCCAATGAATTCAAAGATAGGACTTCCTCTTGGTTTCAGTGTTTCTGATCCCTTTAATTGAACATGCATTTTCTGCTCGGATGGCACTGTAGGTCACGGGTTAAATTAACTTCTTTTCCATCAGTTTTTCTTATACACACACGAATGCCCAGCTCAGTTTGTCCTGGGTTACACTGAATTCCAGATATCTCAGGTCAGGTAGGAACTGCAAACAGAGCTTCCATCCAGTACATCTGTGGACAGTCCCTGTATGAAGGCAGTACTACCAACCTCTTCTTTTCAGAGCACTACATTTGCTTACAACATTTTCAACCTAAATAAAAGTGACCCAGTCAAAAGAAAAATGCCACATACCAAACACTTAACAAAAGAAAGCAAGGCAATTTCATGCCGTGTAAGGATTTCAAGCAATATCATGAAATGTTTTTATAGACAAGTAATTTGTTGTGAACAGGGGAGGGGATCTTGTCTGCCTTCAACCAAGAGGAGCTGTGCTATAAATTGTGTTTGCAGTGGCATAGATGCCAGTGTATGTGACATTATATAAAATGCTGCAGATTACAGATCTGTAATTACGGATCTATTTTGAAAAGTAATCACTCTAATGTATGGAATCTGAGTGTACTGCATTTTGGTTACAAACTGCATTAAGTATATAGATTTTTCTTAGCACTGATTTATCTCTGAATTATTTTCTACTCCATTAGATTTTACTTCCCATTCTTATTCCTTATTCCTATGACATGTTGAAGAGTGTCCTTTTCATGCAGTTATCTGCTGCATAACTTCACTCCCATCAGCCACTCCTTTTATAGAACAGCTAAAATCTCTTACGTGCCTGATATGTCTGCAACTTGAATAAAGGAATTAGAGTGAAGCTGAGGCTAAATTAGGCATTACCATGCATCAGAGCACTAGCAGGGGGAGAAACTCCAGAGGAAAAAGCCTATGGAAGGATTTATACCCAAGAAAATATGAAAAGTGTTTATGAAGCTAAACCGATGTTTCTGAAGACAATTGCAACTCTGAGCATCTCAGACTTGTGTGACCACTTTGAAACACTTGAGAATGGCTTTTCAGGCGACCAGTTCCCTGCACCTCAAACCAGACTCTGCAAGACTGCAGCACTGAGAGCTGGAGAATACTCCTGACAATTTGGTCCTCAGGGTAGTATTTTCAGAAGTGACTCTGTGATTACAATGCATAAGCCCCATCTTTTGAGTGTCATGTAAAGTCACTCATTCATCTTCAGTGTGGTATGGCACCTCTGTAAGGAAGGGAAGTCAGTGAGAGCTAAGCTGTTAAGTCAGTTAAGGACATCTCTAATGCCTTTCTATGGGGAACACATGAATATTTAAATAGAGCGTTTCCTTTTCAAGGTATGATACAGATGAAAAAGGATAACTAACTCGCCAAGAATTTTTAAGAAACTGGGGATAGAGTTTTCATCCACTGACACAGGCTCAGCCAACACATCATGGATGACAGCCATGCATATTTACAAGCACATTAAAATAATAAACAAAAGAGGTATTTAAAGCTGAAAGAGCAGCAGGAACAGCAGAAAATAAAGCTCTGCGTGTAAAAGAAATTAAAAATCAGAACAAGTAAGTTATTTATGAGCTTAGCATTTAACTTTCAATGTTTGTGATTAGTTTGTCAAGATGATACTGTGTGCAATACAAATACAACGTTACTAAAAAAAAGGCTCTGAAAAAGTCTTGGAAGGTGCTGGACCAAGTTTATTCATAGTGTTATTCCCCTGATTTGCAGGAGATAAGCCTAGCTCATCCCAGTGTGCACTGGGAGACTTCTTTCACAGATATTCTGTGTGGGTTTATACCTTTTACTACACAGACCTTACATCAGCATCTCTACTGGCAAAGCAGAATGTCCAGAGATGTTCCCAGACTGCCAAACCTTTGACTTGTGACTGCTAATGTTTTCCCTGCTCCCTCCCAGCACTGCTTGGGAGCAAGAATGCCTCCAGGACAGTTCCTCTGGGCAGTTTGGAGGCAGCTGCTCCCTTTGCACGGCTGAGAAGGCTCACGAGCAGAGATGTGCCAGGTGGCCCCTGTGCCTGGGACACTCTCTGGCCTGTTTATTGCTATCAGCTCATAGTTCCAGTCCTAACACTGCTGTCAGCTCAGACTGAGGGAGAAGAGCAAGTGCAGGTCCCTCCCTGTCAGACTGCTTCAGGCAACCTTGACCTAGACCTGGTTATGCTCACCAGGGGCTTTCCTTGCAGGTGCACTGGGTGGGCGTGTAGGACACTGGGGTCCTGTCTCATTCCCCATCCCTGGGATGAGGACCAGGAGACAACTACACTCATACCTCTGGCAGCTACTTAAATTGCCAGGAAATGGTTTTGGAGTGTGGCAAAAGCAGCCTTGACAAGGATGGGCCCTGGCTCCACATGACAGAAATAAGCACCTCGTCTCCGAGTCTCTGAAACAAAAGCAACACTCACAGTTAATAGGTCACTGCTCCTGAGAAGAGCATTTGGCAGACAAATGACAAAATGATATCCTGCTTGCAGCAGAGTCTGATGATCCGTGCTTGCCCCAGTGAGACAGCAGTGATTAGCCTGCTGCTCCTGCTACTGCAAGATTCCTACACCTGGCAGCAGATTGAGGCAGCAGGAGAATCCTCTGCCCCTCTACAGTGCTGTTAAACCTTCATATTTCTGTGGATAAACACCACCTGGATGCTTATCATGGTTTTTTGCTTGTGCTTTCACTCTTCTGAAATGTATTGTATTTTTTATTTTTAATTTTTTATTTAGGAGTATAAACCCTCAGGAGCAAAACCCATGTAAAAATATATCCCCAGGAGCACAGATTTGCTGTCTTTTGTGCTTGGAAAGTGTCTGGAAGTTGTAGAAACTAATAAATTATTGTTTATAAGAATGATAATTCCCGATGACATTGTTGGTAAAGTTGATACACTCATAAACAGAGAAGAGCAGCCTTGTTTTGCAGATAAAGAGGCAGCTTGGGAAATCAGCACAAAAAACCCCCACCAAAGAGAGAGAGAAGCCTGTAAGGTAAGGCTTTTGCCTTTTTACCCTGCTTTTTAAAATTCTGGTTTTCAGTATCCCAAATAGGCTGAAAGAGTAAGAACAAAACTGTCCTTTCTTTTCAGCATCACATCTCTCCCACCTGCATTGCAGCTCTCTGGCATAAACTGCACTTATGACACCCGCAGGTATCAACAAGAGTTCCACCTGTAAAGAATTGTATAATATAAAGCAGAGATGGGGAGGCAGCTGCTGTGTTGCAGGCATTGTTTATTACTGTATTTGTAACAGTTTGATGTGAAACTTAGGCCCTGACTGCCTCATACTGGGCTTTTCCACTCCATTTTTTTTTGTACCAGCCCATTGTCTCTAGTCTGACTTGGATGAAGAGCTCTTATGGTCAGGAAACTTCTATTTCTTTCCTGTTAGAGCAATGCCAAGTGCGAGGCAGCCCTGCCTCCAATGCTATAAATAAGAAGCAGCTCTGCGAGTCAGGAAGATGCTGTGTGCTGCAAGCAGAAATTATACACTGTGGCTCAAAGATGCAAATTCTCTTCCTGAAGCAGCTGGAGAGTAATTAAATCAATGGAGAAGACATGCCAGGTAAAAATAAAATAGTCATGATGGGAGATGCTGGCAGGTCCACATCCTTCAGGATTATTTATTTCTGTGAACCTACTGTAACAACAACCATGGTTAGAAACTGCAACAATACTCACAGATACACATTGCTTAACCTTCATTTGGAGAAACAGAAATTGGAGACTGGATGCAGTTATGTGCTAGCAGTTGGAGCCAGATGTTTCTGGTTGAGGTAGGGCAGCCTTCTCATAAATAGACCTGGAATATTCTGACCCCTGCACTGGGGCTCTCTCATCCTGAGTCCTGGCAGTTTGGTTTAAACCTGCAGAAGGCACTGTCATGACCCTTTCCAAAATTACGTTCTAATTATTTGTTAGATTCTGCTTTTCTTGGTTTATATATATATAGGACATCCAGGTCTGATTTTAATCTTTTGGAATTTGTCATCTGCAGCTTCATCTGGGAATGAGTTCACAGCTTAATCACTTCTGGTCTGCAAAAGTAAGTCTTATTATCGATTATTGCCACCTTTCAGTTCTGCTGAATGTTCTCTTTTTGCCTCCCACACTTCCTCACCCAGCTCCTGGATAGTGGGAGCAGTCCTGTGCTAGCAGTTCCTGTCTAGTTTTCTCTTTTGGAAATCTGGATGTGCAAGAGAATTTGAATCCAGACCTCTGAACTTCTCAGATTTCATGTAAGGCCCTGGAACGCCATAAATCGCTCTAGGGCTGGAGTCGTTGTCCAGGGGATGAAATCCATGTGTATGGAGGCTGTGAAGGCAGGAATCCAGCCCAGTGTCAGCCTCCTGCTCCAGAAACCCCTCAGAGAGCTGAGATATGAGAGGCAGAGGTGGGGAGCATCCCTCTGAGTGTAAGGTCGGTGTAAGGCGATCAGATCCTGGTCAGGAAAACGGATGCAGTAGCTGCGAAACCAAGCCAGGATGTTCCACATGGGCCTCAGCCCACACTTCCTTCTCCATGTGCTGGGAAACTGCTCCCTTTCACCTGTCACATTCGGACTGGGAGGAGATATTTGCCTGTAGTGTGAATTTGCTGTTTACAGGACCCACTTCAGCAACACTGGGAGCAGCCCCTGCTCCCCCTTCAGTGATCTTGCATGAGCCCTCACATTTTTCCTTGCCTGGTGGCTGCATCCAACCTGTGTCCTCACTCCTGGCTTTCTGCAAGGGCTGTGAACCTCACCCTACCAGCTTTGGAGCAGTTTCAGTGCCCTATGATTGCACACTGTGAGGCAGACAAAAGCTCTGGACATCTTACAATTCAAAACATACTGCCTTGCACTTTTTTTTCCTTTTGCTTTTGGAACAAATCGCCCAAATTAGAAACAGACATTGAACAGTGTGCAGTGGCTCTGCAGCTCTTCAAGAAAAAATACGAAACATTTGCAAGAAAATATTATTTTTTTGGCATTGCAGCTTGATCTATGGTTTTAATCCTCATTTTCTCCATGTAGATATTTATTGCTGTCAGTGGAATAATTACCACCTGGAAATCTTTTATTAGGCCAAGAAATGTTGAATGCCTCAATTTTCCAAAAATATGGATCTCAAAATCTCAGCCTCTACTTTCATTGGGACTATTCTGTGATTCTGTGAAGATTTAAGTGGAAGATGACAGCAGTGATGAAGAGTGGCACTGAAAGTAAATATAGTTGAAAAGGGTTGCAGAGTTTTTCTGCAAAGAGGGTACAATGTGGGCCATGTCACCCCTTCAAAGCCCACCCTTGCAAGATGGGAGAGGTTGTGCTGAATAGACTTTGGGGCTGGCAGAGATCAATGTCTGGCTGAAATCACAAGTTGTCTTTAGGGTGGTCAGCTGGCTTTGGCTTTTAAGCTGCTGCCCTGCTTCCTTGGCGTGACTCTCCTGGTCTCTTGTTGGGCCTCAGTCCCCATCCTCCTCCACCACTGCCCCTTGGCTGTAAAGCTGTGGAGTTTAAGCAGTGGCACGTCAGCTCTTAAAAAGCAAACCCTCCTCTGACAGGAGATTTTAGATTTGTTTCTCTGCTGGAAAGTCTGCAGGCTTCTGAATATAATAAAAGTTAAAACTCAGAGATGTAATTAGCAGATGTCGGATCTCTAGGGTCTCGTATCTAAGAGGGGGCTGAGAGTCTAAGCTGGCTAGTCAGTAATTAGAAACGTGGAGATTGAGGAGAGCAAAGCCAGCTGGAAGGCAATGCAAGTGCACCCTGACTGCTGTGCACCCTCTGCAGAGCTCTTCCCTGCTCTTCCCAACACGAGCCTTGCTGTGAGTGTAAGCCCAGTGCCACATGCTACATCAGGAGTAGGATGTGAAAGAGAGGAAGGAATTAAGCAGAAAAAGAGAGATTTGAAAGTGAGAGAACAAGTGATAGCTCTTTAGGGGCTTTTAGAGCCTCTAAATCACACGGGCATTATTGCAGTTTCCTTGAAAAGACTCGCATCGTGCCTTGGAAGTTATATACAGTGCCTAGATTAATCATAAGGAAGCTCACAACTATTTTCTGGAATATTGCAGGAATAGGAGCTATCAAAGTTTTTAATGGCATGAAACCAAGCCAGGGTGAGAGGGCAATCCATGCAGTTACAGAAAGCAAGTTGAAGGAATATTGCACTCTCAAGGAAACTTGAACTTTTGAAAGACACAGGTTTCATATAAGAATGCAGAGGGAGGAATCCTTTGAAGAATTTTTAGCTGATCTTAAAATAACAGATCAGTCAAGTAGCTATGACATTTCAGAGATTCCATTTTAAAGGATCAAATCAAAGATCCAAAGATACAGAAAAGATCCCAGGAAGGTAGGATCAAAAACAAGAAAAAAGTGTCTGATAGAAAAATCTGTTTAGTCAGGGTAGGACAGTCATAGGGAAGGATATGGAAATACCAGAAGGGGAGAAGGACATACTGTCTGTCAGGAAAGGAAAGAAGAAAAATTTAAAGAGACTCTTCAGAGGTATCTGCAAGTAGCCAAAGTGAAATACATGAAAATTCATAGATTCACTTTATGTTCAGGAGTTTAGAAATTCTGCAGCAGCTATAGGAAATACAGATATTTCGCAGGACCTTGCAACTGGAAAAGCAGAGGCAAAAGAGAACACCCTCCATATCCCCAGATCTATGTGATGGTGTACAAACATGGAACACAACAAAATATCACTGAGAAATGCTGTGCAAGAGCTTCACAAGTGGGCTGCAGACTAAGAATAAACACCCTCTAAATTAAAAATTGCTGCTCACCCAATGCTACCTCCAAACACATTGTAAAATATCTGGCCCAGGAATCTCTCCTTGTGAGGAAAGACTATTGAAATTCAGGGTGTCTACCAAGAACCTAATTTGTACCACAGAATTGTGTGAACTTAATTTGAAAAGTGAAGATAAACAGAGTAGTTTAAATTTATAGGCAGAAAGAATAAATATTTTTTTAAAAATATGCCTATCCCTGGGCTTGGTTAAAGCATTGAGTCTGAGGAAGGGTCCATAAACACAGGAGATCAGCCCTCAGAAATCTTTACTGTCAGAAAAAAAGGAGACACAGAATGTAGAGCTGTATTTTCACAGCAGTGTGTGCTGCTAAGAGCATCCCTCTGGTTGTGAGAGAGAAGCTTGTAAAGGAACTGGGATTAGTTAGGAGTAACAGTGGGAAGTTTAAAAATGAACCAGTTAGCACCAGCAAGATCAAAAGACAAATGACTGAGATTGTTCTTGGGACCAACTCTCTGTTTCAGGCCAGCTACTGTCCTGTAAGGGATATTTTCAGGTAAAAGGGCTGCATAAATTTTTACAAATACCAGTAATTTTTTACAAAAAAATTAAAAATTCAGATTGTTCTGCCGGATCTAAGCAAACTTCCTTGCATCTGACAAGGTGTTTCACACCTTGCATTTTCAGACCGCTGGACAAGAGGTTTTGCTTTCAACAACTTCCTTTAGGCTTAAAGTTAATTCTTGAGTTTTCACAGGAAAAGCCATTCACTCAAAGAAACTGTCCTGCTCAAACTGGAGATGTTGAGTAGAGAGAAAACCAGTAGGGAATCTAAAAAAAGCATCTGAGGGTCTGAGAACGTTATTAGACAAAAATGCAAATGTAAGGGTGGAGAAATATCATGAAAGATTAACTGTCAATAACATAAGCCTGAGTGGTTACAAATATGCCACCCACAAAGACAACAAAGGTGTCCAGAGGCCACTTTGCACAGGAATGTTACATGAGAGTTCATTTCACATTGCCAATCTGTGCAAGTAGCTTTGGATTTCCTACACAAAATGGACATATCGGCCCGTAAATCTGGGAAAAGAATTCCCAAATTAAAAGCATTAATAAAGACAAGGCCTGGCCTTACACATTGTGGCACTAGAAGACAGACAAAGCCTTCAAATGATGGCTTAAAGGCAATATTATTATTTTTAAAAAAGTAAGAATGGAAATGTGTGGCCTATGTTTCAAGACACCTGTCAAAAGTATGACTGGGGCACAGACTGAGAGAGCAAAGCTCTGGCTCTCACTAGTATGGAATATTTCTATAATCAGCAGAACTCTGGCTCTGCTCTCTGATTGCAAGGAATGTCACATATTTGTTAATCCACCTATATGGTCAGAGCTGAGAGAAACCACTTCGTAGGCAAAGGAAAAAAACAGCTTCCAGAATGTAAAAATAGAGTGACTTTTAGTGGTTTGGGGCTTTTTTTTAGGTAAAACCATTCAGCCTGTAAAAAAGTTTAAGTTGGATAAATACCTACTGATCAAAGACACTTTCTAGAGCATTCAAGCAGTCTCCAGATATTTTGAATACAACGTTGAGCTGAGCCAAAACTGTTAAAAGACAGCTCAAGCAAGCTGCAAAGCTGAGAAGTAATCCATACTTTTCAAGTGCACTTGAGAAAAACATTGAAAAATGGTTTCTTGCCAGTGAAACTTGGTTAAGGAGAAAGTTAGTCCACTCAACAGTGAAAGGTACAATGGATCTGAAGCTTATAATAAACTGCTAACAACCCACCTAAGACATATCATAATTCAGATTGTTTTAAGGTGGGTGATTCCATACACAGTGGTGTTTCCTGAACCCTGAGGGCTCCGGGGAAGTTGCTCTTTGTTCCTATGAAGTGAAAACTCCAAAAGGTTGCATTCTTAGAAACAGTAGGCAAGGAAAATGTATTGTCCCTGTAAAGGCTGGACTGAACTTACAACTTCTTGAAAACAAATAGAAAACCAAGGATTCTGCAACGCTGAGAGAAAAACAGCTGAGAGCAGACACCTCTGGGGAGATCCTTGAGACTTTGTAGATCTCTGAAAAGACTGAATATTGCTAAAAAGCATATGAAATTTGACATGTGCTGTGTTAGCCTTGTAACAATTGATTTCAGGGTGCTCATAGGAAGGAGGCAGTGTAAGGCTCAGGTGCTGGCTGGTTTAAAGAGGAGCAGAAAGAACTGTGGTAGATCCACAGACAGGCTTGGAGAGAGGCCGAGGCAATGACTCTCACCCGGTTGTGTGGGTTACACTGTTCAGCTGTGCTGTCACTGTGATAAGCCTTTTATACTACAAATCCATGCTCTGTACCTGGGCTCTGTCAGGAACAGCAACCCCAAAGCAAATGGAGTGAGGCTTTAGGTATTAACTTGTCATTTTTGCCATCTTGTAAGTGCTGAATATATGTAGATCATTTATGTTTACTTGGTAATCTACATCAAGGCATAGTTCACAATTGTCTTACCTTACATTAACCTTAAGCCACTTTGGTAGTTAAAGATAAGGTTGAATATGCAAAGAATGAGCTTGTGTCTGCCTTAAACTTACGAAACAAATTGCAGAGAGGCTTTTGATTGAGTCATGATGCGGAGAACCACATGGCTTGAATTTCCAAAGTTTGATCAAAATCCCTGATGTCAGTGAAATATAGGTGACAAAAATGAAGGGGGACTTTGTCAGGCAAGACTTTGAGGCCTGAATTCAATCATGTGCAAGAAGTGATATCTCAGAGAGGTTTGAAGGTCCTGCTCTGCAGTTCTGCATATCTTCCCTTGGGCATGGATCAGGCCTTGCTCTTCTGCAGGTTTTGGTCAGGTCCAGCAGGTTTTGTTTAAGTTGTGTTGCTGTGTCAGAGTTTCAGAAGCATCAAGAGCTGCAGATAGTTATGGTGCCAAACCCGTATAATTTTAATGGCTGTAATAACAATAAACATTTTCTAACTCTGATCAGGACAGACTTTAAAAGACAGAAGAATTACGTTTTGCATCTGCAAGTCTGAATGGAGAGAGGAACCAGTTCATCTCCCAATTAGCATTTCTTGATAACAAGAGGCTGAGCCATGCAATTCCATGTACAAATTCAATGGAGGGAATATTGGATATGAGGTTTATTTCTGAACAATTTGGCAGTTTCTGAATAAATTTTATGAACTTAACTCACACAGATAAGCTCAAAATCTTTCCCTGCCCTTCCACCCCTATTGTGTGTATTTGTTTGTATTCTTTTAGCCAATTTAACAAAGGAGTCAAAATAAACTTCTGCTGTCTTTCAGGGATAAATTCAGGGATTACCTCCCAGAATTCAATAATGCCTTTCATAAAGGATAAAAATAGAGATGACTATGTAAAAATATGTGGCCTGCACAGGACACTACAAGAATTCTACCTTTATCTTCATGATCATCATTTCAGCAGTTTTCTAGACAGGTTTGTATGATTATCTCCTAAGACCTCTTTGTTCACACCCACCAAAGCCTATAAGCTTCTACTGAGTGTTAAGTAAACGAAAAACTCTGATAAAGCTAATGGAGATACCCACATGCTTAAAACTGCAGATGTGTGAAAAATATTTTTGCATAATGAATTGATTTTACAGGCAACAAAAGTTAACTGGCTTCTTACTTTTTAAAAGAAGCATGCTTTGGGTATGTGCATTTGTTTGCTAGGTTGTTTCATTTATTTATAATTTCAGTTTAACAGAGCAAGGGTGTGAAACATCTTGTTCAAGATGGAAACACAAATCAGGTTCTAAGGTAACATTAGCTTTCACATGATTCAGCGCTGCTGCCATGAAAAGCTACCCTTTTAATTCTCTGTATTAATATGAGAAAGAAGAAAAACCTCTATTGTAGGGGCTGAAGAACACAAAGGACCTGCTCCAACGTTGGGTACTGCAGTTCTCTGCACCAAACCAGCCCCCAGAGGTCACATGCCTGGCAGCACTGGGTTTTGTTCTCCAGTGCCTGCCAGACCAGACTCATTTTTGAAATAAAATTAACAAAGTCCTTTCACAGTTCACCTTTAATTGGGTGATCAACTTTATATGAATTGGAACCTTAATAGGAATCTGCTGCTTGTTTCTTTCTCAAAGACCTCTTGATGATAAACACCTCCATTCATTGTAATTTTGTGCAGATTATTCCTTTCTGATCCAAAATAGTCTTTTCTAAATAATACAGAGTAGATTAGCATATGCATTTAGTTTTATTACTAAAATTTTAATGCCCACTTGGCAATTTATTTCTCTGCTGAAATGGTGTTGATTATTTCCTTTTCCACACAGTCTCCAGTATTGGAGCCAGCTTGACACGGGTAGTATGTGGGAGTGCTGTGCAGCTGCAAGATGCAAAATCAGGGCTCTTGAATGTTTTTTTTTTCTTACTAGCAGATATGGGGTCTATAGTTAATTTCTTTTCCAGCCTGTTTTATAAAGCTTCCTCTTTGTTTTACTGGCTCTCCCCATTAATTAGACATTCTTGTAACTGGATATTCTGGTGATTGGTAGCTGAGGCATTGGTCCCCGGTGATTTACTGTGGAAACAGATGATAAAAGTACGTTACAGTATTTCATTTTTAAACAAGAAAACTGGGATTGTGTGGTGGGGCCATCTCCTCTGTCAAATCTTGGCTCTCTAGGACTTGCCACAACCATAATTCTGACTAAAAAGCTGAATGCAAGACTAAAAAAAGTGCAGGCTTTCCCCTGCAGCATAGGATTGTCTACCTAACACATATGTGTGAAGAACCCATACTTCTGGTAATTAGCTATAAAAGCATTAGAGTCTTTTATAAACCTCTGGAAAGATGGTGACTCTAAGGTCAGTCTGGAATAGTTTCACAAGAGCCAATGGATCTGTATCAAACATGACTGGTGTGTATTGTATTCTGGAGACCCTCTGGTGATCTTTTAAGGGCAGGAAATTCCACATTCTGGCTGCACTGACTTAATACTGGGAAAACAAGGGCAGAGCAAGCCCCTGCTCCTGTATCCATTGTGGTGATGAACTCTACAACTCACTGGATTTGTTTGGAGTCCTCGTTTAAAATATATCAGGTGCCTTTTTGTTAAGTGGCCACAAGTCACAGGACATATTGGAGGTAAATAGATTTTCATGTAATGGTCAATGCTATTCACTTGTCTTAATTTTTCATGCCAAATAACTTTTATAGTCACGTATTTTATGTATATGTGAAGCTTGCCTGAATTCCAGTCCTTCTATAGTAAAACATGCAAATAAAAATTAATTTGGTTTGGTAACAAAGTCCTCTGCAGAAAAACCCATTCCCAAATCATATGCAAGATCTCATGATTCCCCTTGCTGATATTTGATGCAAAAATATATTCACTGTTGTTACCTGGAGCTATCTGCAGTCAGCTCTGTAACCCACTCCATTTTCGGTGTGACAGAACATGGAATTCTCCAGGGTCTCTGATCCAGCAGAGGTTTCAGGTGACAGAAATTCGGGAAGTTCTGAGTGCAGCCTGCAGAGCCCGTGGGTTGGGCTACCAGTTATGGGATGGGGTCCCAGGTCTGGGATGGGGTCCCAGGTCTGGGACAGAGAGAAACAGGAGAGAAACCCTCTCTGGACACCGCACACCACGAGGCGCCGGCAGCAGGGCCAAATGCAGCAGCCCTCTCTGCAGCTCAGTGGGCACCCCAAAGAGGGGAGGGCCTGCCTGACACAGTGAGGCTGAGTCCTGCCAAGAATCTGTAAAATAATTCTCTAGTGGCCTGCCAAGCCATGCTAAGTGAAGCACAGGTTGAGAGGGAAGTTAAGGCCTTCTGTCATAACCATAAGTAGAAGCTGTATGGAATAAAGTTTGGTTGCTTCCAATGTGGTAGAGAAATTGTGAGTATAGAGCTGTGCTGCTATGTCCACAAAACCAACCACAGAGAGGTGCTGGATGTGCTAGCACGGGTCTGGCAGCAGCTTACAAGGCTGCAGGTGGTTCTGCTGCTTCCTCTCAGAACGATCACGACATTTAGGAGGATTAAGTAGCACTTCAACATCTGAAAGGCAAGGACAAGTACCAGCACTTAGCACCGAGAACATCCATTCCTCAACAGAGTCCATTAGACTGTATTTACACTGTGATGTGGAAGGCTGGGAGCCTGCATGTCCTCCAGCCACATCGGAGGTGGTCAAAACACTGTGCTGTGTTTAAAAAGCAAGGAGTTATTGCTAATGGACAGGAAGGCTTTGCACTTGGGCCCAGGCTGAAGCAGGTCTCCTTCTGAGCATCTGGAGATTGGCCTGGATCTGCATCTGAGACTGTGGTTGAATTTAAATGACAGGATGGGTATCTTAGACCTGATAAAAAGCTTGGGCCGGAACTAACAAGATTTATACACTGACACCACAAGCATATCCTGAAGTGCTGCTGCAGTACAAATAATACATCATAATAATTAATCAGTTCAGACAACACGAGATAATGATTTAAAATCATTGATATCTCATTCTGTGTTTTTCTCTTAGCTTAGGAATCAGCATTCATGACAGCAAGCTCTCTTATTTTGATTTCCTGAGAGCAATTGAGGATGGCAGAGCATCTGAATACCAGCAGAAACAAAAGCAGGCTGCACCACCTGCAAGCTTTGCAGTGCTCAGTTTAGAACAAACCCTAATAAAGATAAAGGAAATAGTTACATCATCTTAGGATTTGTTGTATAAGGTAAGTTTCATCTTATTTAATGTCTATTTTTTTCTGCCTGTCTGAGTGCTACCCCAAAGGCTTCAAAACTTTTCTGCTATTAATTAAGTGCTACCAACAACCTTGGCCTATGTAGAAATATCATCATCTGACAACTGCAGGCTTCTTAATTGATTGTATTCTGGTAATTCCACTAAGCAAACATATCAAATCAAGCCTAGAGGTTTTGTGAAGGTAAGATTTGGAAAGGAGAAAGCAAACAGCAAATTATCAGGACCTTTCTCTCTCCCCAATAAACCCTTTTCCTCCTCCAGTTGTCTGTAAATTGTGTCCCAAGCCTGTAAATATCACATCTTTCAAACAGCTCTGTTGAGTTTCCTAAACTGAGACTTGTTATAACTAGATATAATGTGCTACTGCAGGCAGGCGTTATGGTTTTATCAGGCAAAAGGAGCATGTAGCAACTGAGAATAAAGACATCCGATCAGATGTGAGCACATTATAGTGGTTGCAGAAGTTATCACCTGTCACCTGGGGCTCTGCAAGCATCTGCATTTATGCTCTGGGCCACTTCTGATTCTGACACAGACAGATAAGGTGCATTAGCTGTCAAGCAGCAGGTTTCCTGGTTTCTCCACCAGTAAAATGAACAATAAAAATAACCACTTCTCCCTAGAATCTGGAAAGCTCTGAATGAAAAAAGCTCAGTAGTCTTAGAATGTTGTGTCGCAGTCTACTGAAATGCAGCAGCCTCTAGAGGAAATAACTCTTCCTGCCACAGCAAGGTTGTTATCAAGCATGGGAAAGAATAATCAAAAAGACCTCGAAGGAAACACTGCCATCACAAAGAACTCTAGAGCCATGTCAGCTATGCCTGCAGTTTGAGGCCCAGTTTAAGCTCATGGCTTTAGAGACAGACCCTGTATCCCCAGCAATGTGGTCCTGCCTTCTGACTTGGTCAAAACCAATACTTTCTTTCTGGCCCAGTGACCCACATCAAAGAACATCAATGTCATAAAAGCCTGACCGGTTGTGTATAGCCATGGGAGACCTGCTGCCTGCACAAGGGAGGGACCAGTCCCTGGGAGGATGATGGGGGTAGAAACTCCCTGTCATCAACGGCTTCATTTCTGACACCTCGGTCTGTGCAGTCAGACACAACACAGGTTTCAACAAACACACCACTGTCCCTGCAACTAGCACCCAAAGAAAACAGTACCACAGAGGTGCTGCTTCTCTTCAGAAATCTCTTTTTACACTATCTGGAGGCTCCTGGGATGTTTGTTCCAAACTTACTGGGGTCACATTGCCACAACTGTGATGCACAACAATCTGACCCACAGCTTTTCTAGACTTTGGTATTTCTGTCACTCGCTTGAACTGCTCTCTCACAGTTTCTGTGGCTGCAACCGTTTCCTGTTTCCCCTTGGAAACCTTCAGAAAACTCCCACAAGGAATAGGCTGGGAATTTCGTGCAAGGGAGGATGAGAAGAAAGTAAGCCTTCAGGATGAGCTGAAGTTAATGAAGATGAAAGCCTATCAAGTCCTTTACAGAGCAAAAAATGAACTTGCCTCACCAACAGTCATGGTGGGGTGGACAAAACGCAAATTGAATATGCTCAGGTGAGTTTAATTAAAAATATTTTAGTGTAAATTATTTAAGGCAACCCTCTAATATTTTTCTTTGTTTCTTCTCTTGTCTTAACCACTACTTTTTCTGGAATGTTTGGATATTTGCTAGAATGCTTTTTTGCTTTTACTGCAGGTTGTTGTTTATTTCCGTACTTACATTTACACGTCACAGAACTACAGTTCATTTCAACAATTGCAACTTATTTTTAAAACAAAAGCAAGATTCAAATTAAATGTGGTTCTGAGAAATGTGTTTTGTTCCTTCATGTTAAAAACACCTGCAATTAAAAGGCATGTGGATCTCAGGTGTTTCCATGTGAACTACTAAAAAAGACTGCTCTTTTGCAATGTCTAGGTTTGCTTAAATAATTTGAATTCTTGCTTGTCAAGCATTTTCTCTGTTGGAGGAAGATGACAGTGGAGTAAGTAAGTACTGGAATTGCAGTGAGTACTTTGACCATTTCTCCTTTAAATGATGAGACAAACAGTTCAGGCACCTTCTCAAGAACCTTAGCTTTTGTGAGTACTTCACAGTGCACTGGAAAGCTTTCTTGAGAAATATAAACCACCTCAGACATCAGAAAAGCCACCAAGGTATAATGCATTTCTTAAAAGGTTGGATTGGATGTGTTAACAATGACTAACTATGCATGTGATTCACATGTATTCACGAAGTCACATATATTTCTGCTGACTTCTGTTCAATTCCACAAAGCCCTTATCCTCTTTCAAACTGCTCTAATAAGTTAATTTGTACATGCACTTGGATTTTGCTCTGGACATGCAGCAAGGTGAAAGCATGACCATGGATCCAGCCAGATCACCCCACGGGGGTGATCAAGGACATGGGATATCCAAATATGCCCAATGACCCCTGATGTCTCCAGGTGGACTGGCAGGGGCCATAGAGAAGAATGAGTGGAGAGGGAATCCCAACAGGTTCTTGGTGTCAAAATAGAATAGCAGAGTAGATGTAGCAGGGAGGTCAAATACAGAGATTAGTCAAGTACAGAGAAAATCTTGACTGCGGTCACGGGCAGAGTCTTCTAATGTTCTTGCATGTTGCAACAACTCAAATTAAACCAGATTTGCTGTTTATTTATGCAGAGGTCAGTGTCAACAGGGTCTCACTTGGTGCAGACTGCAGGAGCAGATCCCTCAGTTCGTAATCACATCCTGTTATCAGCGCAGCCATCCTTACCATGTTTGCAAATAATAGGAACATCACCAAAAGTGCAAACACGAGAAGTCTCCATCTTATTTATTTTCACAGTCCTTTCCTCTGGCTTCTCCCCTCTTAGCATGCCTTTCCCAGGAGAGCAGGTGTGAGTAGATCTGAGTGTTCAGGAGTCCAAATGATGTTTCCTTACAGCTCATTTCTCTTCCTGGCTAAGGATGTGAAAGTTGGTTGCTAGAAAAGAGTATTAACTTGCACTTTATGTCCTACGAAAGGAACCATGTTTCAGTTTTGAAAGTATGTGCTTGAAGCACAAATAAAATGAGAAAAAATAATAATCATTGTCCAATGGCAAACTGTACTTCTCTATTGCCATGGCAATACTAGAATCCTGTGCTAAACAGAGTTATACAGTGATTAAACCTTCTGTCATAAAGTAGAAGCTGGAAAACCAGTGAGACCTGTCTCAGCCTCTTCAAATCCTGAGTCAAAATCTGTCAGGTATCAAAATTGCAGGGCTTGAGTGATGTATGAGAGAAGGAGGAGAAAAGACCACAGGTTTCAAATGAAGGAGAATCCATAAACAGCTCCCAAAGTTTGCAGTGTGTTTCTAAACATTTTACAGGCATTTGTAGCTGACTAGAGACGTTGTGTGTCACTTGGCAATAGGCAGTTTTACCAAAGTGCTTATTGTAAGTGTAGCTTTATTAAAATTTTTATAAGGTTGCTCAAATGTATTTTATTCTCTGTAAATTTAGCATTAATGTTTGTAGTAGTGCAACCGTTGCTTTGTCCTTAGTGACAAGGCTACATTTAACAATGATTATTTAAAAAATAGTTGGGGACTTACAAATATTTATCTTTTCAGATTATTGAAATGAAAATACAGCCTTAATAAATATAACAGATTACATGATTCTCATGTATGAAATAGTGGAATATTTTGTAAAGGTTAGCAAATGCCACATGTACCTTTTCTTGCTTTTATGCTGGAATAAATTCAATAAGTTTTGACTGAGTCATATCAATAGAAAGACCAATTCTATGAACTATAATGTACCTGTATAATTATTTAAAGAATGTATTTGTGTCCTGTAATATTGACCCACCAGTAAGCTCTCGGGTTACCTTTAGAACAAGCAGCTGCTTTTGTTAGGGAAGGGTTGCCTGTGATATCTTCTGCTCCTCCAAGTAGGTGCTAAGCATCCTTTACAACTCCTCAAGCTGCACAATCGCTGGGGTCAAACTCTACAGGACTGTTGTGTTTTAACATGAAGTCTCTTTTAACAGTCCTCCAGGGCCCCGAATTCTTTGCAACTCAACTTAGCAATAAAATAAGGTGCCTCCACATCTTTCAAGAGGTACTTGGTCCATGACAGGGCTGGAGCTTGAGCTGCTTTTTGAAATACTCAGCGTTCACCTTGAACAGCTTGCTATGCTGTGCTGGTGGTAGAAGGGATAAATCCATCATTAAAATCCAAAATTAATCCACAAGGGAACATTTTTGAAAACCAAAACAGATACAAACCAGGTTTGCAGTGCTGGTTCAGCTTTCCAGATGCTCTGAAATCTTTTGTTTTCGTTTTGGGTTCAAACCAACATTTCCCACCCACACCTTTGCAATTTCATCCTGCCCTGGTTCACACATATTCCTGGGCTCCTGTGCAGGTTGTGAGAAAAGGCTGGTTGTTAAATTATTCACTTCATCCAAACACTCTGCAATTTTAGCCTGTGAAGTATGTATGTAAATTAATGAGGTATGCAACTCATTCAGGCACATTAGGAAAACTGATCATTATGCTATACAATTTGATCACTGAAGTATATTAAAAAGTAACAAGTAAAGTATGCAGCTTGATCATTAAAGTATGGAAAATTTACTGAACTAGTAAAGTATGAGCCTGGGATGACTTTTGTCTCACATGGCACCTCATAAATAAAACCCATAACCACAAAGGAAAACATTCACAAACCCAAAAGCCATACAGGTTTAAGTTGTGGGGCTTTTTTTTTTTTCCTAGAAAACAGCTGAATCAGGAGAGATGAAAAAAATCTTGTGGAAATTATTTCTAAATGTTTCATGTGTCATGTGGATCTGATGGCTTTGACATATGTTGATGAGCTTTACATTATGATTAACTCTAGAATGGACACTACAGCATCTGTGTATGAGCAGAATACCCACTGAAATACATCACTGTAGAGCTGTAAGGCTATGCTGTACAAAAATAGAATTAAAGAACTGTAAAGTTTTTTTTAAGCAGTGTGATTGCAGCTCAGTATTCCAGTGGGAAAGAATCCTGGTTAATGGCACTTAGCTTGGATGTTGCCAGCTAGCTGCAGAGGATCTGAGAGAGGAGACAGAGAGGACAGCTTAGGTGGGATGCTATTAACCACTGGTGGGATTCTCTAGGACTATTTGTAAAAACCCAGCCCCTGTAGTTATGAACATACACTTTTCTTGGCTGGCTGCCACTCTTGTGATTAGTAAGGCCTGAGTGGAGATCTTCTGGTTTGGAACAAGAGGCCAGTGCTGTCAGGACTAGTGAAAGCTGCAGCTGGGATTCAGGTTTCCCCTGGATCAAAATGTCCTTCTCCACTGTGAGCTGTTTCACAGGTGGAAGCAGAAGAAGTGAAGGGCTAAAAGTACTAATTCAGGGCTTGCTGGTCAGACCTGGAACAGCAAGGTGTTCATCCGGGGTCAGCATAGCTGCCTGGAGGGGGGAATGTACAGGGAAAGGATGGATTATGATCAAGGCCAGATAATTCAGAGTTTAGCCTTGCCGGAGCTGAGGCTGCTGAGTGATTTGCTGGAAGCAGAATAAACCTTCACCTGTCAAGTCCAGCAGTGAGGAGAGAGAGGCCAGGTCAGTTGAGATGACAGGCAGAAGTGACAGATTACCACTCCCACCTGTTCCAGGGCAGGAACTGAGCTAACCAGGGCTTTGTTGACACTTCTGTCTTTCAGCTGACAAAGGAAATTACTGGAATGAATGAAAACAGATTAAGCGATGTTTTTGTGTTTTTAAAAAGCATAATTTCATTTAAAATGATATTTGGAAATCAGATTGAATTCCAGGACTTCTTTGCAGAAAAATTTGCAGAACACTTAAATATCAAATCAGGCATTTGGCTTAGCTTCATCATGAACTTTCTGTTTCCACGCTAAATTCTCTGGTTTTGTTCATGTTTAACTTCCTGTTCTGAGTTTCTCTGCAGTCTGTCTGATGCTGGCAAGTGCCTTCTTCAGCAGCTGAGTGCCTTTTGTTTTCAGCCAGTGCCATCCAATCAACTTGCCTGCAACACTGCAGGCTTGTGTGTTCATCCTTAATGCTCTTCCTGCTTCTCCTTGGACCGGTACCTGTGAGAGGATTCTGCCTGCACAGTAAGTTTGCATCTCTTCTTCAAGGTTGGCACTGTGAGAACTGTACCTCCAGGTCCAAGGACTGAAGTTCCTGCTATTCCTAAATCAGCAGACAGGACAGCACTGACAGGACAGGACACCAGCTCCACAAACGGAGACTGGCTATGCTGTGACTCCCCAAACACCCATTCACCTGCAAGTGATGAAATGCACAGAGTGCAACTCTACACTGAGTCTGTGGAGCTCAAAACCCCCATGCAACAGAGAAGTGACATCCTCAGGTTTTCCACAACTTTGCTTCCTAGATTCAGGTTACTATCCCAGCCCTTGTTCAGATGTGGGGATCTGAAGTTGATTTTTCTGACCTGATCTTCTGTGAAATCACAGCAGGAATACATAAAGAGACTCACAGTGGCTTCCATTCCTTTACCTCCTTCTACAGGTACTTTATATTTCATAGTTATTTAAATAACAATAGTTATTTTAATCGCATTTAGAAGAATGTGGGGGTTTTTTCCCAGGCAAGACAGAGGCATGTGAGCCACCTTTGATTCATTTTTTCAAATCATTTTGTCAAACGATCGTATACTTTACATATTCCAAACACTCCTAAGAATACCTTATCCTGCAAGCATGACCTCAAAACATCAATTTGTGTGTTGCAAACATTGGGTGAAAAGGAAAATGGTCCATTACAGAATGACCCTCAATGGAGTTTTCATCTTTTACATAAATTTGGGTTTAATATTGCAAGTTCCTGTTGCACAGCAGCTATCAAATCCTCAACAGGTGTAAATCAGCACTCGGGTTAATGGAGCCAGACTGATCACTGCCAGATGAGGATACAGCTCCGTGTATAAACCAGGGATAAAACACAAGCTTCTCTACAGTGCTGAGACTCTGAGAGCTTGAACAGGCTGGCTGGTGAATTACTGGTTATGTGAACATGAGAAGAAAACACATTTCCACCCCAATCTATGCTCAGGCAACTAAACCTGCTGCTTCCACACATCTTTAGGGAAGAGCATTTTTATAAAACAACTTGATAATATGTGCTGTGAGGCTAAAGGAGGACCCATGGGCTAAGCACAGAAGGCTCTAAAACTGTGTAAGCTGTCATAAGGGTGAGTCCTTCTGGTCAAGGTCACTCTCACGTATGAAGAGGAAAATGCATTTTATTTCAGGGAAAGATACAAGGGCCTTCTTATGTAAGCTGTTTCCCAAAGTCTTTGATTTCTGAGCTTTTCCAGAAAGGGAAGGTCAGACTTGTGACAGGGCAGTGAAATTATGAACAGGACCAGAGAAATTCTAATTTATCTTGATGTACTGATTTACTAACTAATTAAGAATTCCTCTTAACAGAAAAATCTTCCAGAAACAGGAAGGAGCTGCAGGAATGGAGCTTCACTGAGCAGGTGTGGGTGGTGGAGCCTTCTTTTATTACTAATCAGCATAGTTATGCCATTTATAGAAAAGGACATGAGGCTGTGCAAGAAACTTTCAAAAGAAGAAAAATACAGCCCAGCTTTGAACAGCAAGCAAGCTATCTAAGGTGGCCCATAAGAAAATGAAATAATGCAAATTTCCCTCTCAGTGAAAGCAGGATGTGAAAGTAGATTTATAGAGTCCTTCAGGAAGGATGAGAAAGACTGTGAGTGGCTCAGCAGGACAGTCAGCTAATCTGGACTTCACCTAGAGTGGTGTTTGGCAAGTGCTGCTCCAAGGCCACAGCACGGTCCAAGGAGCTGCAGAGCAGGAGAGCCTTGGCCCTGGATTCTGGCGTGAAACCCACACAGAGCTTGCTGGGATGAGTTGGGCACATGGCAGTGCATACCAGAAAACCACTAGAAGCAGACTAGTCCGTTTTCCATCCTGTGGAAATTCCATTATACGTGTCCTCTAAACACTGCTGGGGCAAACACTGCACAGCCCCGAGGTAGCTCATTCCTGCTGCTCCCTGTCATCCATGAGCTGAGTGTCACACAGAGAAACCCACACTGTGTCCAAGCTTAGTTTCAAATGCAGAAATGCCACTTAAATGTCCTGTTGCCCCATCTAGAGCATCTCCAGTCCCATTATTTCAGCTAAATGTGATTATTTTAGCTCGCGGAAGATGGAGTCAGGGATACACTCTGAACTGAACATGGTAGAGGAATTTTCAATCTGTGGTTTGCAAGAACAAGTGATTTATTTTTTTATTGGCTCTCCAACCATTTTAAGATCAAAGTGTGTTAAGTCTCTTGAAATAAACAAAAAGTTCTTGAAATGAAATAAATTAGGAAAGTTTGCACTTACAAAATATGTTTCTTTAAAAGATTACAGAAGTAACGCTTTCCCCAAGACTTTGGCTTCATTAGAAGAATTAAAAGCAGCAGTACAATGCTTTTTAGTTGCAGTAATGTCAGGCAGGCTGAAGGTTTCTTCATTTCTATGGCACAAACCTGTTTTGCATCTGCATGCACGATTCCACTTCTCCTACTTCTTCTCTTCACAATCCATCCATAGTGCCTGTCCCACACTCATGTTTTCTCTAAAGCAGGGATAATACTGAACAGCGTTATTTGCATCTCAAGATTGAGAAGTTTTTTCCTGATTAGGAAGCAGGTTTCTTGCAGTTCTGTAAGAAACATATTTTCTTTTCCATCCAGTTATAATGATCATGTGAGATGTGACAAGGAAACAGGAGCGCAGGACCAAAAGCCATCTGTTTCTTTTTTGGTATTTCATATTGCATGGAGCAAGAAGGTGGCAAAGCTTCTATGCTTCAACATGGGGGTATAAAATACGGTTGTAATATTTAACATGCTGCAAAGAAATATCTTTGAACCAAAAAGACTCTTTTTTTGTTGCTGTTTTTACCAGGACCTCTTACCACAGCTATCGTAAAACTGGCTGCTACGCGTGTTTGTGAAAACTTTGCTTTCAAGATATTTTGCATATTTAGTTTCGACAGCGCAGTGGGTGGAAAGTCAGCTTTCATTCCCAAAAATAAGCAGCTTCTTCTTCAAAATTCTGATAGTGTTTTTAAAAATTGTTATTATTCTTATTCTTCAATGTTGTGCCATTCTCAAGACTTATTTTATAAGTAAAACGTGGTTTAATTTTAAAAAACTAAAGTTGCTAATTCTGGAGGTTGAATGCAAATGTTGAGTAGATTTCATGGATATTAAAATTTGTGAAATTTAGCCTTTTGCATGAAGGTAGATTTTTGGCATTTTCAGGTATGTCCATAACAGAGCCTAGCAGTGCTTTACCGTGCAGTTTATTACAACCAACTGCCTTTTGTCTTTTATATTTTTATTGCCACTTGACCTTCTCCTGTATTTACCCAAAGTGTGCATTTCCACCCTGCAGAATGCATAATGGGATTTTAGTCAGTAATAAACTCCAGTGGCAGGTTTTAAAAGCCACACACCGGTGTTAGATTTGAAAAACAGGGGATTGTGCATATCATGTGCTGGCATTAACGCCCTTTTCCCCAGCCCTTCTCACACATTCTGTATCTTTGAAGCCTTCAACTGCATCATTTCACTGCACTAACCCTGCTGTGGATGACCAGATTAAAAATTACCATCCTAAATATACCTGGACTTAGAAAGGAAAGGGACATAATTGCCCTCTCTTTCATCTAAGGACTGAAGTGCCTTTTCAATCAAAGAGGTTTCCACTGCTTGCTAAAGACTATTCAGATGAGAAGAATACATTTGGGATTTTTTGGGCTAGTTAACGCTCACTTGCCTTTTTTCTACACTAACAGAATAACCCTCTTTGTAAGATCACCGGATTTTTTAGACCAGTTTTTTTAGTTTAGGTCAGTCTTGGAATCCTGTGCTTTTGTTGGCCTGTCACCAGACCTATAGTCTATTTTTCCCCCTTAACTACTTGCATAGCCCCTTTCTCTTTTGTGGTGCAAGCCAGAATTCCTGGAAGCAGGTTTTACTGCCTGCGGGATCTCAAAGGCCGCCTTCTCCACGGATATTTCCCTCTTCAGCTGGCTAAACGCCACACCAACGATTTCTAATTTATTCAGTGGATCCATTAGTGACTCTGTGTGTACGTTTCTTGTCTAGACTGAGGAAGGGCAAAAAGTCATTCTGCCTAAATCTGCTTGGGAGCTGTCAGAGAGAGCCATCCTCTCACAGATACCAGAAGTACTGACTGCTGGTTTTAACACAGTTGCACAAGAGTTTCAAGATATTTACTCTTCAAAAGATAATACAGTATCAAAAAGAGGAGTTCTGGGATGCATGTAACTGACATTTCCAGTGGCTGACTGAAGAGCAAGTAAGAAAACTATATTATTTTGTCTTGTTAATTTAAGTGTACAACTGGGTAAATTGGCTGTGGCTGGAGACATGTGTTTGCATACTCCTGTGTGTAGGCAAGCAGTTTAAAAATTTGGATGAAATGAAAATGTTTTCAGACTATCATTCCATGAACATTTGTTGCTGCATTTGTGTGAGATTACTTTTTTCCCTTATCTCTGAGTATGATTATGAACTGAACTATAATAATCACAGGGTTTCTGAAGCAAAGTCACAGAGATGTTACTGCTAATAGTGAAGGTGTGAATTTAAAACACAGTAGTTCTCTTTCTCTAGCTATATTTTCTATTTTAAAAGTTTCTTTTTTTTCAGTTTAAATTAATCCACTTCCAGTTGATGGGCAAAAAAAGCCTGGGATAAAAAACATTTCCATGGGAGCTAGTGCAAATTCCTTCTTCCCAACAGCTATTTTGTCCTGCCTTCCTTGGACAAAGAAAGGGGCAAGCATCTGACATTTCCTGGCCACCTCTCAGTAACTTTTCTTGGTTAAAGATTCCACCAGATTAGCATTAATAGTTCACATAACCTTACATTTAGCATGAGTTGCTGAAGTCAGGGCAGCACAAGCCATCTGATTAGCCCAGTGGTAATCTCAGGGGAACCTCGAAGGGCCAGTTTTTCCTAAAAGTCTGCTTCTGCTGAGCTTAAAATTAAAAAAAAAAACCCATTGGTTTCCCTTTGCCAGTGTTGGTTCAATGTGATTTTTTCCTGCTAACAAAGGGAAACAGAGGAAAACAGAGGAAACCTTAACTAAAAGACTTCAGATTTTATTTAAAAGAACTCTTGCCTTCCTGCCCATGAATGAATCAGTGCCATTGGGCAGCAAAGTGAAGGACAAGACACAGGGCTTCCAGACTTGTGCACAACTGCACTACAGAAAACTGTTCTGGTACTTTACTCATTGCAGATACACCCTCTGAGTTCTTGTTCCAACATTCTGCACCATAAATGGCAGACAGTAGTGGGGCCTGCTTTGTAATCACAGTGAAGTGATTGCACAGTCTGCCATGTTATCAGGCACTGCTCTGGATGTGTAAAATTGCAGATGGAAGCACTGAAAACAAACTAAAAATACTTTCCTTTTCCCCCTTGCAAATAGCACAAAACCCCCTAAAATAGCCTGTGTGCTCTCATCCTAATAGCCACACTTCTGGTGAGCTACCAAGTGCAAGTGCTGAACTGAAGCTGAAGCCTCAACATCAGGCGAAAACAAAAGTGACAATGTGGTCCTGCTCTTTGCTCCTCCCTCTGAAACACTGGGCAGAAATGCCAGGGTCGGCTTAAGGCTGAACCTGGCTGAGGCAGGAGAACAAACACCTTCCTGAGCTGTGGAAAATCTCTTGGTTTCTTTCTCTTTTGGAAGCAGTGAGGCAGCTGAAGAGTCCTCCAGGCTAGATCTTGTCTACTTTACACTCAAGAAGAAGCGAAAGGACACAGGAGCTATTTTATACTTAAAAGAACCTCAGACAAGTGTAGAAAAAATCTCGATAGAAACTGTCATCCATAATAGTAACTAGAGGCAGGCCTGAAGAACCTCATTTATATAAGCACCAGCCTCTGTGTGAGATTCAAGCCCTGTATTTCCAGATATATTTTGATTTTGACAGGCCCCTCAAAGATATGCCTACGTAGATCTATATGAAGATGCCCCAGGAGAGCCTTCCAATCTGGGTAGGGCTTTTGCCACTGCTAATCCAAACCCCTGCCATTCTGGCTGTCGTTACTGCTCAGAGTTCTTGCAGAAGTGTTGCTGATAGTCATAGTCTGGGTGACTTCACAGAAAATGTCTTCTTTTATCCTTTCCTGGATGATGGCCACTTACTGTTTGCCATTAGCAAGGCTCAGCTGGAGTCTGCCTCAAGAAGTCAATGAAGAATTTCTTGCTGAAGTTTGGCTTCTTGGTCTTCTGAATTTGGTACTGTGACCTTTTCATGAGAGGCTAAGGATGGTAAACATGCTGCAAGTGAGGTGTTGATTAATGTCTTGCCTAATGACATCCCCCTTTATATCACAGGCACTTTTCCTCTCTGTGCTTGAACTCCCTTGACTTGCTTGAACTGTCTGCAATCCCTCAAATGGCTAAACTTCATTGGGTGTTGAAATAGTTTCCAACTGTAGCTAACCCAGTTCATCGGGGTATTGTTCTATTTAATTGAAGTTTGTAATACACTTTGAGATCCTCGTATGAAGTGTGAAGTGCAATGACAAGCGCAAAATAGAATTGTTTATAATTCATAATGTGGTAGCAGCCAGGCCAATGGGGGAAAGTTGAAAGGAAATTCAAAATGTATCCTTTGCCCTTTGAAGTTTCACTGCAGCTTGGCACATGCATCAAAGAGGTGACTAGTTTCCTTTAGGGTTTAAGTCTCTGCCAGAAAAGATCAAATCAAAAGCAATCTGAGTTTCCCAATTAGATCTATATTAAAAATCAATAACGAAGACCCTAAAAAGACATGCTGATGACTCTTGAAACAGTCTCAAAGTGAGTGCAGCTCATTTAAGGGCAGGCTGTGATAATCTTTGCTTTGATTAGTATCTTATATCATGAGTCCCATTTTATTCCCTACTTGTGGAATAAAGCACTGCTCAGTGGGAAATCAGCCCAGCCTCAGCCTTATGATTCCATACGTGGCCCGGAAAGTGCCAGGCCAACTCTTCTGTAGAGACAGAGTTCCTGGGCACTATATGTGATCCTATATATGATATGCTATGTATGATCCTAAAGTTTGTGAAGATCTTCTATGTTCTTTTTTCTGCTTTATTTTTGCCCTCAGGGTGGAATAATTTGTTGGTGCAAATACAACTGAGGAACTTTAATGGCCTTCTGAGATGGTGGCATCACTCAGGTGCACCCCATAGCATGCGAAATTCACCTCAATGGTACTTAGCCAGGATACCAGTGCAGCATGTATCTGATTTACCTCTCATGTCAAAGCATTATTCTTCTATACTGCAGCTCAATCACTGTGTCTAATCACAGGGTTTGGTAGTTTAAACAGCACACTAAGGGCCCAATTCAATTAAAAAATGTCCTTCATTTCCCTTTTTTCCTTGCTCTCCCAGTCTTGTGCAAGCTTCAGCAGAGAAACTGTGGTGTTTTTTTTGTAAATAAGATGGACCCTAGGTTTTTTTCTATTTCAAAGCATACTCTCCTGTTCTTTTTGATACGTTTTTTCATCTCCTTTGTACACAAAGAAAATTTCTGCATTCAAGCATAATCAGGTTTCTGAGAACAAAAAACCGACCCCAAATTAGAACAGCTGCAAAAGCAGCATAAAAATATAGGCAGCTTATCTGTGGTCATCTAACAAAGCTAGGCAGGACTGGCTGATGAGATTTTCCAGTAGGTCTGTCCTAAAACATTCTGCTGGATTTTCCCACTTTCTGGTGAATCCCAAATTACAGCTGTTAGTGCCTGAAAATCTAAGTGATAGACTTACCATGAAAGCCAGTGGTCTGAGAGGGGTAAGTGGGTTAGAAATGCAGTAGTTTTGTTTCATTTTGGCATCAGTACTTATAGGTCATATAAAAAATGCACTTTAGTCCTCTCCACTGCCATGCTGGCTTCAGACTAGTAATAGCATTCACAGAAAAGTAGGAAAATCATTCCAGGAAGAAAAATTAACATCCCCCTTGCAGAGTTGCACCCATGTTCTTTAGCATAACCAAACCTACAACAGAAAAATAAAATATTTAGAATTTTTCATTGGCTGGAACATGCTTGAATTTTTTGACTACTTCTACACAGAAATGTTTAGCTGCTGAGAAAGAAATAACAGATTGAGCAAATTAAAGATGCAAACAAATTGTCAGGGCTGGTAAATCTAAACATTGGCCCATTGTGAGCTCAATTATTGTATTAACTATAGGTTCTTCCTTAGAGAAGCCCAGACAATTAACTGCATGCATCCTTTGTGATTTGATCCAACTTTCAGAGAAAGCACCAGAAAACTCCTTGTTGCTATTTGTAAATGCTAGATTGGGAAGTGTAAGACAATAGGAAGAGAACTTAAGTGTGCCCAAACTTGGGGCTCTTGGAAAAATCCCAGCCAGCCTGAACATTGATCAGGATGAATGTTCCTGCAGCATTCACTCCATGGAAATGTTTGTGAGGCCTCAGCAGGCCTGCTCCAGTGAGACCCTCCAGGCAGCTCTGGGAAATCTCAGTACAAAAGAGGTTATATATTGGATCTAGAAGCAAATATAGCACTTGTGCATATATTGTAGGGTGGGGGACTGAGGTTTTGCTTCTACCTCTCCCCTGGTTCTGCTGAGGCAGCAGTGAAAGACATGGAGCACCAGGATCCTTCCAAGCTATTCCTTCTGAACATCTGCACAGGATCACTGCAGAGCCACTGAGTCCTCCCAGTGACAAATCAATCATTTCCTAAGTCGGTGACTTTGCACTGGTTTATGTTTGGTCTGAGATGGTATTTCAGTGCTTTTTGTGAACACAGTGTCTGTTGTTTAATAATAAAGAGAAAGAGAGAAACTACAGTGATTTGTATATCACTATATGTATAGTTGGAGAAACGATAATGATTTACAGTTTAAGCCAAAATAATAGTAAATGGTGACAGTCCATTAAATGAATACTGTCATTTTGAATACACTGAGAGTGTACAATACTACTTTTTTACCTAGAATTTTGTAGAACAAATTCAAATCAGACTTAGAAGTGACTCAAATGGTTGTAAGGCCCCAATCAACTGGCTCAGCAAGACTTTTGACAGGGCTTACAAGGGTTCATGTACTCTGAGCTGGACCCACAGGAGAATGAATTTCTGCTGTACTAACAGGATATTTCATGACCTGTTTCTATAGTCACTTTATGCATGGACTTTCCTTCCTCTTTTTTAATCCCATGAAACTAATTGCATAGTATTTATTTGGTAAATCCTTCAATTGGAGGATTTAACTACTTGGGATCGTGGTCTGTGTATCAAGGTTAGATGGCAAATTGGCTCAATTTGCCAAAATTTGGGAAAACACAAGAACTAACGGTTTAAGAGCTTTTGTTGAAATAAAAACCGAGCTAGAAATAAAAAGTGCACGGGCTGTATATTAGGATGGCCCCAACTTTCAACAACTTGTGCCTCTGCTGCACACCCAGAAATGTAAGGAAAGACCAGAGGAGGCTCTCACTTACACTGCTGGCAGTGGTCACTAAAAACATCCAGCAGCCAGGATGGGTCAGGACATGCTGTGCCCTTGCAGCTCTCACTGCCACGCTTTTCTGCTCCCCAAGCTCTGATGAAGAGGCAAAGGAAGCCCAGCATAGCAGCTCCACACAAGCTGTTCCCCTCTGCCCACAGTACCACCTCAGGGCAGAGAAGATCAGAAGAGACACAGAAATCTGGCTCTTGTGGCCCAGAAAGGAAGGCATCAGTAATAGCATCCCAGTCGAGTTATGTAGTAGGAACAGTGCCAAATTCCAAATCTGCTCATTCAGCGAGCATGCTACATTTTTAGGCTGTTTCTGACTGTGCCTAATTAGTTTAGATACGGTTAGTAGCAGCATTTTGTAGAGAAATTACATTACCAAACTGTTTTCAGATGTGGAATGAACATATTGCTATGAAGGTATGAAGAAAGCATCATTAGGAATTATCAAGTATTCACCACCAGTAGGGAGAGTAAGGTAAAGCCATTAAGTTTTGCCTCAAAGTACCTCATTATCTTACATAAGGTTTCCTTTATACACAAACTCGATACTGTGAAATTCCATCCCGATATTCTGGAGAGGATAAAGCAATAATATTTAAGTCCCTATGCAGCTGTTTCAAATATTATTTTTAAAAATGTATTCTATTCAGAAAAAAAAAAATAATGAAGGTCTCAATCCATGTGTGAGCACCTTTATACAAGGTAATATTCTGAGTTAAATTTCCTCATCGATTTCTCAGTCCATTCCACCTAAGTATACAGATACACATCAAAAGGAATCATAAAAAGCCCAAATAAACCCCTTTTCTTTTGGTGGCAGGCACAATTCCTTCTCTTTCTCAAAAGCCTGAGAGAATAAACAGCCTGAGGCTTCATGGAAGCATCCAGGCTCCGAGCAATGAAAATAACCCGAGCTGCAGTCACCACAAATTGCTTTCTCCTCCATTCAGTCTGCAGGGGTACTCAGTACTTTGGGCTGGAAACTGCATTATTTGTGTACCCACTCATTCCTTTGCCTGTGACGACTCCACTGACATGTACAGCTGGCACCCAATTACAATAATAAATACCAGGAGAGTGTAGGGAAAAGCTGAGATGGAGATGTACTTTTCAAAAAAAGAAACAGGTGGTAGGGTAGATCAGATCCAGAGCCTGCCAGAGGAATGGAGCTTGCTGCCTTTGGGACAAGTCCCTTACTCATCACTCCAGTGTTGAAGTTTCGGAATTAATTTTGCAGTTCAGGGTATAGCAATGTAACAAGTTGAGCCAGGTTAAAACAATAGGTCATAACATATCCCGAGGAAAATTACACCCGTGGCCCAGCAGTGGAACCACAGAAACGTTCAAAAACCCGTCACACAGGAAGAAGGGTAGAAAGGGGTGGGGTTTTTTCTTAGATACCTTACTACTTCCACTGTTGGCTTATGCATTCAGTCACTTTTAAGAAAAACTTCACTCTGAAAAATGGACACTGGGGAGAATTAAAAATGACTGAAAAAAGAGTTGAAACAAGGCAAGTGTAACACATGCGAAAACACTGAGCAGAAGTAACACTGACTTCAGAATCAGTTTAAAATAATAAAAAGTTAGGGCTTTGACAGTGATTAAGTAAATATACCATCTGCACTTCCCGAGAATTTCAAAATGTTATAGGTTAAAATAATCTTGTGTAAACAGAATCTTGCAATAATTTGTAAACAAGTATTCAGCAGCCAGTCACAGACTAAGGCGTTATTAACAATCCAGCATCTTTTCATTCTGCATTACAGTTCTGCCCAGTTGTGTTCATGATGCTGTCAGTAAATGCCAGTCATTTTCATCCAGCTTTGTTGGCCAAGTCCTGGACCACAAGCCAATTCAGTTCCAAACACTGCACTGCTGGACACCAATGAAGAAAACTTTTAAATTCGGTGATAAAGTCGTACGGACTGTTAAATATTGCAGATTTCAGACAAGTCAGTTGCATTTATAAAATAATAGTCAGAAAATTATAGCTCTCTAATCTAAGCATCCTGATCAAAAATTGTCATGATTTTCTGCTAGGCAAGGGATCTGTATCCTCTGCAAGTATTCAGGTACCTTATCTCTCCTCAAACAACAAATACACACCCATGTATTCTGAATATCAGTGATTCTCCATCTAGATCCATGAGAAGTTTGATTTTTGCTTAACTTTACTGATTCCACAATTTTAATAAACTAGAAATAATAATCACTACCTGTTTAGGAGTAATTCTGAATATTTGCTATTCGTTTGCAAGAAAAAAAAAAATAGAGTGGGGCGCTGAACCCATTTAATGCTGTGTGTATTAGCACATCCCTTGGTACCATTACTGCTTCAAAACACCCATCACCCAGCAGGCAGGACGCTCAAAGGCAGGTGCAATAAGCAATGATAAGGTGGCTTCTGAGCCTCCCCTTGCTCTGGAGCTGCAGGAAACTGCTTTGGTGCCTGGTAAACACAAACCTGCTCAATTATCTCGGCCACAGAAATGCGGTTTCAAACCTTATTTTTAGGACTGGTGGGAGTGCAAAATATTCTGGCACTGCTACACAGCTGACACCTGAGTCCCTGCCCGGTCCTCTCTGAAGGCTGAGGAGCAAGGTCAGCGTGGCTGGATGAGCTTCAGGCCCGAGGCTCCCTGATTATCACTGCAGCTTTTTGACTGCTTGGACACTGCTCCCACCCCAGACCACACTCAGGGGACAAGGAGTAAAGTTCAGACTCCTTTGCATCTCCTTTGCATCTGATTTTTATTCATCATGATCCTCCTGGACATGATTACCATTTGTGGATAAAGCAATGGCAACAGCTTTCAAGTCAAGCTTTCTAACCTGACATAAACTAGGCAAAAAAAAAAAAAAAANAAAAAAAAAAAAAAAAAAAAAAAAAAAAAAAAAAAAATCCAGAAAAATAACAGGCACAAAATCAACACTAAATCTTCATGGATCGAGATGGATCGAGATCAAGAAGCAATCTCTGATTCCAAAATCCTACCAGAGAGGTATTAATCTGCTGTTTGACAAGGTATCAAGTGATTTGTGGAGGTACAGATCCCTTTATCTCCTAGGTAACTTAATTTACTGGAACGGGGAAATTAGCTTTCTACTAACTTCTTGTACTAACACTGTTATTTATGGCTGTTCTATCTGCAAGAGGTCATCAATGATTTCTGATGCTGAGTTGTGAACAGGGAAAGGGACAGATTAATCTGAGTTTGCCAGGAAACTAAAGACAACCAGCATAGGTACACAAGAACACACCATGTCACTGGCCAGTTGCCTGCTTTAAATTCCTGAGTGTATCTAAACCCAGAAGTAACCCTCAGACATTAATGCAATATATCCTTTCATGTCAGGGCACTGAAAATATTTAAAACTGTTGAAGTGCTGAAAGAGGGACCAGGAGAAATATCTGAAAGATGGAGAGCACGTGTACCTGTGTTTTTAGCATTCAGGTGAACCAGATGAACCATTTTCCAGTTGGGTTCTCACTTAGGCAGGCTGAGCATTTGTCCCATGGAAATGAAAAGTTAAAATTAAAATTGGATCGTGGGAACTGTGATATATATCTGGGGCTTTGCATACTTTGAGTGATTGGATTATTTCTTGTGTTTCTCAGAAGGAGAATGGAGAGGAAGATCATCCACCTCTTACTCATCTCATCTCCAGACAGTGGTGAAAGCCTATTAAACATGTAATTTTTGTAAATTAGCTTCTCTGCACATGGGTGCTGCCCAGTGGAAAGTGGACAAAATCCCTCCATATGCTGGTGTTCACATATGCACCCCAGGGAGACAGTAAGAGACAGTAAAGGAGGGTTTGTTTTTCTAATATTCTGGGAAAATTAAGAGTGGACCTGGATCATCAATTTATTTTTTAAAAGAAATTTTAGCCGGGTAAATTAATGGGTTTACTTCTTCCTCACTCAAAGTACTGGAATGAGTTTTTTAGTTGGCTCTGTGTTTTGTAGGTTATTCAGGAGTAAAGCACCAACATAACAGAAGTTACTCAATATTTTGGAATACTGTGATAGAACTTTGTCTTCAAAAATACTCTATAATTATTTTCTCTGGGCATTTGTACAGTAGGATTTGGTCAAATGCAGGAAGCTGTAGATAAAGACAGTGACTGATTTATCATTTCAAACTAATAAATTAATTGAGTATGGGTTTTTTTTGTCTATTCATTAGAAAACTCAAAATAGTTTTAAATTCTGACAGCAGTCCTGTGTTGTGGATTAAATCTACACAGTGAGGGAATTAATTTTGCATAATCCATTTATCAAAAAAGAAAAAGGCAACAATTAACATTGTCAAAATAATGCTTCCTAAGACGTCTCCAAAAGCAAATCATTTAAGGAAATTATTTTTGAATTTTATGCATTTTATTACTGACACATCTTGAGTAAAAAGGTTTACAAGACATACTATTGAATTTTCTCATTTGCCATTTTCCAATTGTATTATTTCTAATACAGTTGCCTTCATTATAAAAGGAGAAAAATCCTTTTTCTCAGTGCATCTTTCTCCCCTACTTGCATTGCCAGGTGTATTCTTAAGAACATGTTTATATGGACCAGCCACTGAAATCTGAGCAGATGCCAGCTGAGTGTGGATACCACACTTTTCTCTGTGTTGCAAATGAGTGGTTTGGCTGCTTTAAGGAACCATCAAAGGTATTGGCAAAAGGAGGGTTTAATATGAATTTGTGGAAATGCAACTTTACAGAGCTCGGTGGCAAGGTTCCCTTTATTACTTGCTGTACAGATTAAACTCGGGACATGATTCAGGTAAGGAAAAAAAAGGATAATTGCTCATCCTTTGTTTCCCACTTTGGCTGGGTAGTTGATGGCCCCATCTCTGCCATGCCAGAGCTCCTGGTACAATCAGTGGATGCCTCACGGCTCCGTTGGTTTGCTCAAGGCATCATTCACCACTTTGGTCAAGGCTTATCAGGATCTTCTGAGATTGTAGAGCAGGTCTGAGGATGGGGACAGCTTAGAAAAGAAGCATCTTCACCAACAAGCCTTGGCTTCTTAACTGCAGAGAAATATTCCCAGTGTTAGCCATGAGGTTTACTTTTCAAGGATACGATATATATATATATATATATATATA
>VZTJ01004191.1:460796-507692 GCA_013397795.1 Orthonyx spaldingii
ATATATACAAAAACCAGTAAATTGCAGGTAAAATCTCTCGTTAGATTACCAGTTCTAGAAAAAAGTCTCTTTAAATATCTCGCGAGGTACTTAGATCTTGGCAAGGAAATGAAAAGATAATTGTTTGACCATTGAACTCTTGTGATAATTAAAGGATAACATGATCATCAGAGCCTGCTTCCTGGGATTATATCAACAATTAAACACTTACCCACTCTGAAGAACTGCTAGATAAATATTTCACTGTCTGGTTCCTAGATCAGTTTTCATCAGGACACCAAAGGGCCCTGTCCTTGTCAGCTGTGCTGATTTGGTATCTTTCTTTCTCCCAAGTAAAACATAAAGAGAAGTCAACAAATATTAAGGGTGGAAAAAATGAATCAAGTTGTGGGTGTACAAACACACATATAAATATGTATTTATATCTCAAAGAAAGTCTTTGGAAGGGGGAAGGGTGGAGGAATGTAATCTCAGGTTTTTTATTATTTCTAGTGAATATGTGAACCATTGCATGAATAGGAAAGATTCTTAGTGCAGAACATTTTAACACATGGGGGGTTTTTTTGGGAAAATGCTTCTTTGCATTTGGAACTTTTCAGGAAATACTGTGAAGATTTTAACTAAAAAGCTTTGGGGAAGCCTAAGGTTGGATGTTTTGTATTCTTTCTCTTTTACCTTCTGAGATTTGTGTATGTTTTACTCTACTATAAAATAAATACATTTGGAATTGCATATATTTGGAAAATAAGCATTAGAAATGCTTGTTAGACTTTTTTCCCAAAATGGATGCCTACCTGTAAGTCCCTGAACCTGCTGCCTAGATAGTTGATTACCAGAAGAGACTGAAACCGACATTATTTAGGGACATTCTCCCACACTAAATCATTATAAAAATTCCTAGTTACATTAACAGAAAACAGTTTCTGTTATAATTCCATACAGTTTATATAGTGAATTAATAATTCATATTAATAAAACAATGAATTGCTACTTCGATACCTAAGATTAACACAAATATCACATGAATTATTTTTACAATAGTGCATACGGCCAAGGAGAAAAAATTAACTACTTAAGATTATTGGGTGTTATTGCTTGGGTGGATTTTTGCTTTGCTTTTTGTTTTGCCCAAATCTCCTATACTTACTATTTGATAACTGGGTTTAATTTTGTGTCAAATACAGCAAGACTTCCATCCCTGCACTGGTTTCTGGCATGGAGTGGAGCTACTTGAAGGGATGCAGTAGTTTTGTCCCTTTCTCTGCCATTTTCAAGCCACCACCATCTTCAGGACAGGCAGTGCAGAGAGGGGATGGATTCTCTGAGCTTCCACACACATTCTGCCAGAGGATTTTTCATTAGTTCTGCTGGCAGGAGTATCAAATCCAACAACTCCAAAGGGATTAAAGAACAATCTTTTCTCTGTACAAACAAATCAAATCATGCTGGGTTTTCTTACTGAGTTCTTAGAGGCAGGGATGTCACTTACCAACTGTTTATACAACCTCAGAAAAAAAACCAAACAAACAACAAAACCCCAACCAACTGAATTTCAATTGCCAGCATTTTGAGATAAACAAGGCAATTTTTCATATTGAAATTGCACACTGCTGGATGGATAAGCTCTGTAATAGAAGAGCTGGGGTTTTTTTTGGCAGCCACTCCCACTATCCAAGGGTCAGCCATGCAGCCAAGAGGGGCTGGAGAGAACCCTTTGTGCTTCCACCCTAAGATTCATATGTGCCATCTTCTACACGGACAACTGGCATGGAGCCTGCAAGGCTAGAAATAGAGTGCTTCAGGAAAAAAATCAAACTTCTCCCAAATGCAGTCATTTGTTTGATTAAGACATAGCTATGTGAAGTGCCTGTATCTCTGTGCAATTACTGTTTTTATCAGAATGATATGCAGCAGGTCATGAGCAGTAAGGGATGCTCCAAACACGGGAAAATGAAAATCAGATTTAAAATAAGATCCCTTTTCTGAAAAATAATTTTCTTCTGTTTCTGCATTCTTCTAAGCTAAAGGCTGTCATGCAGTGGAAAGAGCATTATTATTGTGCTGTGAAAAGAGTCATAAAGAGAATTTTGTATTATATCAATACTTAAAATATGCAAATATGATATCTTCACAACGCCCCAAAATTATGCTTGGCATGAATTCTTAGCAACAATACAAATATCATCGTCTTCAAATAAGCAGGTATAACATGCTGCTCAAATAGCTGTAAAAACAACCTCATCACAGCTCTGGGAGCATCCAGATTTCATCTTTGATGTAGGTAGATTTTAAGTAGGAAAGAGAAGAAGGTTGTCTTAAACATCAGGGTGTATTGGGATGAGCCTTAATGGGATGAGCAACTACATATTTAACGTGGAAAGGAGACCTGCTGGCGTGCATTTACAGAGCTGTTGTCAGTATAAAAACGGGGTTGTAGTGCTGAGCAGGCAGAGCTAGGGAGGCTGAGTGCTATGGCAGAGTCTCCTCCTTCCCTCCCAAATCCCCACTGAAACAAGGTGGCCTCCAGTGCCCTACGTTAGCTAGAGTCTGTCTTGGTCACTGCACCAAAATTGGCTGTGATTTTAAAAAAGGACAGGAGGAAAATAGTAAAACTGGCTCGAACACAGATGTTTCATTGTGGGGTTGATACCCTTTTGCACCTCCTTTCAGTGTAAGTAATTTCACAGGACTTGATCTTGACCTCCTTAAATCAACAACCACTCCTCTGGCTTTGGTAGATTTATGCCAGCATTTGAGATCAGGATCACATCTTAGCACTCCATTTTCTTTTTCTTTTCCTGCAGGTTTTCAAAAAAAAACCCACAAAAAAAACCCAAAACAAAACAAAAAACCCAGCTCTTTCTGCTCACTCCAGAGCAAGAGTGGTGGGAGAGTTTTGCCTAAGGAACAGCTTACAGAACACTGTACAGAATTCCCATCTTGTGCATTAGAATAGATGTTGAAACAGTTCTAATTAACATTTTTAATTTGCATTTTAATTGCCTGCCGGGGTGTGAAATGACATTCCTAGGTAAAGGAGCATTTTCCTTAGTTGCAGGGGTTTGCACAGTCCCAGTGAGGCTGAAACACCCTGGCCACTGGTCATTTTGCAGCATTTCCCACAACTAAGGCAGGGCCTGATCCAAATCACCACCACTTGAGTAGAAAGGATTCATATGGATATTTGTTTGCTTGTTTATTGTTAATGAATGGGACTCCCGTAATTATTTTCTGTCTGAAGATACACATCAGACCTTGATTTTAAAACTGCCAGTTGCAAAGAATCAGCACAATCATTCAAAGGTTGCTTAGGTGGCTAATTACTCTCTTTGCAAAGAAAGTACCATATGAATACATACATTTTTAAGATGGTGTCCTTGTTTCAGATATGAATTTGCCTCTGTGTGGCTTCCAACTGGTGCACCCTGCAGTTACATAAAGGTCACGCTGAAATCAACTTGAACCTCTTCTGTTTTCAGCAAGACAGAGTGAACTTCCCAGATTTTCACCTCTCAGGGCAAATTTTCCAGCCCTTTCCCCATTTCCCCAGGTTTTCCTGGAGTCAATTTCATCTTCTCAAATTCATGCTTAAGTCAGGGTTGTCTGAACTGGGACATTTTCAGGTTGCCAAAGGCAGAGGACATGCAACCTCCCTCTGCCAGCTTTGTCCAGTCAACTGCTGCATTTGCTCTTCTGGGCACAGCACTGCCTGGGGACACCAGGCACTTCATTTCAGCCAGACACATACCCAAGCCCTCTTTTATTTTAGAGCTCTTCTCCTGAGGCAAAGTCACTCCCCGTCCTTGTGTTTAGGGATACAGTTCTATACATGGCCATACTGAAATATAGGAGTGATTTGCTGTACCTCATTTTCTAGAAAACACTCTAGAACACTCTCACTCAGAGTGAGACATCCATTCAGTATTTCCTGCAGTCCAGCACTTGGTTCATCTTTTCAGTGACACATTTTGGGGTGGGGGAAGCAGGTTTCCTGATCAAGATGTAGCATGTAGTTCATGTCAGGACAGGAATCAGTACCTGGATGAACCTGCAAAATATGTAGCCTCTTAAAGATGATTCCTGATTTAATTACATCATTTTGTGGGTTTTAATTCATTTATTGTGTGCCGTGTCGAAATTATATCATTCCTATTTCCTCCTCAAAATACCAGACAGAGGTGCCAAGTCATGTGCTTTACAGAAGTCTATTACCAAGTCGATTACCTTGACACTAATTCATTTGTCATCCAAACTTGTAATCTCATAAAAGATACCAAATTAGTTTGAGAAGATCCATTTACCTTAAACCTACCTTGATTAGCATTTAATTTTATTGGTCTCTTTTAATTCTTTATTACTAAAGCCTTGCACAATCAACCCCTTCACTGCTTTTTTTTTTCCCAGGGATCAAAGTCTGGGTAATGCTCTCTCACTTTGGCCATTCTCTCACCCTTTTTAAGATATTGGCACAATTTCAGCCTTCTTTGGACTGCTGAGACTTCTCTCGTGTCCTAATGTGCCTGAACATTCATCCATTATTAGCAGTTTAAAAAAACTACCTTCTCAGATAAAATTCTGAATCAAGGAATTTGGTAATTTCCTTTTTAACATGCTCTTTCAGGACCACTAGGCTTAAAAGCAACTGTATGCAATGTCCCACTACCACCACAGGCCATTTTATCTGCAGTAGCAAAGATATCTTAAAATTTCACCATTTTAATAACACCTCCCGTTTCCATTTCTTTTGTATTCTTATCATTACTGTTTGAAGCTATTGATAGCCCCTTTGTATGTTTGGTTTTCTTGTTCCTTTTAACACAAATTTCTCCCTTCACACATCTTTTTTCCCCACTCTGCTTTTATTTACCCTCACAACCGGGGCAGGGGTTTTTTTTTTGAAACTAATTTGAGTCTTTTTTTATTCTGGGACTGTTTTTTGGCAAACTTGATGAAACAGTTTGCAAATACCTTCTCTGTTTTCCTGCTTAAATGTTTTTCCTCCTTACTGGTGTGTTAACATTTGGCTTTGTCAAATTTCCCTTTGGAAAGACAAAGGGTTTCTCTGACGTTGTTTATCTCCTTTTTTTATGTTCACACAGTGGATGTGACCAAAGTTATGCTGCTGATACCTCAAGCTGCTTCAGCACCCTCGTTCTGTGAACGAGTTCTCCTTGTCCGCCAAGATGAGACATGATGTAGATGTCCCTGCTGGAAGTAGCCTTTCTGTCAGAAAATTGCCATCTGGGGACTTCAGAAATTCTGGCAGACTGAAATTTCCACTTTTTACCGTTCAGAATAAGCCACCTCACAATGACAAGTGCAGGGTATGCTGCAAAAAATATTGATACGTGGTTAAGTATTAGTCTTCCTCTATAGGGATGACTTATCAAGATCAGCCAAATTTCCTTTTATGACAAGGTAACCCGCCTAGTTGATCAAGGGAAGCTGGTTGATGTAATCTTTTGGGCCTCAGCAAAGCTTTCAAGCCTGCCTTTCCCAGGATCTTTCTGGTACAAACTGTCCAGCCACAGCTGGATAAACACCTCATGCAATGGGTGAGCAACTGGCTCACAGGTCAGGCACAGAGGGGTGACACCAGGCTGGCACCAGTCACTGGTGGGGTCCCACAGGGCTCCATCCTCAGCCCTGTGCTCTTCAACATCATCATCAATGACCTGGGCACAGGACTCCAAGGAACATTCAGTAATTTTGCCACTGACACTAAACTGGGAGGAGCTGTTGACTCCCTCAGGGCCGGGAGGCACTGCAGAGAGCCCTGGACAAACGACAGGGCTGGGCAGTCCCCAGCCTGTGAGGTTCCACAGGAGAAAGTGCTGGATTCTGCCCCTGGAATGGGACAGCCCTGGATGCACGGACAGATTGGGGATAAGATGCTGGAGAGCAGTGCTGTGGAAGGGACCTGGGGATCCTGGTCAATGGCCAGCTGGACATGAGGCAGCAGTGCCCTGGAGCCAGGAGGGACATCCCTGTCCTGGGGGCACCAGGCCCAGCACTGCTGGCCGGGTCAGGGAGGGATTGTCCTGCTCTGCTCTGGGCTGGGGCAGCCTCAGCTCCAGTCCTGGGGGCAGTTTTGGGTGCCACAACATAAAAAACACATTAAGCTATTGGAGAGTGTCCAAAGGAGGTCATGAGGAGGGCAAAGGGCCTTGAGGGGAGCCGTATCAGGAATGGCTGAGAGCACTTGGTCTGTTCAGCTGGAGAAGACTGAGGGGAGATCCATCGCAGTCTGCAGCTTCCCCACGAGGGAAGCGGGGGGTCAGGAACTGCTCTCTTCTCCCTGGTGACCAGTGACAGGACCCAGGGAATGGCACGAGGCTGTGTCAGGGGAGGGCTAGGCTGGGTATTAGGAAAAGGTTCTCCTCCCAGAGGGTGGTTGGACAGTAGACCAGGGTCTCCAGGGAAGTGGTCACCAAATCTGCCAGAGTTGGAGAAGCATTTGGACAACACTCTCACATGCATGGTGGGATTCTTGGAACTGTCTTTGTCCTGTGCAGGGCCAGGAGTTGAACTTTGATGATCCTTGCAAGTCCCTTCCAACCCAGGAAATTCTATGATTCAGTTGAATGTAACGGTGTGGAGCTTGTATCACCTGGAGGGACAACACAAGCTTTACTTCTTAGGTCTAGTGGATGAATAAATATTCCAGTTGACTAACTTCATAGTTGCCAGCATCAACATTTTATATTGTGAGCCTGTTTTATTTCCCTTTTGCCAATTGATCTTTTCTAAAGAGATTATAAACAACTTAATCAACATTCCTGTCATGTGTCATCCTATTAGGTTTCATTAATATCAGCTAGTTCTAATGCATGGTTCTAAACATGCAATTTCTATTCCTTGCATTTATTACCTGGGCTTTTAATCTTGATACATAATCAATTTAGGAATTTCTGCACAGCATAATCTGTTTCTATTGTATGTTGCCAACACCGAGAGTTTGAACAGTCCGAGGGTTTGGTGGTCCCTTCTTTTCAGACATTTCTGTTAATTGAAACCTCTCCCTGCAGCTCCAGACAGCCCTGTCTTCTGCAGGAGTGGAGCTCTTCCAAGCCACGCCATTTTTCTGTTGCCCTAAAAAGCAAAAATTCTTTAACTTATACCTCCTAGTTAAGCAGCATTTTCACTGTCAGGTCCTTGAAACTTCTGATTTCCTTCATTTTCCTCCAAGTACACCTCCCTCTTCCTCAGTCCCCTGTGGAGTGTAAATTTTACAAAGTTGGATCGTGAACCAGTGCAGCAGTGTCTTCTGTTTTCAGTAAGTAGCATCCTTCATGCTATGGTTCCACTGTCAGTTCATCATTCTGGTGCCAGCCTGTCCTTCGTAGAATTTTTTTTCCTCCTTTTCTCCATGCAACAGGAGCTGATTTGCCTCCCTGGTTTTGTCTTTTCCTGCTTCTTCCAGGTAGCCAGTGAGGGGATGCTCTCTGCCTTTCACTGTCTCAGTACACAAAATTTCTTAGACTTCACTTGTGAAAACAGTAAAAAGGCTGTGCACCATATTTACTTATCAATCACCAATTGAACAACTCTAAAGCAAAATCCTTCCCTGAAGAATGGATCTTTTTTGCTTGCTCCAGGTCCTGCATTTGAAGTCTCATGTCCCAGCTAAACCTTTCCCACGGAAAGGAGGCTGCTCTCAAGCGGCCCAGCAAAGTGAATGTTCAGCTGGTGTCACTCTTGGCTTCTTCAGTTCAGTCAGAAAAGTGCATGGTGTAAAAATGAACATGGCTTCCCTTGAAAACAGCTTGAAAAGTTGCGTAAACCTTAGGGTGAAGTCACATAAGGATGCTTTTGACTCACACTTATTTAGATGCCTGTTTTGCTGAGCTCAGTGCTCATTCTTCTGCTGAATTGAGTGGGACCAAGACCACCACCCACTTCCTCAGGGTAGATTTTGGCTTTGCTCTCCTAAAACAACCAAAGCAAACCAAGCTATTGCGCTGAAGGCATCAGAGCACAAGAAATAAAACTGGCAGAACCTAGGGTTTTGCTGTGGCTCTCCAGGTACATTAAGATTTGGAGTGTCTGGGCAGCCAGATGGATGTGGCAGCTGCCTGGAATTGGCCACCACATCACCTTGCAGGATGCCACTGTGCAGCCGCACAGGCTGAGGAGCAGTGCAGGTGGCTTCCCTTGGGAATGCAGGACTTGAGCTTTCCATTCTCCAGGACAGAGCATTTTATACCATGAAGGTGGTCGAAGAGCAGCATGGATGCATCTTTGCAGATACTCAAAGCTCAGCAGGAGCAGCCCTGAGCAGCTGCCAGTGCTTAAAGCAAGAGGTTAGACTGGGTATTTCCAAAAGGGCTCTGATCTGAGTGACTTGGAAAAGAGACTTGGGTCATTTAGCTCCGCACAGAGTAAGCTGGTTTCCAGATTCAATGGTCTTTGGGCTTCTGACAGTCTTGTGTGGATTCAGCTGAGCTCTGTACTCCCACTGGTATCAGCACCCTGTTCTTGTGGAAACAGCTTTGCAGTTCTCTGTAGCCATGGACGCAGGAAAGGAAAAGCATCTGTGAAATCATCGAGGAGACAGGAGAAGTAACTGCCTCTTACACCTACGAGGAACTTTTAAAGAATAAAACCAGTCTTTATTTTCTCTTTATTAAAAAGTAAAAAAAAAAACCACATACCACCTTCCTATTTCAACTCTACATGTGGGCTGTGAGTTCCTGACGATTTTTAGACCAACATCACAATTGCAGAACACAACCACTGTTAATAAAGCCAAGCAGAGACTACTGAGACAATGTTGTTCTTTAAAGTATGCTCTCTTTTTTCACTCAGAAATAGAAACGAAGCCAATAGGGAGCACAAAACATCACCATCACTTCTGAGAGCCCCATTCAAGTAATTTGCTTTCATACATTTTGTTGCCTTCCATCTCCCAGCTTTGAGTTCCTTTTGTTGTTTCTAATAGATAACACCAGCTTCAAAGTTTGGAGGAAGTGTTCCTCTTCTGCCACTGTTGTTCTTTTTTCTTTATTCCTTTAGCAAATGTTGAAATTTTTTTGCAAGTTAAAAGGGGCTACTTTAATAAAGCACGTCCAGGATCCAGGAGAGACAGGTGACTTGCACTGCAGCATCCTGAGCTCATGGAGAGATGGAAGGAACCTTTCCTGACCAGCACATGCAGCTGCACCCTTTTGCCCTCCATCTACACAGCCTGGTGGCCTTGGCAGAGAAAGCCTCACTATTCTGATTAAAATCTGTGTACTAAACCTCCCGTACCTTTATTTTAAGGGATGGCATAAGCTTGGAAGCAGTTGGATTAAAAGCAGCTAAGAAATCCCCTACTTTTAATTTAGAAGAGGGCACAGAATTTCTGAGTTTATTGCAGCATTTGTGAGTGCTTGGTGGTTCCAGCTGTCATGCAACCAGCTCAGTGTTGACTCCAGTGCGAACACACTGATGCAGAGCTGCAGGCAGCTGATGAAGTGTCTTAATCATAGTTTGCTGAGTGCCTTGTCTATATTTTCATGATTTATTACTTCCCTGACTTTCTTAGGTGTTAGAAAGAACAATGAATCAATCCAGGCGTTTTCAGAGCGGGGACTGCTAATTGCATGAGCTCTGTTTACCTCTCGAGAGCTGCAGTTTTGGCAGGTCTCTTGACCCCGTGTTAATACATATGATTAATTATTGTTAAGGGCATCTGCAGAAACTAACTGGATAGGCAACACTTCAGAGCTATTATTTCTTTCTGAACAAGCAATAAACATAATTATGTTTACGCTGCGTTTCAGCCGGAACAGGTGGGGAAAGAAGGTGCTTTGGAAGGTGTTGGGGTAAACCATCGCTCCCCAGAGATGGCTGTCCAGAGAGCACAGGCTGAGGTGATGGGGAGGCAGCTTGGAAGCAGTTCCTTCTCTTGACTCCTTGTTGGCTTCACGGCAGCTTTTCCTTTCCTGTGTATGTCACTACAGAGGACTGCAAGCAAGAGCAGAGGTGCTGCATCCCCTGGTGTGTGAATGAGGGGTGGAAAGCACCACGGGCAGGACACAAGGTTATTGGGGTGCCAAATGTTTGCACCATTTTACAAACTGATGGAGCAAACTCTGATGCTATGGACCTTGCTGGGCGATTTGCCCTGGAGGCTTGCCCTGCCTTGCCATGCTTCACCTTGCTGTCCTGTTCTGCCTTTGCTCTGCCTGGAATTGGTGTTCATTCCCCCAGAAGAGGGCTCTTCCTTCCCAAAGGGAAGAACATAGCCCATATGCAGCTACTTGTTCACCCAGTGAGGCTTAGGGTGATGCTGGGAGTTGTTCCCAGGCTCACCCCAAGCAGAAGGACCTGTCTCCTTTTCCTACACCACTCCTGGCTTGTTGCAGGTCTGTGGAGCTTGTGCTGCTGGGGAAGGTGTTGGGATTTTTCTGTGGGCTCAAAAACAAGGTCAGGATGGGTTGACCCTCATACATCATCCTTGAGGAGCCCACAGAGCTATCTAGAGTGGGGGAGTCCACAGTCAAAATCTTCTCAGGGAGCCCAAACGTGAGTGGCGTGAAGTGGCAGGGACCAACAGGAGTGACCACGGGAAGCAAAGGAGCTGATGTTAAAGGAAATGTAATCAGGAGCTGACACATATGAAGCAGCAGTTTAAAACGTCAGGTAACAGATGCAACCAGAATGGCGGAGCCATGCAACAGCCTTAGAATAGAAAAAATAGAAATACAGGTTTAATTTCCCATTCCACTTTAACTGCTTTATCCTGCATAACTTCATTTTTTCTAGAAAATTTGGCCCAGGTCATTATGGTGGGAGGTAAAGTTTGCAGGAGACTAAAATTTGCCACTGTGGGTTACTACACTGCAGAGAAGAGAGTATCTCTGTCTGCACAAAGGCCTCCTCAGCACACTGGAGCTGCAGTACCACGCAGGACCTGACCTTGCTGATCCCTGTCCCTCATGTTTTGGCAGAACAGCATCACCACTGGGCTGAAATAGAAAACCAGCAGAGACAAGCCTCTCTCTGAAGTCCACAGCACACAACACCATGGCCACCTGGCTCTGTGCCCTGCAGAGGTACAGATGGAGTCCTCTACTCCCCTCCATCAGCTTCAGCCCCACACCCCCACAGGTAGGGTCCCCACCAGGACACAGGCAGCCATTCCCCTGTGGACAAGGGGGCACTCATTGAGAGAAAGCACCTCAGCACCCTTTGAGACCTCTTCTCACCACTCCAGTGGCCTCTGTGGAAAGGTTCATACCACCAATCTTGATATGTTCTAATATTCCCAATTTGCACTTGTCGGTGAGCTGGGCCAGCCCCAGCCCCCACAGCCAGGCTCTGAGTGCGCTGGGGAAGGGGCGCTTGGGGCTGCACTGGGGGGAACATGCTTTAATGTCACCTTTGACTCTCTCCAGCCTTCCCTGGGCAGCTCAACATGGTTGGGCAAAGCATTTTCCTTACCCTGATTCTGAAGCTTAATTCTACTATAAGCCACTGCTGCATGCTTATAGCAACCAGCATTTTCCCATCTGGCCCTCCTCAAGTTGCTCATCCCATTCAGAACACAGAAAGAATGACAAGATAAATGTAATGAGAGTACTCAAACCAGCCAGCCTGTCTGGGTCTGGTTTCTCACGGCTGTCTCCCTGTCCCTGAGGCCATGAAGAGGCAAGACCAGAGCTCTGAGGTAGAGAATGGGCTCTTCTTCCATGGCAGGAAGCACCTGTCCATTAACCAGGCCCACATGGCCCTGGGTGGGAGCAAAGAGCACACGGGCACGGTGTGCACAGACCCAGTGACATGGTGAGGTTAATTGCTCTGCTCGGTTTTAGCCAGTCGTGCTCTGGAGACGGAATGCACTTCACCGGGCCAGGGGAAACAATGCCAACTGATTTGTGGGGAAAAAAAATCATGTTCCTTTAATCTATTTGAAAGCTTTTGTACATCAAAGTCCTGGCTAGAAGAGCTGTCGCTGATATAATCGGTGCAGACAATTGCAATTTGATAAACACCTTTGTGAAAGAGCTATTCATGGGAGGCAAAGAAGGGTCACAGTTTGGGCAGTAGCTAAGAAACAAAAACCCCAAAAGCAGGAGGACTGTGCCAATGTCACAGAGCTCCTTATCCCACTCAGCAGCATCCTCAGCTCCACACAGGTGGTGGATGAGGTCCTCTCCAGCAGCAAAGCCCAACAGGGATGATGAGGATTGCCAGGGACACCACCAAAGCCAGAGGAACAGTCCAGAGTGGGGGAAGAAGATCCTCACCAAGGACACAGCATGGGTAAGGCTCCCTGAGAGGAAGGGGTGATGGTTGTGCTAAGTCCAGATCAGCTCTCACCTCTTGAAGAGAAAACCCAGCTGGGGCCATAGGCAGCTCACCAGAGTGCTCCATTGGGAGTTGCAAATATGCACTATTAGCCCAAAAACTCCTTAGAAAATGAAGATGTTGGATAAAAGTCAGGAGAGAAAGTAGCTGCGAACTGTGTCTACATGCTTGGATAGGAAGGAAGAGGAGGTCCTCTTCTGGCATTGCTGCCTCTCACCAACTCCCAAATGACATGTCAAAAAGAGAGGAGGGGAGTGTTTCCAAGATGGAAAAGTTAAGAGAGTTAGAAATAGAGTCTAGCTAGAATTGAAATCATTTTAATTTCTAGATGAAGTGAGTAAAAAGCAACAAAATGGGCAATATACAAAGTAACAAATGGCACAAAAGAGGTGCATCTAAGTACTCCTATTTTCACTTTCCACATAACAAGAGAACAAAGGGACAGTCAATAAACCCAAGCAGCAGAACAAGTACAAGAATAAGCGAAATATGGTTGTTCTAATGCACTGTGCATAATCATCCGGGGTGCTCACTGTTCCAAAATATCACTAAAATCGCAGATGCAGAGAGCCTTGCAAGAAAGGGACAAGACTGTACCTCAAAGGCAAGACCATTTGCAGTTATATTTGCTCTGTGTGAGTTACTTGAGCAGAAAGCAATAGTATGGGTTTTAAGAGAGAAATTCTCACACAAACAGCAATAAATGGGAGGGGGGCAAAGATCCCCATGGGCAGATCATTCCACAAATTGCCTTCTAAGGGATGTCTCATTCCTCCTTCCTCTGAAGTATTTGCATTGACTGTTGGCAGCAGTCAGTGACTGGAAAAGACAAACCACTTCTTATCTCCTCTGGCTGCCTCCTGCAGCAAAACCAGAGCACCTTCCCACCTGCTGTGTCCCCCAGCATGGCCCTGAGACAGGGTTTTTGAGCCTTCCTGGGGCACCAAAAGCAGCTGCTTGGGTGGGTGCTGAGTTCCAGCCTGCTCATTCCTTCTAGTCAAGGAACATCTCACATCCTCAGCCGCCTGTGACTGAGGGAGGTAAAAATAATCTTGTCATCTCTTTTTTTTTTTCATTGACGTGCAGTGATATCTCCCCTATTCATTGCTGAAATGAACCAGAATTAATCTCAGCCAACAACTCTGCCTAGTGATGGGAATGCAAATATTAGTGATACACATCAGCACACCTTCCTGCAGGAGTGCTGCTACCTGGATAAATATCAGCAAAGGTCAGCAATGGGGAGGTGGGGCAGGAAATTACTTAAGAGGGCATCCCAAATTCAAACAGAGCTGACAACTGCACAGCCACATTTGTGGAAATCTTCCTTTCCATGGCCTCCCTTCTCTGAGGTAGATCAGAAGCTCAGGCCTTCTGTGCCCACAAAGTTAAAATAAAAATATTCACCTGGCCTTAACCTCCCTCTCTGCGAAGACGTGTCCTCACACCCAGCTCATGAACTGTCCTTCCCCCAACTGCTGTCCACTCCCAAAGGATGGCACCCAAGTTCCCGACCTTGACAGAGCTGCAGCACTCCCACGTTGGCTTTTCCCTATAGTGGCTTCACACCTGGCACACTCTTCCACCAAAATACATCCCTTACAGGCAGTGGTTGCTGTTTTCCCCTCTCTCTGCTGCCCCAACCCCGAGCTCATTACCCTCTGCAGGAGATGGGGTGGCTGGAAGCTGGGGGACAGAGCAGGTGCCCTCTGCCCATTGCCCCCAGCTCCTCTGCCAGCCGAGCCCCCTCCATATCAACAACTTTAGTGTCCCACAGCCTGGCTCCTACTCCTGGAGAAGATGGCAGTCATTCCAACACAGAGCTGATCACATGAGTTGGACATTAAGAGACCTTATTTTCTGTTGTGATTTTTTCTTTTTTTTAAGACTTTATTTGTCTAACATGCTTGACCAAAAATTACAACACTCAAGTTATGCCAAAATGATTAAATAATCTTTAAGCTTTCATACCTCAAGTACTTTAAATGATATTTTGAATTAACAGTTGCTTTCATATCCTTTCCACATAAAAATACACAGTATTTGGAAGATACCTTAGGAAAAAATTTTTTTAAGAGAATAGTTTATGGTTGACATAGAAATTTTGCTGAGGCTAGTAAAAGAACCTCTTCCCCCCACTTTAACATTTAAGTGCCGTGAGCAAATGTAAACATTTCAGACTTTAACATACAGCCAATTTCCTGCCACATTTGTTGCAAACCACTTGAATTGTGACTAGCGAAGCCACTTTTATTCTAACTACATGCTATTGTTCATCTTCCCAATGATGACAGGAGTTCATATTCAACTATGAAGTTCAGTTCTTACTGATTTAGATGATCCTGAAATTTCTACACCAGTAGCTTTGACAAAAGTGGCCCCATCTGAATTCATGGCAGACTGCTCATGCACTTGTGAACCACTCACCCGAACACCAGTTGCAGGCGCCACCAATTGTTTTGGGTTTCATTTTCAGGAAAAAAAAGAAGCACATTAATTTAGACATATGGTCACCCAACAGGTTACACGAAATGACAGACTTGTGACTTGTCATGTTTTCTGGGGATCTGGTGGCTTCTTGTGGGTCCACAGCACGAGTCAGTTACCAGGCTTGAATGGTAAGAGCTGGAAGAGCTGCTGCCCATGGGAAGCCAGTGAAAAGCAGAGTTTGTGCCCACCTTGCTCAGAGTTGAAGCTCACATGGCCTGGTTTTGCAACACAGGTATTTTAAATTGTTTATGTGTATAATGTACATGCAGCTGCTACGTGAAGCTCACATCTATATCCCTATGGCACACACAATTCTCCAATGCTTGTGTGCAGGTGTGGGCTGTGCACAGACCTGCAACCAGCTCTGAGCTGGTGGTGCTGCAGTCTGCCCAATGTGTGTGAACAAGATGAATGTCTAGATGCTGTCAGCCCCAAATTCAGGATGCCCACATTCAGAATACAGCAGTTAAATTATCTCCATCAAGGCAAAAGGACATGTTTGTTAGTTCAAGGCAGAAATTCATTTCTTGCAGGGCATGTCTGAAGCCTTTTATTTTTATTTTTTTTTTAGTGGCTTTGTTTTGAATTAATCAATTCTTAAGCTTCTGCCTAGGACAGGACTGGAATCCCAGCAGCTTCAACACCTCTGCAGGAGAGCTGCACAGGCAGTGCTGTGGCCGTGGCCCATCCCAACCAGCTCCTGACATGTCCCCTGCTCTGCCTGGTGCCAAATGCAGCACAACAGATGGGTTTCTATTGGGTTTGTCCTGGGCCTCTCAGCAGTGTCCATGAGTGGGCAAACAGCAGTGCCAGGGCCCCTGAGGTGACCTCTGCTCTGCACACTTTGGTGTGTTCCCACTGCTCACAGCCACCCAAAAGCCCATGCTCAAACTACCCCTTGGGATGATGCCTTCCCCTTGGCATCTATAATGTTTCCCAAGGACAAAATGATCACAATAACATTTATCCACTTCTGATCAGGGCCAAATTCAAACCACTAATCTCATCATTGGCTGCATGTCCCATTAGCAGGTTTTAAACCAATGGTCCCCCGTGGGTTTTATTTAAAATACCATTACAGATCATTGAGTGGGCTTTTTGTGAGTTTTTCTTTTTTTTTTTCCTTCTTAAATACAATCACATATCGCCTTACTATATGAAAACACAGTAATATTTATTTTTTTCTTCCACTTTTTTTTTGTAAGGGAAATGTCATCCTTTTATTTTTTTCTTCTTTTTTTTTTTTACAGGCGAGGCCAGGTTACAAATTCCTGAGTTTATACTGCACTTAACACAGTCTCCATTCTTGAATGTTGAGCTGCTTACAGCATGCTGGCAATATGCACCATTTCCCTTGCCATCTGTAATGCCAGATGTAGTAAAACTTCATTTCAGTACAGTGAATTAGGGCCTCTATTGCATTGGTTTTGAATAGATGCAAAGACTTAGGCCTGGAGGACTTGGAGAAATAGCTTTCCTCCAGTGACTGGTCATTTGTGCACCATCTTTTATGTTTGCCGTGTTGATTAAGGGAAAACGTCTTTACCATCATTTTTATTTTACCAAGAGCTCACTGGAAAACATGTGAAATGAGGAAATCCTAGTCTAAACACTTACGTTTAAACTGCAAACTTTCTTAAAGAAACACCCCTTTGAAAGACATCGTTCTTTTAATAAGTCCAATATACGGTATGTACAAAAGTCCCTACTAGAGAGATATATATATATAGATATATATATATGTATATATATATATGTGGAATGCATTCACTTTTCTGTGTTCACAAACATTTTAATGGTGAAATGTTAGTCTTTAATCTGTTTCTGGCACCAAAATGTCTTTGTTCCTTGTCCACTTTTGTTACTCTAAATTTATCTGTGAAGAGCTAGCGGGGCAAAAAAAGAAGGATTTTGCTTTTTTTGTTGAATGGTTCCCTATTGGGATTCTCAGCCAGCAATATAAAGTTGCTAATGTGTTGGGCACAACTTTAAATCCTCATTATAATCATGTATTCCTCGGAGTAGGTAAGTCAATCACTATAGGTGGATTAAGTGGCTGGTAATTCACAGTGCACACAGATGCATTCACATAGGTGGTGGTTCCATCAGCCATGACACCATAACCTGCAAAGGAAGAAAAATTCTGGTTACTCTCATTACTTGTCATTATCTTCTTTATTTTTTAATTACCTTTATCATACAATGGTAAGTGCCACATTTTTTATTACTCAGAAGGAATTTCTGCAAATTCTCAGAAGGAATTAGTGCAAAACATAAATGTTCCCTGAATCAATATCATCTTTGTCCTACAGCAGAAGTTTTAAAATTGTGTAAGAAAAGCCAAATGGGCCCACAGTAGCTAGTGGCTACAATCTTTGGCAGCCAGCTCACCAAACTTCCTTAGAAAGACAATTACTTTTCTCTGCCAAGATTTTTTTTCTTAAAACCCTTTTGGTTTTGGAAAGGATGAGAAGATAGAGCTTAGGCAGTTGCAGCACTCTAAAAAACATGCTTCTGACCATTTAGGCTTGCAGTCACCAGTGCAGCAAACTTTGGGTAATTTTAATCTTCCCACCTTTTTTTCCTGTCCTGCGTTGAACATCCTTTAAGTAACCAATGAAGAAAAAGCATTGCTTGACTAAGGCAAGTATGTGTGCGTGTGCATCTGGGCAGGATTTGCCTGGTAGAAACCTCTTTTGCTGTCTTTGAACTTGTTGACCAAACTTGATGGAAAGGCACTAAAATGCCTGCCCAGGCTGAGGAAAAATGGCTTTATTAGTGCATTGTCTAACAGACAAGGTGAATTCACACCCTAAAACACCGTAACATTTCCACAGGAGAAAACACACATCTGTGTGTCTCACCAGTGGTGAAAAAGCTTCAGCTACATCTCATGTCTGGCTGGACATCCAAGGCAAACAATTCCAGAGCTAAATCTGCAGAAAATCAAACAGGTATTCCAGAAAGTGAAGAAGAAGCCTTTTGACAGCCCTGGTGTTATGAAAAAGCAGACACACGCTCCATTGTCAAAAATCTTTTAATGAATCACTAGGAAAAAACATAAAGTTGATTACATGAAAGCTAAAAGCTTAATGTTGGAAGCTTTCACTGAAATATTATGCTCAATATGAAGAACTGCATTCGTAAGCAGAAATAGGTGATTTGGGGGAAATCACCTGGTAGAAAGTATTTGTACTAAGTTTCAATCTCACCATTGATGAAGTTAACAGTGAAATGTATTCGTTGCCATATACACTGAGTTCTAGCTATTCAAATCATAGGCACCTAGGACTCTGTGGTTTTTCTGAGTGCAATTTTGTGTCTTTCAGAAGCATTGAAAGTTGCATAATTTGCAAACAAAGAAACAGTGGCCAAATTCCTTTCTTTTTTTTTCCCCTTAAAATACCCTGAATAATGCAGGGCCTCCTGCACCTCTCGTGGAAAAACCACACTCTAATTAGGGACCAGGGAGGGAAGAAAACTCTGTCAGGTTCCTGTCACAGGCATTTCTTTAAATCACCTTCTGTTTGCCACAGAACCACTGTTCTGAGGAAAACACAAAATGCACGGAGCACAGTCAGCACTGCTGCTGGGACTTTCTGTCTCCTTGGCTGCACATTTGCAGAGAACAGAACCAGCCTGCTCACACCCTCCTTTTGCTGGAAGATTCCTAATGCTACAGCTTTCACTCCTGCCCTACTGCCAGCAGAGTTTCCTTGGCCATGACCTCAGCTGAGTACTAGCTGTAACGGGAAAACCAGGATTTTAGACAGAGCCCCTGCCATGCTGCCTGTTCCTTCCATGGGTAGATCAGCAGCAAGCCCATGTGCAGAGGTATTTTTTGGCAGACATGGTAGTGCAGAGAGGGAATAGGCAAGAAGCATCTCTTCCAAGCATCTCTTGCCCCCAGATGTTCAGTAAATGACTGCTGCAGATGTAGCTATGCTAACTCCTAGCAAGAACTCGTCTGTTCAAATCATGCATTCTCTCCACAAAGTGCAGCTTGGTTTGCACAGGCTGCCTGCAACAGGAATTGTCCTCTGCAGAGATTCAGCATTCCACTGAAAAACAAGCTCTGCATTTCCCTATTTGTTTTCTCTAAATTATGATAGTTAGCAAGAAGAGTACCTTGTTTCTGTGTTCTGATATCTACTGTGCCAACTACATTAGCTCACAAGATTTACCATTCTATGGAGGTGCCATTCTCTTCCCTCGAGAGCCAAAGTTGGGCTTGTGTTAGCAGATGTGATTTTGTTTGCCTGCCTGAAGCTGCATGGCTTGCTGTTTGCTTATATCCCCTGCAACCCTCTTGGCTTACAATTTCTGAAATGACAGCAAGTTTGAACTGTATTCACCAGCTCTCTTGGTTGGAATATCAAAGACTGCTCTAGTAGCATTATTTGTTTACTCTGTGATTTAACAGCACTTTGGACATTAACCAGTCATTAACAGGTCACCGCAGATGAGACACATGAGGAGAATGGACCTAATCCTCGAGCTATAAAACAATGATCTGAACATCTTACCCATTAATTTTCCACCAGCACACATCTCATCTGTGTTACTTCTAATGTGCCATGGTGAAAGCGCCCAGCAGCAAGTCAGAGAGAGACTTCTTGGGAAGGGTTTTTCACAAAACCATCTGAAGGCCAGCTCCTCCAGTTTTTCCATTTCTCCACTGGTGAGACCCACAGAGATCCTACAGCAAAGGCTGGAGCAGTCCCAGAAGCAGAAAACTGGCAGTTGTGGAGTACCTTTCCCTGCCAGTGAGTTAATGCTGCCAAGGACTGAGCAGCTGATAATACACACTTACATGCCAAAGGTTCACCCCTGCACAGCCCACTGCTTTCTGCTCGGGGAGGGCACTGCTCGAAATCTTGCTGCCTTGCTTTGTGAACAGGACAGAAAGACTCTCCCTTTGCCTGGAGATGAACTCCTGCTGTCATGGACTTCAGCAGAGCGTATCTGTCACCATTTACTGGCTTCTGTGAAGGCAACTGAGGGTTTTTTCCCAATTAAATATCAAATAGTCAAGAGAACCACTCATTTTGCCTGAGCACAAAATGTTTGCCCTGCCAAAGCAACTAAATGCATCCATAAATATCTTGCAACTTCTACACCTGTCAGTGGAGACATCCCGCTTGATTTCAACTTCATTAACACACTGATGGGGAGAGACAACCTTTATTGTACAGGCTTGAAGATCAAACCTTAGAAGCACCCTTCAAAGCAATCCCACCCACTTTACAAGCACAGAAGCTGAGACACAGAGGTCTTACATGAATTATTGTAAAGCACAGATTCTGCTGGGGAAAATACAATCCCTCACTCCTAATATTTAGTCACTTTCTGTAACTACTGGACTTGTGTGTTTATTTTAAGATTCACAGTCCTCATCCCTGTGAAGGAAGCATCAACCTGTTTCACAGATGTAGAAACTGAAATAGAAGCTCAAGTACAAATATTGAAATGTGGGTATCAGCCAATTTCACCTCTATATAAACAGCTAAACATGTATCTGTATTCTAGAAGTGCTTCAGTTCAGACATTCAAGTCTAAAAAGGCTGGTTATGTTTGTGGTTTCTAAATACATATATATAGAAAGAAAAGTGTTCTGACCTTCATGGATATGTCCAAAAACATGAAGCCTTGGCTGTATTCGTCTCTGGACTGTGTTCAGCAGCTCAACACATCCTACTCGTTGCATTTTCTTAGGAACCCAGTCTAGAAAGCCTTTGAAAAAGAAAGGAAAGCTTTGAGAGAAGACAGGTAATCCACAAAGTTGTGCTGTTACACGGAATTTTTGAGATTTCATGTCTCATGGCTTTTCACAAACAGCCACAGAAGAACTGAAATGGAAAAAACAGTGTCTGCCTTGGTAAGCAGAAGAGGAAGGAAGCAAAAATACCTGAGGAAAACCATAAAAGCTCATCTGGATAAAAAGAACTATAACTTATAACTCTTTCCAGTTGTTTTTCAAAGAATAAAAACAATCAATGCAATCAAAGCATTTTTTTGCACTGTTGCTAATGGGATAACTCAAATGTTTTACCCATTTTTCTTCCTGAAGAGAATGAGGTGTAAAGAGCAGTGAGTCCAAAGCAAGCCTCTAAATAATTTAAATTAACATTTAACTACTTAAATGCAGTCCTGGGATCTACTTTTCTAGATGGAACACTTTAACCGATGTAATGGAATCTGTGCTGCCAATAATAAAACTATATTCTTATCAAATTGAACCCTAAAGTAGTGGAGCCCAGGCAAGGAATCTACTGTATGCCCAAAAAATAACATCCTCAAGTAAAACTGGGTTAAACCACTTCATGACACAGCAAGCCCCACCTGCCTAAACTGATGGATCTCAGATAGGAAGAGAAACTCAGGCCTTTTACAGAATATGTATTTAAGTGCTGCATTTACTTGCACAAAAATTGTGTAAAAATGTATTTCTTATGAATATAGACAGAAATGTTACATCAACTTGCCTCTTTGTCTAAAAATACTTCAGGGGGATGTTTACTGCCAACTGAAGTCTCATGTTTCCTTCCAAGTAGTAGTATAAGGAGGATGTTGTTGTATTGGAGTGTTTGCAACAAGCAATCTGTTTTCTTTCTATTGTTCAGTCATGTTCATCAGGCTCAGATTTGGAAGGCTAAAAGATAAAATCTTCCTGCTTTTCTTTCGTTGTTCTGATATTTTCCCCATGTGCCTGTCATAGCTTTGCATCTCTTGGATTTTGCTGCAGTAGTGTGAATATATTGTGCCTTTCACCAGAGGTACAGAACCTGGACCTGGTTTTCACACACTTACTTTTGATGTCCACTCAAGCATGGCTAAGCAGCCAACCAACTGGCTTAAAAGACCACAAGTGTGGTATTCAAGCTCTTGGAAAAGCTCTCCGATTTGCTAGAGCTTCAGGGTAGGTTCACACATTGAGAAATACCTCTTCAGCTGCCAGTGCTTGAAAACTGGGCTCGCTAAACTGTGAGGTTTTATGAAAATGGCAAAAAGCTTGCACTTGTTTCATGGTTACTCAGAGAGCTAAGTTCAATTTTGAGAAAAAAAGTTGAGAATGGAGGGTTCTAAGTGTCAAAAAGAGGCAGTTCCAGTCATGGCCAAAGAGCTGAAAGTGCTGCTTAGCTCCCATCAGGGGATGTAGGAAAAGAAATCCCTGCTGAACTATAACCAGACTGAGAAATGCTCACTTCTGCTGAATTCCCTCATGCCATTAAAGGGAGGTCAAAATTCACTGGAAAAAACGGTATTTATGACATCAAAGTGAGGCCAGCAATTCCTCTGGAATCCTGTCATGCTTTTTTTTTTTTTTTTTCAGAGTAAACCTATGATAACAATAGGTTTTATTACTGCAATGATTCGAAATAGTTAATTGTCAAAATGTCTGTGTTGAACATAAAGCCAAAAGTATTTCCACTTCAAAAACTTCACAAACAAAAATCCATAAAATTAACTTCTCCATTAAATTAAGCATTATTTATGTTGAACATGTTTTTGTTTACATGCATTATCACCCTTCTGAAGCCTTCCCATATGTTTGCAGCTTATTATGTACACCTGACTACACAAACTAAGAATAATTGATTACACCTAGCTAACAATTAGAGTTCATCTTAGGGGTTTTTTAATGTTTGGTTACTTGAAACAGGTTTCTGCAGCTGTCAGGAAAGTATAAATCTTTGTCACAGACTATCAGGCAGACAGCTGCAAATGAAGACTTAAAAGTGAAATTAAATTAAAAACAAAGAAAAGAAAGTGAACTTTTGGAAGAGAAATAAAATAATCATAAATGCAGATCTTTAGGAAACAAAAATTTACTGATATGGAAATGAGCATTAACATTGATCCCATAATCACAAATACTATATTTCATTACATATTAAATATATGGCATATCTTGATTAATAATAATAAACAAGTTACTAATGAAATGGTAAAAAATAGCTGTTTTAACTCTTGTTTTCTCATCCTGTGTGAACCTCCTGAGTATCCCTGACCTGGTTTCATCCCAGAGCACTACTCTAAAACAGAAGAGAACAGTTACTTGGATTTTTGTTACATGGCTAAATGAAAAACAAAGTTCATTAACTCCTAATGGTGCTTCTGCATCTAAATCAGACCATTTCAAATCTATGTAATAATGAAGTATTAATAATGAAGTATTAATTAGTTTAGGAGGATGCACACTCTTTTGAAGTGAGGGAATGAGAAAGCAGCACAGAAAATGGATGCTGGAGAAAAAAAATGGAATTTGCAAGAGGATTGATTGCTATTTATGATCATTAAGAGCAGCTCTAGTGAGGTTCTGAGTTCCAAGATCAGAACAACAGGAATCAGCTTTCTGGTTAAAATAATTGGCCGAGAGGGTCAAGGAGAATCCTGTCTCCCAAAAGGCCTGTGGACAGAGCTGAACAATAAGGTGGTTCTGTAAGTTAACCAGAGTGCTGATTTCTTTGAAGTGTCATATATTTGTTGCCATGGGTGTCAGGGAGACCAACAGCTCCTGCCCTCAGGCAGAGGGTTCTGTGTCTGAGCCATCCATTAATGCATCAATAAGAGAGAGACAAAGAAACTTCTAAAAAAGAGAAAATTCTTGGGGGATGGTTGAAGATAAAGAATTAAAAAAAAAAAAAGAACACATACTGAGCCATGAAGATGAGGGGAATCCCCATTATTTCATTACAATCACTGGAGATGAGTGGTCCTTCCTCAGAATTAGTACAGTTATTAATTTACTTTTCAATTATTAAATTCACTATTCAATTTGTTATTAAAGTCTGTCTGTTGCGTGCCAGCTCTGCAGTGCTTTTCAGGGGTCCTCCTCCCTCTGCTGATCCCAAAGGCTACTGGAGAGGCCTGGTGGCTAAAACACAAGGGTGTTGAATCTGGCTGATGTGAACCCTGTCTCCACTTCCCAACACTGGATTTCAAGTGAATCTTTGGTCAGCTGGTCAGCTGGCTTTAAAAGGGATTTTCTAAGTGCTGAAAAAGCTTCTGAAAAAGTTTTAAATATGATTTATAAATAAAACTTCATGAAAGACACAGCATCATGCCTTGGATCCTAAAAGGGATTATCCCCATACCAACTGTTTGGAGCTGATATCTCAGGGCTGTAACACTTAATTTCTGACATCCACTTTTACAATACAGGCTCATATTAAAATCAGTCCGTGGCATGAGACTCCACTTAGGTGAAGAATCAAAACACACACCCCTAACTGTGAGAAACCCTGCTCACAAAGAGCTACTTTCCCCCAGGATTAGTGAGCAGTGGAATGCAAACATGGGTTTCTAAAGAAAACAAAACACAAACCCTTTAGATACTTTCTCCTCTGAGCTCTGAAAGAGAAGAAAGGGTGGAAGACGAGGGTTTTTAGCTTCAGGAAATTGGGGAATCTAAAGGTTTAAAGAAACCAACTGCCTTCATTTCACACAAAGCACAGTAAGACTCAGCAGAACCCTTGAGTACATGCTTCTTGTTCAGGTCCATTTATTAAATTAGTGAGAGTCAAACACACAGTCGTGTCAAATGTAGACTGATATGTGTTAAATAGATTGAAAAAAAAGCTTAAAAGACTTAATCCTCTACTGAATCTGGACAAGTTTGGGTGATTTTATTATTTCTGCAGCAAAGATAACGTGAAAATTTTTTAGGAATATGAGAAATCTCTTATTATAGATAGATAGCTTTTACATCACCTGTATTAATATTTGGAAAACACACATGCAAAACTATTTCTTTTTGATTTGTTTGTGTTTCCAGATTGTATTACAGATAAGCAATTCAACCATCCTGTCTAAAGAATAGGTAAACAATGAGGAGTGTCTGGGTTTGTGAGGCAGAAGATGCACCAAGTCAGCATGATGAGGAAAAATAGAGATTCTGGGTACTTGTTGGTGGGAGAATGCTACTGCAAGTCAGGGAGCAAGTGATAAAAAATAAGATCCTAATCCCGCATTTCTCTTCAAACAGGCTCCACACTTTCAATCTAGTAATTTCAACAGTGGCAGATTAGACACATGCATAGGAAAACTAGATCATGCTTATTTATAAAGCTCATCATGGCTTTATGTGTTAAGGTTTTAATTTTTAAGCCATTATTTAATTCCCTGCCATTGAGCAGAGGTACCATAGGTAATCATGAGCTGCAGTCCTGGTGCTGCTGAAATCAGTATGCATGTTACTTTTGACTTCTGCAAGTCAGGATTGCACTCTTTTTCTAAGGAGAGCCATCAGTTACCATATAATCATCTGAAATACACAGCTAAGAGCACTGTTATTTTCTTACCGAGAGGTGGTCCATGTGTTATAAGAATATCTATTCCATCTGGAATAAGGTTCCATTTCTCTAATAGTGCTTGGCCTCGTGGAAGATTAAAGCCCCAGCCATAAAACCAAGGTTGCCTGCCAAGAGAGGAGGAGAATGTCTTCAGTGCTACTTCCATGTACTGGTTATCTAATTAAAACACTGAGGTTGACTCTTTACTACCATGGAATTTGAAGAAACAAATAGCATTCATTTTCTTCTTTGTGTGCCCAGTAATCCCCTCTTTCCATAGAAGCGGCGTTGTTTAACTCGTACGGCAAACCCGTGCAGTGCTGACCGCTTCCAGCAGCCAGCATACACTACAATATTCACAGCACTGCTCCAACTACTTACAAGCCCTGGGTACCACGATCTCCATGTGTGGATTATCACGCTGACTCTCACAACATTTAGAAGAACAGCTGTCTCAGACACCTACACGTGATTTATGTTTCACGTTGGCTCCCAGCACATTTGGCCCTTAGCCTATGACCAGCTGGGCAAGGACAGACCCTGGCACCATGACAGATCCTGCTCCAAAGTCAGAGACATCATCTCTGCTGCTTTGTTTTCCTAATTGGATACATCCCATCAGAACAAGAATGCTGCTGCTTCTCTTACACACAAATGACTTCTGTCCTCTGGTGTGTTGACTTGCTTTTAAGTAAGACTTTCCGTATTCAGGATTTCTTATCAGACAGGCATTTACATTTTTTAAAATGTATTTACGGAGCAGCTCATCATGGAGCAGTGGGACTGTAACACTGGCAGTCAGAACACAATTTATCTGTATCTTGCCATCCCATTGATTAAAAAACTATATTTCACAGCAATTATATCACAATGTTAAATTATGTCTTGCTGACTAGGCTCCAATTCTAGGTCATAAAATTGAGGGGTTAGTTTTAGGTTAGAAGTTTTAATAATTTTTTGACTGACATCTTCTGGTCATACCCATATTTGAAGAACAATGGACAGACAGATTTTCTTCCACAGACAAAAAGAGGTTCAGCTATTGATGACTGAAAGGCTTTCTTTCTCATCTCCTACCTCTTCATCGCATGTCCTGGATAACCAGGGTCTTGTGAAACAGGTGTCCCAGGAAAAAAAAAAAAGGTGAAACCTTGTACATCTGCTACTGGGACCAGAAATACATCCCAGCCTCCAGAAGCTGTGATGAGGGAAGTGAAGAAGGTGTGTGAAGAGATGCTAACAGCACTAGCAGTGAAGCACAAATCTTGTTCTGAGTCACATTGCTCAGACCAAGGCAGCTGGCTAAGAAAAAGACACATCCTTCTATCAGGCCACAAAGTTTCACTTTTCTGGTTACCTGTTCAATAGTCTAAGGAGCCTTTCCTTACCTTCTTGCTGCTAGAGTCTAGATGGAGGCTCAGGGGAGCCCTCATCTCTCCAAAACTTCCTGAAAGGTTTTAGCAAGGTGGGAATCAGGTCTCTTCTCCCAGGTAACAATCAATAGGACAAGAGGAAACGGCCTGAAGTTACACCAGGGGAGGTTTAGACTGGATATTGGGAAAAATTCTTCACTGATAGGTCAAGTCCTGGCACAGGCTGGCCAGGCCAGTGGCTAAGTCACCATGCCTAGAAGCATTTCAAAGATGTGTAGACGGGGCACTTGGGGACATGGTTTAGCAGTGGTAGGTTTATGGCTGGACTCCATGATCTCAAAGGTATTTTCCTAAACAATTATTGGGTTCTCCTAACTGGCTTATTGTGCGGCAGGGCACCAGCAACGTTAGCATGTGACATGGCCACACAGCAATCACACAAGTTCTGTGGAGCTGGATCAGCCCCTCCTTGCATTCAACTGACCGCTGAGAGAAGGAAAGTATTTTTACCACACAGGAATGCCTTGAAAATAAAAACCCTGAAGTTTGCAAGGTGTTTGGATATTATAGAAGTGGGAGGCTTCGTAAAAATATACAGTGGTTGACTTTTCCTAAACTCTTCATCCATTTCTGCCTTGGGATTGCACTCTACACATCACATGCCAAGTATATTTCTTCACCAAGATGAAAATACTCAACTGTTTGGCAAATCATCTGTAGGCCCAAAGCACATTTTCCAGCAGCAAGATCTCACTGACAGAAAATATTTGCAAGGGCAAGTAGGTGGCAAAAGAAGTGTCAGCACAGTAAATCATGTTTTTTAATCACTGACAGTTTCAGTGGATGCACATCCCTGCTCCCACTCCTTGCTTGGCCTGGTGCTGCTGGGCAGGGACAGGATTGTCCCTGGGTCCCCAGTGGGAAGTGAGGGGAGGCACTGTCCCATAGGTGTGCCAGACAAAGAAAAGAAACCCAGGGGAAAGACCAGTGTTTGCCCAAGAAGAACAGGTCAAAAACTTACAGAATAATTATTTTAAGACTACAATGAAGCATTTTTAAAGAGAAATAATCATGACTACCACAGGTCTCCCCAGAAGTCAGCTTTATCCCACTGAAATCCAGATGACCACAAACTGCAGCTGTGAGAGCCTCTGCCTGCCTCTGTCAGGGCTGGACTACACACTTTCTAAAAAAGCCCATTTTCCCTTATGAATAGGCATGATCTGCTTATTAAGACAAGAAGCACTTTACCCCGTCCCTCCCTCCTCCCTCCCTCGCTCCCTTTGTGGTGACTGCAGCGGGGCTGGTAAGTTATGCATGCTGGAGCTGTTCTTTTGTGAAGGGGAGATGTTACAACTTGTGTGATTTGCCATTATGCTGTCTTTTGTGACAATCCCGAGATGGAAGGAAATGTCTGGAATATTTCTGGCAAAAAAAAATATCCCAAGTCCAAGAAAGGATTCAGCGGAGGATGTTGGCATGCTTTACATTGGAGAGAAGAAAGACAAATCACACACTTCAATGCCCCCACCCCCAAAGCAAAAACCATCTTTATAAGCACATAGGGATTTTATAAATCCCCAAGTCCCTTCTTCTGAAAATTTATTACAAAACAGCCATCAAAGTTTCTGAGTAGGGAAAAAGCCCTCTTCTCTAATACCCACTAACGAGCTCATGACCTGGAAATCATGCAAAGACAACTTTGTCTGAAATTTGCATTTCTGATGGAACCTGAAAACAAAGTTAAATTCTTTAAAACAAGCACTGAATTTCTGTGTTCCCAGTCAGTGCTCACTCAGGAAAAGTGCAAATTTTTTTATAATGTATTTTTCAATAGTATTTTACATTTGACAAAGAAAATATTGTCACGTAGGTTCTACAAGAGAAAAATCCACTATTCTCAAAAAAACCCCAAAAACTTCTTTGACAATTAAAGACATACATCATTAATGTATTTCACCTTTGAAGTGATGCACTCATCTGTGGAAATGTACTTTGATTTAGGTCTTACCTTTTTCAAGTGAACAGCTTTTGTGTCTCCAACACTCTACTGAAATTCAACCATTTTATTATTTTGATAAGAATAATGATTGTCTACATATAAGACTCAAGGGGGAAAATATATGGGAGGTGAATTTGTTTACAGCACAATTAACCTTATGTTTAAAACATATGAACAAGTTTTGCAGGTCAAATAATCTGCCACACAAAAAGGGCTGAATTATAAGAGTTTCTGCTAGCAATCGGATGTTGCTTTATGTACTGAATTTCTATCTTTCTCTTCTAAAGTAACCATTGGAATAATTTTCTTACAGAATGATAGTTGCTATGACAACCATAGCAAATTTTCCTTTTCTGAAACAGATGTCTCATTTAGTTGAAAATTAGAATGTGAAAAACCCATGGGAAAAATTAATTCAAACTTTAACAGAACACTGACTACAATGTAATCTCTTATAAGTTAACCCCTTAACATCTTTCTGCACTCCTGTGGTAACCTTCTCATAAATTCTAATTAAACCAGTTTAACTTCCTAGGAATGACCTTCTTAGCTATCATTAGCACTTTAGTTGTCTTTGAAAGGATCATTTCTGTTACAATAGTAACAGAAAAAAGTCATACTAAAAAAATAATGGTCAAACATATTACCGCCCTAATTATTTATTAGAGGGTTTTTTTTCTTTTATTCAGCTACTACTGGAAAGAGCTAACATGTAGCCCAAGAATTCTTTTGTCATTTAAATGGGGCTTTACTTAGTTTTACATGTGATCTACTGTAAAAGGTGGTGATGCACCATGCATATTTGACCTGCCATTCATGTGAAAACTTAAGGTTTTCCATTTTCAAACCACTGGTACCCATCTCAGTCTGACAGGCAGCCATACGAAAAAGGGATACTTGACTGGGGAGAACTATCAGTGCACATGGATTTTTCTATTACAAGCGATGAGAGACTGAAATTTGATTCTCCATTACCTTGATTCAATTTAAACATTTTGAGTTAAAGAATGGCTCCCTTCTTTTTCAGCTCAAGGGGACTCTCTGCAGTACCTGGGCATTGCTGCAAACAAACAGGGCAAGAAAAAAAGGCACAACCAGGGGGCACTCACAGAAACACCCCCCACGGCACTGCCTGCAGCTAACACAAGAGCTGCAAGATTTACTGCAGCAGCTGCCTCTAGGCTGCCCAGCTGAGTAGCACAAATCTTGCCACCAGTAGGCACCAATTACTCTGTTTGACTTCAAGGGGAAAGTCCTGTACCCACAGGGAGCTATGGGTGGTTTGACTGAACAGCAGGAGTGCATCAAAGGGACTGGTGGGCAGCATCCTGCAAACACCATGGTAGCAAAAAGTGCACAACTGAAACACATTGTACCTCCTAATTTCTGTTGTTTCCTACACAAATCTTTTTTATTTCAGCTGAAAGGTACATTCTCTCACTACAATTCCTTTGCTTACCAAATAAATTTCAAAGGTTCACAAACACATGTAACTTGCTCCAGTCTTTTCTCCACAACTGTTGTCATTTTTCTCCCATAGGAAAATAAACAGATATTGCTTGGTGACTGTCAAGAAGTTCAGTGGGAAAAGAATGGACCAAATCACTTTCTCAATCCTGCTCCTCTTCCTGAAAAAAAGCAAATATTCCATATTTAGAAGACGGGACTACCCATGCTGAAAGCCATTCTGCCAGGAGTGACTGGTCAAAGGCCATGGAGCACAAAAAGCAGATTCAACAAACACGGGCAAAACTCCAACGCATCCTGACTCCCAGCCCAAGAAAACTCCCTGTTGGACATTTAAGTTTAATCTTTCCTGGTCTTGATACAATCTAATTATCATACCTAGCTACAGTCCTGTGAACGTGGGTGTACAGTACTGTACACACTGCATACCTTCACTGTCTGCCTGGTGTTCTTATTCTTCAGGTGCTCATATTTTTACATTCCCCACCACTGCATAAGCTGAATTTAGCCAATCGCTGCATTTGCCTTTCTAGCCTTTCCTCAGTAAGTAATTCACTATTTTACTGAATATTTTTATTATATTTTACTCTGCTTTCTCGCCAAGTAAGGATTGACAAAAGTTCATCTTTGGTTTTTTGGGTTTTTTTGGGTTTTTTTTTTGTATTGGCCATTTCAGCTGAAGTAGTTGTGAAATAACACAGATCTTTCTGTCTTTTCTTCCCTGCATGCACAAGGGTCATCCAAAGCAGGAAGGGAAAGGACAAAAGCAGCTATCAGGCCATTGGTGCTAAGAATGACTGGCAGGGCACTGTTTGTTTATAGGCTTTGAAATTTCATTCAACATCTTGGCATCTGAGCCAAACGTAACTGAGATCTAAGGAAAAACAGGTTTCAGAAGTCTTGAGAAGCATGAGAAGATTTATATTACAACTAACTTCGATGTGAGAGAGGCAAAGGTGGTGTGATTTTAGAGAACAGCAGTGTACAAAAAGACTGAAACTATGCAAAAAAGCAATTTAAATTCTCTCATTCTTAATATTGAAATCAGGTCTTTTTTAATGAAAGGTAAGGCCTTATATTCATAACCATAATAAATGGATATGATGCAACTCAGCTCCTCTACTGGCCATAACATAACTCTGCTTCCACAGGGAAGTTTGCCTTACTCGCTTTGCATCCAAGGTTGTCATGCTTGAAACTCTGAATAAATTAAATTATTGTTTTCACAAAAGGAAAGAAGGATAAAAATCTGAGTATGGCCCTTTGTCAGTAATTATTTCTCTTGCAATTCGAGTTACACATGAAATCATTCATCTTTTGTTTAGTAAAGGATTTCATACAGCTCTGACTGCAAAGAAGAAAGAATGAGCTATGACTAATAGGAACTGATCATTTCTAAACATTAATCTGTTATAAAACAATGAAAAATAAAATGAAACCTACTTTATCTTCATAACAAGAAAACAAGAAGGTAACAGGTAAGGAGGAAAATTAATGAAAGACTGAATTTAAAATATGCCAGTACCAAATGCAAATAGTTTATCTCATTTTGCTGGGAGGCAAATGATAATACTCCATCTGATATTTTTTAAAAATAATAAACAAAGGTAGAAGCTAATTTGGAATAATCAGTCAAAAGACTCAATGCTGAGGGTGCAGATGTAGAACTGTACAGACTTTCAGTACCATCTTAGGGACTTAAGGCAGAGATAAAATCTTGAGTTCCTGATGTCTCAGAGCCTGTTCTCTCAGTGTCTCTGATTCTCAGCACGTAAAAATATAGATACAACCAGGTTATCCAGCCCATACTTCAGATACTGATAGCCAGCAGTCACAGAAAGAAAGGTTAGGAGAGGAATTAACAGCCCCTCTGCTCACAGTACAGTCACTACCACATTTTAAATGTAAAACTTGTCATGAATGGGCCAATCTGGAAGGAAAAAAAAAAAAAAGTGAGGCCCATCTATGCATGGCATCTACGGTTATTCACTGTCAGATGCACAGACAGCTAAAGGGAAAGAATGTTATTCCACACGTCCAACTAGCTGGTGTTTACTGTAGTCCCCTAAGACTCTGCAGGCGTTTGCCACCTGAGGAGATGGAATATCCTTTTTTGGGGCTCTGTCAGATGGAACCTGACTAAAATATGTAGGATACATAATAGGTGCACTGAGAAACAACAAAAAAGGCCCTCAGAGTAGCCACTGAGTTACTGAGCTCCCCAGTTACACTCAGGCCCAAGAGTTACTCCATTTAGTAATTCACCAGGTTTACATTCTTGTCTCAAAGTATCAGGAGTAATTAGGCCATATGGACTAACTGTCCGCCAGTTCTTTCCTGGTTTTCCACCCTTTTCATTTTTTTTTACATTTACTTAGAAAATTCAAATCCATTTTTATTTAAATAAGCACGAAAACACCTCCAAAACTAATAAATTAATGCAACATGTGTGCATATATGCATGAAGTGCATTATTCTTAATGCTTTCAATTTTCATGTGTTCAACAACAGATGAACTTACTTCTTGTTTAAAAAAGCACATACTGATACTTCATGTGTCTACCTGAAGTGAACAAAGTCCAAGCAATCCTAAATTGCACATTTATGTTTTCCCACAGTCCTAAATTCACTCCACAGTGCAGTGGTGGAAACAAACTGCTGCAATATAGCTTTCTATACCAAAAAGGTACATGTTTAACAGCTATCCTTCAGCTATCTAGGAATCAGAGATAGCTTCAAAAATGTACTTTTCTGGTGTAAATTACACAATTAGAAATATTTGCCACACACAGGTGCATCCGTATGTTGTAACATTGAGAGAGCTTTGAACTCTGGGAAAAAAAAAAAAAGAATTTATGACCTTTGGAAAAAGGGCAAGAAACTCAGGAGGACAGGCAGGTCCTACTTGTCCCACCCGAGCTCCTTCTGAGACATGGTGACCCCCTCAGTGGATGAAGGAAAGGCTGTGGATGTGTTTCCCTGGACTTTAGAAAGCCTTTGTCACTGTCTCCCACACATTCTCCTGCAGACACGGGCTGCTCATGGCCTGGATGGGCCCCTGCTTCCCTGGGTATAAAACTGGCTGGATGGGCCCAGGGACAGGGGAATGGAGCCACATCCAGGTGGGGCCGGGCACCAGTGGAGTCCCCAGGGCTCATTACTAGGGCCAGTCCTGTTTAATATCTTTACTGATGGTCTGGACCAGGGGACCGAGTGCACACCCAGTCAGTTCATGGACAACACCCATGGGTGGTATGTGGCTCTGCTGGAGGGCAGGAAGGCTCTGCAGAGGGACCTGGACAGGCTGGATCCATGGGCCCAGGCCAATGGTCTGAGGGTCAGCAAGGCCGAGTGCCAGGTCCTGTCCTGGGTCACAGCAAGCCCTGCAGCTCCAGGCTGGGGCAGAGGGGCTGAAAGCTGGGAAAGGCCCTGGGGGTGCTGGGGACAGCGGCTGGACATGAGCCCAGCTGTGCCCAGGGGGGCAAGAGGCCAATGGCCCCTGGGCTGTGCCAGCCATGGGGTGGCAGCAGGGCCAGGGCAGTGACTGTCCCCTGGGCTGGGCACTGCTGAGGCCACACCTCACATCCTGGGGCAGTGCTGGGCCCCTCACAGCGAGATGGACACTGAGGGGCTGGAGCGTGTCCAGAGAAGGGAACGGAGCTGGGGAAGGGGCTGGAGCACCAGGAGGGGCTGAGGGAGCTGGGAAAGGGGCTCAGCCTGGAGAAAAGGAGGCTCAGGGGGGACCTTCTGGCTCTGCACAACTCCCTGACAGGAGGGGGCAGCCGGGGGGGGTCGAGCTCTCCTCCCAGGGAACAAGGGACAGGATGAGGGAAAACAGCCCCAAGCTGTGCCAGGGGAGGGTCAGGTTGGACATCAGGAGGAATTTCATCATGGAAAGGGTGGTCAGGCACTGGAAGGGGCTGCTCAGGAAGGTGGTTGAGTCACCAGCCCTGGGGGTGTTCAAAAGATGCATGGGTGTGGTGGTTAGGGACAGGTGGTAGTTGGCCTTGGCAGTGCTGGGTTTATGTTTGGACTCGATCTTAGAGGTCTTCCCCAATCTAAACAATTCTATGATTGGTTCCAATTTACTTTCTTAGTGGTGAAGAAAAATCTTCATTTTAATTCATTTTAAAAAATGTTAGTTTATTAAATAAAATAATTTATGAACAGCAATTCCAAAGGAAGTGGTCTGATGTTAAGTAGTTTCACAAGTGGTAAATCACTCTTCCGCTTAAAACCTGATCAGGGAAAAGAGAAAGAACTCATCTGGGTTACATTTCGTTCCTGTGACAGTGGCTTTATTTACAGTTCTTCATGTATAGTCACCATCTCTTTCTTGATGTAGTAGCACTTTTATTGTGTCAAAACCTGGGGAAAATGCACACATACAAGCTACCATGGAGTAGGAAGGCTGATTCTCCCCAGGTGTAAATGGCTCAAAAGCTGGTGGAGCACTGCCAAGTTACTCCAGCTGAGAATCAGCTCCACATAGACCCGCTCCAAACCAGTTGGCTATTTGTGTTTCTCTTGGAATATTGCCAAAGGGCTCATCGCAGTGCCCAACTGTGTTTACATCTTTGAAACATCCTGAAATTGCTGCTGTCTGAGACTGTCTGAGACAGCCCAGAGTACAGATAGAGTTGGTAGTCCTTTTGTTCAAGGAAAAGAAATGGGGGAAAAAAGCAGCAAAACAACAACAAGAAAAAGCACTTCAAACTTTACAATCAGCTCTGTCTCATAAAATTAAACTTTCAAGCAAATGTGAAAATAAAGAGAAAACTGCTGTGGGGGATAGCAATTTCACTCTTGTGGTTTATGAACTGCAGGAAAGTGAAGCCAATTCCCCATAGTGAGATTACAGGTCTCCTCTTCTACAGGTCTTAAATTAAAAACCAGCTGAATCCAAAGTGAGCTAGTTTACTGGATCAGAAGATTCAATTATTTCTGCTAAGTAACTGAATGTGAACTACTTCCTTTTAATAATATACAACTAATAATTACTGCCCAAGAAAGGATTTTTTTCCTACCAAGCTAATTAAACTAAAGCAATATATTTTTCAACTGCTCTGAAATTTAACTAAAGCGAGGAACATCGAGAAACAAGTAAATGCAAATCTCCACTCACATGAAGAAATACAAAGCCGTGCAATGTGTTCAGACATGACAAGGAATAGGATTTGCCCAAAACTGTTATGTTGAAATCAACATCATTTCAGGTCTATATTCAGCATACATGCACATGTGTGTCCTGCACACTTGTACAGACATGGTGGAGGAGCTTTACTGCAAAGTGGATGCAAAACACTTTTGGCTTCATTAACTGCTTAAACTCCCCCTGCAAGAAGTCACAGTGAAATATGTTAAAGAACTGATCCACATCCCTAATACACAATGTGCAAGAGGTGTCTAAACTACTGATTTTCTTCTGCTGTGATAATCTGGGATTGAACTGTTCCAGATTCCTCAGCCCCAGGCAACACTGGCAAGAAATTGTATTTGAGAGAAAATATTTTCTGGAATGTTCATTAACAAGAAAAGAAAAAAAAAAAGATATTCTAAACTGCTGTGACTTAGAAGTATCTAATAACTAGAATTTATTGCATTGGTTTGACTGTGATGATATTTATGGACTACAATACATGTACTTCAGTCTACGTTTTCATTTGTTCACATACCTATTACAGAGTTTAATTAGTTAATAGCAACTATACTCGTTCAACATGATGTAAAAAATCCACTTGGAGTTAACAAACCTTTATTTTCTTCCATACACTTTTGGCAGAAATGTTAACGATTCTTACTAATTCTTTTCAGTCACTTAATTTGTATGGAAGCATTCATTAAAAAGACCTCTCCTGAATTCAGTATGATTGCTCACATAAGCAATAGAACCTGTACATTTAGTGCCTGCTGAATGACATTCACATCTCCTGTATTTTCAAGACATGCAGGAAAAAAAAGCTTTCCAAGACAAATTTATCACATCTAATACACCAATTTAAGCTAAAAAAAAATTTTAGTTAAACAAAAGAAAAAATAAGGAGCAAAATGATCCAGTGATCTGTTCCTGATGCTAAGACAGCCAGAATGTTAAATCTCAGTTTCTGCCACTGGAAAACTTTTCACACTCCAGAAGTTCAGTATCGTTCAGTTCTCCACACCACTTGCCCTGCAGCTTAGCTTAATAGATCAAAGTCATTTTGCAGGAATAACCATGCTTATGATCTTCCATATGCTGCAAACCAAACTACAGTGCATTGTCGTTTTAAGGAGTTTTAGAAGCAGCACTGCCAAAATGGAAAATGGCTTCTCCTAAGTATGAAAGAGGAAAATAAAAATATCACTCCAACATTCTGGTAAAATACAATTAAACTTGTATCTATGCGCCTCAGACTGATAATATATTCTAACAGGAGGATTAACTTTTTTCTTTCTTCTGACCATGTTGCTATTTCTTACACATCTGTCACATCTTACCTACCTTATACCTAATGCCTGAAATTAAATATCCTCAGCATTCTCACCACAGTAATACAGACACATCAGGTAGACTTAGATGCCAAACTTCTCTTGAAAATTTCTGAAACCTGAGATGTCTCATTTCTAAATAATGAGTAGAGTCTATTATTCCCTCTCACTACTTTCATTTTCTTCAAGAACCATCTCAGTCTATCTAAATTACACACTTCTATTGCCTGCCTGAAAGCCACTAATTAAAACAGCTCCAAAGAGTTCCCAGCTTGAACGATCAGGGAACATCTACCATGTTTAAAAGATATTTCTGAGCAACCAAAACCCAGCACTCTATGATAAATCCACATCCAGAATTTCTGCATCCATCTAAACAAAACTGTAGCACAGACATGAAAACAAGCCACCCGCTCAAAAATCTACTAAATCTGAAGTTTGCAAGAATTTTTGAGGGAATTTTGCTTCAGGAAACAGTACAGAAGCAAGTGCACACCAGTTATTTGCATTTTTATCTTTTGAGCAAGTGAGGATGATGCCGCAAGAAGAGAACATAAAAGAATCAGGTATTTTACTAAGAAAAACATCTAGTATGGTTTTGTTCAGTACCAAAAATTTTGATTCTATAAATCTTTATGTTATGTACAGGATACCGAGTAGGTTTTTTGATTTGAAAGGGGACATTAAAACAAAAAATTGGAATGGTCACTTTGAGGCAGAAGTTCTTATTCTCTGTGAATTTTACAGGGAGTGAAATTCACAGTGTAACACTTTGAGCTGCTGCTGCTCTATATGGAAGCCACATTCCCAGCTTGAGAGGTTTATTATGTTAAATGAAGTCAATATTTTATTTTAATACAGTTTCATTTTAATTGATGTTCACCTCAATGACTAAAAATTTGTACAAGGTCCCAAAAAGTAAACATTAGGTGATTCATCAGTGGCAAAATGAAAGCATGCCCCTCTGATGAAATGAATCTATAAATCTTTGCTGATGAGTTCAGCGAGGAATGAAAAATACTATTACAGCTGTTCTTGGAAAGATGGAGGAGAAGGGCACTGAAATGGAGACCTAGGCCTGGAGTTTGCATGGAACCATATAAGACTGCCTCAGTCTGGCCCTCTGCATGCCCTGTGAAACTCCCCTGACCACACATGGAAGTTACCAGTCTCTCTATGCAAAGTGCACGTGCATACACACAAAAAGAAGAAAGAGAACATTTGACAAGGAGTCAAATAACAAAGTCACCTACTCTGTGATAAAACATGAATCAGACATGAAAATAACAACTCAGATGAGAGTTACACACCCATGGCTCACCACTACTGACCGCACTGGACACACAACTTGAGTAGAGACACATGGCTGGAAAAGTCCAGACAACTGCAGTACACCAAGAGTCAACAGGCTGGAAAAAATTTCCAGCCCTCCCACCAAAGGGGGATGATGATTTGGAGAATAAGCCCCCTGTCGAGGCTGTTTTGGGCTGATACTCACTAATGCAACCTACAGGTTTATGTCTTTTAGACTGGAAGGAATTCAGCCATCTCCTCTGACAAAGCCAGAGCTCACAGAATGGGCCTCACCCAGTTTGCTAAGCTCAATAAAAACAAGACTTGAACAGGAAGAAACTGCTCCCTGCATACATACCCTTAACTTTCTTCCCTCAGTTCCCAATTTTGGAAAAACAATGTGGCACCAGAGCTGTTGGTCCATGTGCAAACATGCCAAGTCAAATCTAATCAAAGCTCCATTGGAGGGAAGCTACAAACCCCCAGGACCCCAGACCAGGCATCTGTCACTACAGGAAAAATGGTCGCAAATGCCTTTCTAGGCTGATATTAATATTTGCTCTCCCATTTTCCCTGACTGGGAAATTAGAGTTTCTGATGTTCAGAAGGCCTTTAACAAAAGAATGAAGGAGGAAATGAGAATACGTAGACACTAGGAAAAAAAATTTACTTCTGCAAAAAGAAAAATGAGGTTCTGTTTCACAGGAATAGATCCCTTCAGAAAATTGAAGCAAGTAAAAATCCACTCTGGATAATGAGTCTGGAGGCAATCTCATCCAAAAGACCTTCTTTAAGTTATCCAGGCCATTCTGTCATTTAGAATAATGAAACTGTCATATGTTTGCAAGAGAGTTGTGATTGTCTCTTCCTTTCCCACATGGTGGTAAACGGAAAAAAAGTGCTGAAAGAAATAAAATGCTCTCCTGCCACCTTGTATGCCTCTTTGAAAGCAGCAGGACCAAAGTTTCTCCTGCAGTTGTATTCATCTGCTTAGAACCATTACAGAAAATCAGCTAGGAGAAAGATCTCCTTCTGCCACTTGCATTTCTTTTGCTCTATCAAGTAAAATGTGTACTCTTATCCTGTCACTGATGCACAATAATCCACCTCTTAATAGAAAGGCCACTGGGATTCTTGCCATTTTCCACAAGATCAGAGCATACACACAGAATACCTGTTCTTTAGCAGATGCACATCTGTTCTACAAACCTCGGAGACCTCTTCTCATGTTGATACATAAATGCACATGCATTTTTATAGGCATTTGTTTTTACATGGCAATTCTGAATAACAATTGTAAAAGGAATAAAAACAGTGGACTCATTCAGCAAGCACAGCAGCTCTTGTGCACTGAATGTTTCTGATCTTTTTGTGCAAACACAGTGTGTAATTGTACAATTAAAGTCTTTGGCAGTGCAGAAACAAGAGTGGATGGTGTAGTCTATCTTCAAGCTGTGGCTAGTACTAAAACTCTTACCTGCAAAATAATACTGGGTGGGGAAACTAACTACAATAGAAGGCTGAAAATCTGTAACTCAAATACTCACTAATAAATTGTTAATATGGTTCCATGAATGATGTCATCATAGAGATAATAACTTTATACTGAAGACCTAACAGTTCCCAGTATCTGGGCTGTGCTAGAAGGAAGAGCATTGCGAAGAGCAGTGCCAGCAGGTCAGGGAGTGATCCTGCCCCTCTGCCCAGCCCTGGGAGGCACATCTGGAGTCTGTGTCCAGGCCTGGGCTCCTCAGGACAGGAGGGTCAGGGAGCTCCTGGAGCGGGGTCAGCAGAGGCTGCAGAGATGATTTTGGGCCTGGAGCATCTGTGCCAGGGAAAGGCTGAGGGAGCTGGGGCTGTCCAGCCTCGAGAGGAGCCCCAGCTGAGAGGGGCCCTCAGCCCTGGGTGTCCCTGTGTGCAGGGAGGGCTCAGGGCAGGGCCCAGGCTCTGCTCCGTGGGGCCCAGCAATGGCACCAGAGCAACGGGCAGCGACTGAGCCCAGGAAGTTCCCCCTGGACAGGAGGCACAACTTCTGTCCTGGGCAGTGCCTGAGCCCTGAACAGAGACCAGAGAGGGTGTGGAGTGTCCTCACTGGGGATATTCCAGACCCCTCTGGGCACAATCCTGTGCCGTGTGCTCTGGGATGGGCCCTGCTGGAGCAGGGACATGGGACCAGCTGACCCTCTATGGTCCGTTCCAACCTGACCCATCCTGGGATTCTGGGATTCTGTGAAGCACGTTGCATTCTTACTGATGCCCTGCTCATCCAGATCTGGCAGCCAGCCCTGTATGGTGCACTGTGAGAAGCACCATGCCCCTAGCCCACACAGAGCCACCCTTTGCATTCAGCATTGCTCTGGACACATTTAAGATCTTGGTATTCCCAAGTTTCCCATGAGGCTTCTAATGTTTTTACACTTCTCCTCCTTATCATCTATCCTGATAATCCATGGTCCATGACATGGGTGTTGCAAGTACTAATCCATAAGAAGCTGCTTTTGTGCATTGCAAGTTGCACTTCAAAATGGCTGCTCCCTGCTCAATGATAATACTTGTGTAATTAACAATTAAGACAGTTAAATTTTCGTTAGTGAGTAGAGGCTCAATCTGGCACTTGAAATCTTGCCCTTGGGAGCCCAGGAGAGTTAGAGCATTGGTTTCTGAGACAAAACACTGTCCCATTTCTTCTGTGCAATTAAAAATAACCACTTAGTTTTAGATAATAATAGAGGACAAAATACCAAGTGCTATTAAAAATATTTAACCACACACTAGTGGTACATATTTAAAAGACCTTAGAGACTGGCATGTTATGCAAACCAATCAAGCTCTCATGGTTTAATTTGCAACTAAAACATTTTAAATAGAAGTAAAATCTAATGTGTACAGGTTATATATAAAAATGCAGATGGCTACAGGCAGAAGACTCTAAGTTAATGCTGCTTGGCAATCACTCAGTCACTTCACTCCACAATTCTCAAAGTACTTTGCAACAATTGATTAACCTGTTTTATGAATGAGGGATATCTCTAGCTTCTAATTATTCTTACAAGGGGTGATGTAAGACACCCTGGAAATAGAAAGGCTAGCTGCATATTTTCAAGGCAGAAAAAGAAAAATATTTTAGTGTACTAGACAAGCAACTACATGAACTTTAACTTTCTCAGAACTATTGAGTTCTGAGATCTTAAAGAACTTGAACTGTTAAAGTCTTGACTATGTTCATAAATATTTTCAAAAGGACTGGCTTCATAAGGCAAGGTCAAAAAAAAAATCACCATGTAAAGTTCAGCAAATTTCTGTATTTTTTTACATTACTACAGTGTAGAAAGAAACTGAGATTGATTTCCCAGAGAGGCTATGACAAACCTCTCCTTTTAGGGCAAATGAAGTACAGAAACAGAAATGCCAAAGAACAGGAGTGCTCAGTAGGCACAGGAGTGCACTACAGCCTGAAATCTAGCAGGCAGCTAGCGAAACCCCCACAAAAGAGACATTTGTCTTCCCAAGCTTTCTGACTGGTGGGCTGGCTGATGGACTCCGCTATTTCTGCATCTGCTGCCCCGATAGATTAATGAAAGCCTGTTATTGCTACTGTTGATGTTTCCAGTGGATATGTCATCAATTGGCTTGGAAATTTCATTCAGCATTGCTGAACAGCAAGCTTAAAAAGCCAGTTTGGCTGGAAGACTTTCATCAAGACTCTCTCCCAGATGGAGAAAGCAAATTATCTTCACGAGACCTTGCAACACTCAGCTTCCCGGACCATAAGGGGGTGGGAGATGAGTTAGCAACACTGTGAAACATGGAGTGAGGAAATGTAGCTATAACCTGGAGTTGCAGAAAAGACGGAAAGCAATCTTTTTACTTGGAGGACAGGTCATGGCAGATAGCTCAGACAACTTGTGCAGAGTGACAGGATTTGCGCACAAAGGGAATGTGGTAGGGCTGATTTTACAGAAATATTATTTATGGGTTAGTGGGTGGACAAAGTTTTCTCAACAGGTTTTTATAGATCTAATCACACACAGAAAGTTCAAATTGTTCTCTTTAGCCTCTACACAGTGCTACTTTATAGATAGTGTTTTGCTTTAATTTAATTTCTCTAGACTTCCATGTGACTTTTGGTACTTTACTGCCTGGAAAATTATTATTGACACTGGAAATATGGTGTCTGGTTATGAACACTGGAATGAAGATATGAGGTTGCCAGACATATTGTAAACAGAGCATAATTACAGTATTTACAGTTGAACATCAAAATGGGAAAAGATGCCAAGTGGCATTTCTCAGAAGTTAATATTGGGACTGATACCATCTAACATCTTCCCAAATAATTTGGAAAATTAAGTAAGCTGCACATTGACTGCATATACTGTACACACAAGAGGAAGATGAACTACAACACAGTAGGTGGGTAGGTTGAAAAAAAAAACCAGAAAGATCTGGAGATCTAAGAGGGAGAGAGAGAAGGGTGCATTTAAGAGGGAAACTCATCTAGACAAATGTAGAATAATAAGATTATACAAAAGTAACACCCATCTCAAGTAACCAAATGGGAAAAAGCCAATTTTAATGTAAAATAAATCCAAGAGATTTCACAGTTTATTCACACTGAAAATTCGCATTGGGGTATATGCATCAGGTTTGACAACTTGTTTGCTACATTTCAGCCTGATGCGATGTTAAAAGGAAGAATAATAGATTCCCTTAAAAACCTGCCTTTTAAAATATGTTTTTACTTATTTTAAACATATACTGAATGCTCATGAAAGACCCAATTTCCAGGCCCGTTAGCAGAAGTAACAAATAGTAATGTAACATTAGTAAGAGACACAGAAGCAGCACATACAAAGTTCTGGGTGGAAGTCAGGAAGCCAAAGTCCATCTGCCTCCAATACTGTCAAGGGGTTCTAAGTGTTTGCAGTAGAGCAAAATCCAAGAAATATTAAGTTGCCACTGATTTGTTGACTTTAGTTTAGAAGCTCAGCTAGACCTAGGGGAAAGCTATAACTTTATAAAAGAAAGTAAGATTCTGAGGGGTATTAAATAAAAGACCTTCATGGATGCTGAAATAAGCTCACTGTGTTAAATGAGTACTGTATACACTAATGAACCTTAAATATTATCTGTAGAATGGAAATTGTCAAAAGAATGTACCCTTGCAATAAAATTAATTAGATAAACTCACCAAGTAGAGAAAACGTATTTTATGACACAAAAGCCCTCTACATGGACTGTTAAACAACTGCTCCTGGCTGAGAGTTTGAAGAGCACACCATCTTTTTCCCCATCATTATTTGGTTAACCATACCCACAGTACAGTACATTATTTTGTCACAGGAACGATTCATTACAAGAAAATATAAAAAACTTTATCAAAGTGAGTGTTACTTTTCTTCCTAACGCAGCAATCCAAATACAGCTGATGCAGACAAAATGGCTGATGTGATAGCAATCAACAATATTTTGTTTTATGTATGCTTAAAAACCTGCTTACCAAGGGGAGCCATATATTCTGAATCCCCTCACCGTCACTTCAGAGTCTTGAAGATAGATGCAATTTGTTAGAAGAGACTGTACATTTTCATAGCTCTCTGGCTTCAGCTTAGAAACAGAGGGGAAATAGTAAAAGTCCTGCTTGATTAAGTCAGCCATGAATTCCTGGTCAAAGGTCAATTCATGATTTCCTGCTATCACAATCTTGTATTCATAGGGCAGGCTACCTAAAACAGTGAAAAACAAACAAATTACTTGTTTTGTGGAAAATCTGATAAAAGAAAACAGATAGACAAAGTGTTATTGATTCCTATAATATGCTCACATATTTGAAACAATCGAGCCTACCCCTACTACATGTTATTGTAATTCCTGCTGATTTCAGGTAAATGACATTACTGTCTTTTTCATGGCACACTATGATTTAGCATGCTTAGCATTAATGTGTTGAAATTACTTTCAACTCATCAACCTTAAAAACCAGTCTGCAGACTTCTGCTCTACTATTTACTTCTAGTTAATTGCCATTTGTGCTGCAAGTATCATTTACTGTGACAGTGATGATAACTCTTTGACAGAAATTAGGGTTCAAAGAAGATCAGCCGTAATGCTTCATAAAATCATGTCAGCTCTCTTCTCCCAGAGCTGAGGTCTTTGTCAGCCTGTACTGACGAGGTCTAACACTCAGAGCCTGGGTCAGCCAGAGGGGTCTTTGCCCTGACATTAATATCAAGCCTTCAAGCAACAGAGAGATTCAGTTTAGCTGTCAAAAATCCACATCCCACAGTGAAATCTCACCATTTGCCTCTATCCCATGGTTTTTTTCCTGCTCCATTTTCTCAGTGACTCCCTTAGCTCCATGGACTATAATTTAAAGTGACTCATGTTCAAGAATATTTTACAACCCGTATTTAGTGAAAAACCTTAGAACAACCTCCTGATGAAGGCAAGAATATATATGCCCACACACGTGGGCTCTTCCTGAGATCAGCATTGAAACAGAAACTTTCCACCTGACTCTGCATTTGGTTATTCACTGGATTCTGCCCCTGAGAGCTGGCATTGCCTGTCTCAAAAAGCTCAGCACAAACCTCGTAAGTACATCTGGGAGGAAACAAAGACAGAAACTGTGCAAAGCCGCATTCAGTAGCTTTGTTTCTGCACTGTTAATTTGTATCCGGATGAAGACGGTCAGAGGAGGAGATTGGGACCAGAAAGAAACATTTTATTGAAAATTAAACCCACCTTGCATAACAGCTATCTTGTGGGGTTTTAGTTTTAGAAATGCATTGTTGATAATATAGAAATCCTTAGTGATGGCCCAACCTGGATGCAGGCTATTTAGAGAACGCAAAAACCAGTTAATATGCAATGGCAAAAGTTGGCATGAGTAGGACTTCAGAATAAAACGCAACAGTGTGATTCAGAGTTATAGAAGCAGAAGACAGAGCAGTGGTAGCCTAAGGGAGGTGACACAGGGTTGAACTTTGCCAAATGAAGATGTGGGTGATTCTGTAGTACAAGTTTCACACACTTGCAACACCTGTGTTAGGAAAGCTGGTTGTACAGGTTCCAGTCTTTCCTATGGACCAAATACATAGGTGTCTTTCGAATATTTAGCAAAAACTCTTTTCAGATATTTATAATTACACGTTAAATGTTCGAGATTCAGTAATTTTGCTGAAAGACTTCTCTTTTTTCCTTCTGAAACACTTAGCATTTTGCAGAAGTGTACTGCACCTGTACAAGCTCTCCAGGTGTGTGCACACATACACACACAAGCTAAAAATGTTATCTACATGCTGCAATAGGTATGGGCATCTACAGGCCTTAAAGCAATAAAGAAATCCTGTATGCCACAATATTGTTACCAACTCCATTTCTGTTCTGTTTGGTAAATCTTTTCCAGCTCATCTGATCCATCCATCTAGCAGCCAAGAACCTGTATGAGCTGGTTATAGTTGTTGCTTCCACTAATGTATTTATGTCATGTTGCTGTCTGTGGGTGTTACTTAGGCAAATTAGCAAATTACTCTAAATGTACAGTTACATTTATTATAGCAGCAGCCAGAAGCACTGCTGTAGTTACAGGTCTGTCAGCTTTTCAATTAACAACTGTGTTTTTGATGAGTATGCAGCTCAGTTATTTGGTTTTTTCTTTCATTCCACACCAGGCTATGGTACAACTATTTCCCTTTCTTTGTCTCCTCAGTTATCCTCCTCACCCTTTAAATCTCAAATTTTTGACTACCAGGCTATTTTCTGCTGCTTGTTCATAAATTTAGCAATATTTTGTTCAAACCTTGTTCCTTGAAAGACTTTAGAATGTGTTTTGCTTTTTACTCCAAGTGCTCTTGAAGTACCAAGTCAGACTTAGGCATAAATCTTTGAAACCTTGTTCCTGCCTGGGCACTGCTGTTGTGAAGTTATGTGTAAGGAACAGATTTCTGCACAATTTGCAGCCCTGACTTGCTTGGCTAGGAGCAGGACATGTCCAAGAGCACATAATCTAAGAGCTGTTGTGTGGCTGTGTTCCTACGCATAATCCTAGGACAAACACTTTTCCATTTTTTATCCCAACAGCTCTTGATCACAGATAATTCAAGCACTTCCAGGTTAATCAGTTATTCCCACATCCGCACTCAGGATGGAGTAACTTCACTCAAGAAGACTCTGCAGTGAGTCTTTGTGGCCATGGCACCCTGTCTGTGTTAGTCACCAGTGAAACCAGCTGAACAAAGGCAGTGATCTTTCTCCTCCATGGAGCATTTGTGAGACCTTCTCTGGAGTGTGGTGTCCAATTCTGGGCTCTTCAGTGAAAGAAAAACTACTGACAAATTGAGGCAAGTCCATCAGAAAACTGCCAAGGTGGTTGGGACAAGGGGAGAGACTGAGATCTGAGGCTGTTCACACCCAGAGAAAATGCAGGGCAGACCCTACTGCTGGTCTGCAACTACCTGAGCTCAGGAGAAAGAGAAGAACAAGTTCTTCTCAGAGGTGCATGACAAGCAGCAACAGACACAAGTGGGAACGTGCTACAAGGAAACAATTTCACCAGGAGGATGGTAAAAAAAGTGAAACAAGTGCCCAAAGCAGCTGGGAACTCTCCTCCCTCAAAGTTCACCGGGCCAAGGTTCTGGTCTCTAAGCACGCCTGCTTTGAGGAGGACGCTGGACTCAATGCCCTCCAGAGATCCTTTCCATCCCCCCTGATTCTATTGGTTCCTGTCAATCCACACTGGAAAACAAACCAGAATTTTAAAGAGTCTGCAATGCTAAAAGAAACCAAAGCCTCATTTTGTGTTGTGATTGCAGTGGAACAAATCTATGGCAGACAGGCGATTTAACAGGACTGGCCAGTATGTTCCATTAACTTTGGTGTAAGTTTCTCATACTATCCATTTGGCAGATGAGTAGGACTAAAACCCCAACTGATAACCAATTAACATTTGATGCTAGCATATGGCTTTGCTGGTGGGCAGGTAGCAAACTTGGTATTAATACAGAAGCTCTGTGTATACAATGATATTAAAGAAAATTTATGGCTGTCACAGGAATTCTGCACACATATCCAGGACAAAATTAATTCCCCAGAAAAAATTAAGGCAGGAAGCATGTAAGAAACAGATCTGCCCTTCAGGAGTGCCAAGAAACACATGCAAGAACATATGCTACGGAGTCAAAGATGTAATTTCAAACAAAAAAAAAAAAAA